>VMBQ01000024.1:99283-219422 GCA_007657795.1 Dreissena rostriformis | reverse complement strand
AAAAAAAAAAAAAAAAAAAAAAAAAAAAAAAAAAAAAAAAAAAAAAAAAAAAAAAAAAAAAAAAAAAAAAAAAAAAAAAAAAAAAAAAAAATATTTAAAGCTTTACACATATTTAGTATATAGTATGTGTTTCCATCTATGAACAACATTTCTTAAAGAATTCCGACTTAGACGGCTTAAATAGCAAACTCATATGCGATACGTTCAAACAATATTGTACAAGAATAGTAATAAGGTTGTTATGGAATCTTTGATTTCTCTTCCATCTGCAACCATTTTACTAACAAGCTTGTTTGAGTTTTGTTGAAATAATTTCTGAGAAACTCTCGTAAGGCATAAAAACTCATTTGTCTCCATTAACATCGCCCAAAAAATAGGAAGGTCAGCTTGACTGTTTGATTTTCGTTGACTTTGTTCAACGATTCACGTATTAATACGAATATGCAATGACATGCAGGTATCTTCCAAAACTCTTTTAAAAATTCTTTCTTTAGATTATTTTAGTGAATATAAATTCAATCTTTTTAGTTAGAATCGAACGTAGAAAGAAGAATGGTACCGGTAATCTTTATAAATATTTAGTAGGGGGCATTAAGTGAATTTAGCAAAATTATCGAAAATTTAAAACAGCAATAGAAAACAAATATTGTTGGTTGGCACAACACATTAGGATTAGTCATGTTAGTGGAAAGAAATATTTTGTTAAGCGATTGTGTACGATCTGATAACCTCTTTTTCAAAACAGATAAAATGTTTATAAATAAAAAATAGAATTAAAGTTCAGACGAAGTAGTACAAGACAATAAACGACTGTAGAGTTTTCATCAATTTCAAACACGTGTCTGCGTTACAACAGAACACTCAATCATGTACACAATACATGTACACTGTTGGGAAATCCCAATAAGTGCAGATTCGTTCATACGACAACATTTGTTCAACAAGGAATACGAGTTAACGTGTCGGTATTGGCGTAAACATGTTCGTTATAAATTTCCATGAAGTAAACACTATTTGATTGATAGTACCATATAAAGGTTGTTAATTAATTTTATATTTCATATGTAAGTTGAACATAGTGAAAAGATACTGTTGACATTGAAATTGTATACATTGTTGTATACTCGCTTTAAATAAAGTAGTGTGCCTTGAATATGAACATTGTTTGAATGCTAAATGTCACAATATATATGTTTTAATCATCGTGGATCTTTAAAAAGTTGGACCGATATAAGTGCTGTACAAACTGATAAAAAAAGTTATTGATGCACATTAGTATATGTTGTTCTGTTCTGTTCTGCAAACTTGTTGTCAATTCAAGTCAAGTCAAGTCAAGCCAATTTTATTTTGTAAACAAAGGCCTCTGGCCCAAAATACATAGTTATACATTATACTTAGCTATTAAATCCTAACAGAGTTGCGTCTAGAACATGTTTACAAATATATATGTCAATATTAATATTAATATTTCCATATACAAGTATATATCAATCGACTTAAAGAAAAAGAGCTTGACTCTTAACGCGTTTTCTTAACGTGAATGAAGTAATAACCTGAAGTAATATATGTTTTCACGCTCATATGTGGGAAGTTTTCCGTATTATAGGAATGTATTAATATAAACAATTACCGGTTCTAGTATTATATGGAAACGAACGCTTAACAACATCGATTTGAAGCAGTGCCATCACTCTTAACCAAAATGAAAAGGGGGTTTAATGCATGTGCGTAAAGTGTAGTCCCAAATTAGCCTGTGCAGTCCGCAAAGTTTAATAAGGAACGACACTTTCCGCCTTAACGTGTTTGACTTTAGACTGCGGCGATGGTGGAGACTTATGACCGTGAATGGATTCAGATGGAAATTTCACAGTTAGCTCCCATGCCTTCAATATCATTCAGCAAGGGAGATACCTGACCACAGAGGAACCGCGAAAATAGCTTTTGAGCAGTAGGGTGTTCTACTTTGATTGATTTAAGTATAATGTTTGTTTTATTCATTCATCAATTCTCGAATTATATTAATTCGTTAACCGTCAGATAGGACAAACATCGATTCGCGATGAAATACCTGAATTTAAAACAGCTATCTTTAAACAGTTCTACTATCTTGATGTGACCTTACATTTAATTTCTGTAAAGGCGCAGACTTTCAGCGTCAAACGCTTTTATTTGTTGTTATTTTGTTTTTGCTTTTTTTGTTTTGTTTCTTACCGAAAAACATGTGATCTCTTGGCATGCAGTTTAAACCTTATCAACTAGAAAGTAACCGTTAATCAGGTGCACATGCTATTATGAATTTATCGCTCATGTCTGCTTACCCGCCCTTCGGCGGCTGCGTTTGAAGTTCAACTCTCGTAAATTCCTATCGGGATTTTATAACATTGTAAAAATAACATCAAGATAGGGTAAACTGAGCAATAAATTTGTAAAATCGCTATAAAACACCGATTCGAGTTCAGATCGTTTGGGAGTTGTAAAAGACAAATAGATTTAAACGATCATAAAGCCTGCTCTTAAATTCTATTTCGGTTAAGTTATTCGTGTGCCTTCAATTTTGCTGAAAATAATTGCAACAAACACTAGCGGATCCAGGGCACCCACCTCCTAAAATGTTTGGGCCATTATATAGGCATATCTGAAACGAAAAGTTGAAAGTATTATATATGCCGATATTTGCTGCTTGCTTCGCTCGCCCATCTGTTCAATGCCTTAATAGTGTATTATACTTCTGGTACTTCCGGCACATAAACCAGTCTAAGCACTAGCGGGTCTCGAAGGGTAAGAAGGAGCGCAGCTGTCGTCTTCTTTAAACGTGTATACGTATGAGCTTCGCTCTTTGAAAAGGGGTTTTTCATGCATATAAGTAGAGGGTCGTCCCAGATTAGCCTGTTCAGTCCGCACAGGCTAATCAGGGACGACACTTCTCAATTTTATGATATTTTTCGTTTAAATAAAGTCTGTTCTTAACAAAAATCCAGATTAGGCGAAAAGTGTCGTCCCTGATTAGTATGTGCGGACTGCTTTAGATTCAAATACATAAACTGCATCTTCAATGAAATGGAAACGAGAATCTTATGCCAGACAAATACATCGTGTTTACGACTTTTTTATTTTGTATCCATCTTCTTATACACCATGACATACATTGACAACGCTTCAGTCACTTGAGTGTGGGATTTAAATTGACTCGAAAAAATTTGTGGAACTTTTTTTTCTTTTTTTTAAGACCACTGTTTCGTTAATATTGAATATAACGATAATATCTGATTTAGCATTGCGCGTCAAATTTCCGTTTTGCCAACGCATTTAATGTTGTTTTACACTGCGAGCACATTTTATTATTTATTATAACCACATGCCGAGTATTCTCGGTTAACAAATCATTCACTTCATCAACCGTGCTGACATAATCAAATCGCCGTGAGGCGAGATAACGACAAATGACACCGATCAAATTTGACAAGAAAATTCAGCGCAATTATCGTCCATTGTCTCTCTGAGGTCTGGTCGCACGCACGACACGAGTTATCAAACTTAGATATTGAATGCCGGACAATTTTCAGTGCATCTGTACGCGTAAATAAGTTTTCGACAAAATTTGTTTGGAAAATTGAACGAAGTATGCATGAATTACTTTAAATACATCGATACACTGAATGAAATATATTGCTTTATTTTATTTTATGTTTATACATTATTATGTTTTATTTTTTAGTGGGTGGGTGAGAGGGTGGTGGGGGAGGTTATAACCCATCTCAAAAACAAGGAATGATCATATGAAGAACATTCATTTTATGAGCCGCGTTAAGAGAAAACTGGGCTTAATGCATGTGCATAAAGTGTCGTCCCAGATTAGCCTGTGTAGTCCGCACAGGCTAATAAGGGACGACACTTTCTAATTAGACAGGATTTTCATTTAGAAGAGACTTCCTTTAAACGAAAATATTCATAAAAGCGGAAAGTTACGTCCCTGATTAGCCAGTATGGACTGCACAGGCTGATCTGGGACTACATTTTACGCGCATGCATTACGCCCAGTTTTCTCAGAACAAGACTCATGTCGTGGCGTTTGAGCATATGTAATCGGCAAATCTAGAACGGTTCAATAATACCTCTTACAAGCTTTACATATTATAATCAGGTATAATCTGTAAAATCTCTATTTACATATTTGTTAAGTTATTATTTACATATGTGTTTAGTTAACACATTTCTTCGCGTAAATGTCTTGTCACTAAAACTAGTGCAGACACAAAATTGTGCATTTCGTTGTAGTCTTGATAGTTACCAATCAAGAAACTTTCTTAATTATATTTCATTATTTTATTTTATTTTTTAAATTGACTCCGAAAATCGTATTACAAGTTTCAACCATTTAAACTTATATGAAGACTTCGCGGAGTTAATCACCTATAATCAAAAATCTTTTAGAGAATAAAGCATTAAATAATGTATCCTAACTTTTATTTTCTCATTCTATCCACATATTGTAAAAATTTGCTTTCTTTGGGAAATAAATGAAATGATAACGACAACGATATAAAAGCCTGAACTTTACTGATTCCCCATTTTCAAAGTATAGCGTGCAGTTTGCGACAGTTCTTCAGGTCGTGAAATATCACAGCACATGGTTATAATTCACAAGCCAGTGTGCAATTAAGGGATAAATTAAACCATACGTTTCTTCTCTGATCGTTTATGCCTTGCAAATATCACGAGATTGCTAGTGAGCCGGTGTCAATCGATAACCACAAATTTACCATTACGGAAAGTCGCGGAAACTAATGACATTATTAGCGGAAATGCGAAAAGCCAATAATTAGCGATTGATTCTGGCTGGTCAGTAATTGGTTTGATCAGGGGGGATTTGCCGCTCGTTAGGTGTTGCCCATTGTGTTTTGATCTTTTGGATAACAAATGACAGTTCTTGTTCGCCGATAAGGAATTGCAAATTTCTTATGAATATATTGCGTTATATAAATAAATCATATAGCTTTACATTAGTATGGGTCCGTTTAAAGTACGCGGTAACAATTGTCACCGTACGTTTGGTTGTGTAAACGGAAATAAATAATGATGTGTTATTTACGTAGTTGTACTAATTGTAGCCAATCTTTGCAAGCATAAAATTAAAAATATTTATCATCATTGCCATGATATCTCTGTGGGTTCGAATTAAGTTTAGTGTTAACTCTTTTGCTCAACTGTATGCCGATTGGACTCGCCGATCCTTCTAAATTGGATCAATTCATTGCCAAAATTAGGGATGTCTGGTATATTTATTTCTATTTTTAGAATATTTCTAACAGAAATTCCTTTAAGCAACTGCATTGACCCTGATGAGACGCCGCATCATGCGGCGTCTCATCTGGGTCTTCGCTGTTTGCCAAGGCCTTTTTTAAGACGCTAGGCATAAATGGCTTAAAAGTGATAGGTTTATTGCGACTCGTTGTAGGGGTTGGGGGTATCTGGATATAAATAGATGTCTTTGAAGACGATTCGTTCGCAATTTTTGCAGGAAAAAGTATCGAACTCACGACCTGCAAATCAAATGGCCCATACATCATATAAACTGTACACGGAACCTTAAAATTAAATGAGCCCCGTTTTGTGAAAACCGGGCTTAATGCATGTGCGTTAAGTGTTTTCCTAGATTAGCATGTGCAGTCCGTACAGGCTAACATAGAACGACTTGTTCCGCTTTATGGATTGTTTTTTTCATTTAAAGGTAGTCTTTTCTATACAAAATCCAGTCTAAATGGAAAGTGTGTACCCTGAACAGCCTTCGGTTACTACACAGGCTAATCTGGGACGACACTTAACGCACAGGAATTAAGCACGGTTTTCTCAAAGCGCGGCTAAAATATCTGTGTTATGTCATGTACATATTTTAATCAATTAAAACTTACGTAAGTTTGCTGTGTTTTAAACTACGATTACGATTTTACCGTTCTTGCCGTTGGTGATTGTTGTTGGTGTTTTACGAAATGGGCCTCGATAGTCTAAGAAACTTTAAACTAGCCTAAACAAAATTATAATTCATAAACATATTTGCTGGCTTTTAGTGTTAACGTAAGGGTGCGAAGGGGAGGCAGACGAACATTAATATTATACAATTTATATAAATTTTGTTATTCCCAATCTTTTTTGCTTACAAATTGCAGCATTTTGCTTACATATTACGCAGTCATATAACGTCCACAATGCATTCAACGACATTCTGTTTTCCTATGTTATATAGTGTCTTTAATGGCCATACTTTTGCTGAGACCGATATTCGCAAATGCTTGATGACATTTTGATGTCCTCGCAATGCTCTTAAGCCATAGATTTATGACCAGGTCTTGAGAAACGCTGCTCTACAATGGAACAACTAAAGCGCTTAATATCGAATGCACTCAAGCTGGTACGAAACATTTCGGATCGAACGGCGAATCTAGATTTACATGAGTAGTGTGAGTGTGTAACCTCGCTAGTTCGATTAAGATTTAGAGCCGGCGTTGTGAATGGAGCTTTTTACATGTGGATGGAGTTGAAAGGAGTTTTGTTGCAAAAATAGTGCTAAAAAATAATTGTGCTTGAAAAATACCATATATTGGAATAAAACTTTGGGATATTCTCGTTTCTGGAGTGTATTAAACTTAGTTGTTTAAAGAACGTCAGAAATAAAATGAAGGAATATTTACGTCAGCTGAAATTAATAAATTAGTACATATAACATTCATACAATGTAGACTGTTCAATATAATCAACTCTAATAAAAGCAAAACGTGTTGATGTATTCCGATTATAACTGAATAGGGTTTGTATCTAAAATAGGTGTAAGGAACACTTTGTGTGTACTTTTATCTTGTTTGTGCTCTTCTTATTCCATCCATGCATAAATTAAGTATTATTTGAATTTAAAATTCAGGTCCTAATGACTAAAACATACCTAAATTCCGGTATTTTCAAACTCGCGTAAGATGGTAATCAAATTATATCGTGTTTCTAATAGCGTCTGATCAATTCCGCCACGGGCATCTATAACAGTATCATTTTTCATGTTGTGTGTGCGTGGNGGGGGGGGGGGGGGGGGGGCTGTTTCCAATTAACAATTCTCGATATTATTTTTTATATAAAAACCTATAAATCATCATTTTATCCAAAACAATTTGTATAAGTTTAAGTTTCAAGTTCATACACACTAAATAATTATTTTTAAAACTAACATCAAATATATCCAGTTTTAATAAGGGATCATTCTAATTACTTTACATTAATTAATATAAAAACTATTATTTTCTTACATTTGTTTTATAAATATCGTGTATGAAAATAAAACACGTATGCATCACCTAATTTTTCAAGCTATTGACTTCAAATTCCTTCTTGTAAATATGTGTTTAATTTACGTTAATAGTCGCAATGTGTGAATAAAAACAGTCTCTTGGCATTTATTGGAAACGATTTATTGAATCAAAATCCTGTTATACATTCATCCAACACATTAAAACCAAATCGGCGTTTATGACATTTGTAGTAAAAATGCTGCAACAAGTATGTTTGACCTGTTTTGGAAAATAATTTGAGCTGTGTCATGCATAATTGGGTCTTATGCTATATGCGGTCAGCGTAGCTCCAAACCAGCTTGCACATTCTAGTCAGGAGCTACTCTGTCCGTTAAACAGACCACGAGCCCTTCCGTAACTTTATAGCGGAAAGAGAAGCTCCAGACAAGACAGCGCGAATGTGCAGGCTGATCAGGAGCTATGCTGGCCGCATATGGCGCAACATCAATTTCCGCACGACGCGACTCCTATATTGAATGGTTATCTTGTTGGAATGATTTTGTACAAGAGTCAATGATGGATACACAGTTGATAGATGTGTCACGTGAATGTTCGATGTCAACAAAACGAGGCAATTTACTTAACCAAGTAATAACAAATAACATTTTTTTTTTTGTATTCACTGTGTGATGGGTACACTTCTTTTAATTTGAAAGTTCTTCACTTTTAAAGTCCTCTTGTAAATTGTGTGCAAATTCTGAGTAAGTGTCGGAAAGTGTTTTCGCCATTTAAAGGGCTTTGTGTGTAGCTGTATTATTTACTTTAAATATAAAGACAACATCAAGACCTTTAACCCATTTATGCCTAGCGTCTACAAAAAAAGCCTTGGCAAACAGCGTAGACCCAGATGAGACGCCGCATGATGCGGCGTCTCATCAGGGTCTGCGCTGTTTGCTTAAAGGAATTTCTGTAAGAAATATTCTAAATATAGAAATAAATATACTAGAAATCCCTAATTTTGGAAATAAATTGATCCAATTTAGAAGGATGGGAGAGTCCACTATGCATTAATGGGTAAATTGTGCAACTGCCGAAAGTAAATCGTATGGACTAACTAAAAAACATAAGTTACTGTTATTGGCCCTTCAATGATGGTCTATTCTTATTTTGATCACATGTAAACAGATTAAAACACCCTCCGTTGTTCAATGTTGTTGTTTAGTGTCTTGCTCTGACCAATTGTTATGAGCGAAATTAAGAGCTTTTGAGGTATTTCGTTTATATCAAATGTAACTAAATAGTTTTCATGCCAGTTAAATCTCGTGGACAAGGTTCTCGAATCAGTAATTGCAATTTGATTAAGTGTTTATTTCACACAAAACACACGATTTTTATTAAACAGTAACCATTCATATTGATACAATGTTAATGTCATATGTTTGAAACGACCGATGCTTCCATGCCAAATAAATACCCCTTGAAATACGAAACTTGACTATTGGTGTCGTGTTCTGAGAAAACTGGCATTGATGCTAGTGCGTAAAGTGTCGTCCCAGATTAGCCTGTGCAGTCCGACAGATAGTATGACAATATTTAAATTTTAAAAGGCATGCATATTTGATAAATTTGTAAATTAGACATTAATTAATAAAATAGTAATGTTAAAATGCAAGTTTAACAACAATTCCGTTTCCAGAAGTATGTGGTTTGTAAACCCAAACTTAAAAGAAAAATTCAAGTTACTGAAAAAAAACAACATTTGAAGTAGGCTATGCGGTTTCATACCAGTAAAGTGTTCTTCTTGAAAGAAATTGTTTCGGCCTTTTATGGTTAAAATAGAGACCGAATTTACATACGTGGATCAAAAAGCTATAAAATTGAAGAGACTTGCTTTCAAATACGCATTCGTATTATCGAGGAAGTGACTCGGTATTTTAACACAGGATTGTTTTCGGGATCAATTTAAAGACATTTTAACTTCAATGTGAGTAACGTTGACATGATTTTTATTTTTTCGAAAACGAGCACGTGTGGATTTTAAGTTGAAGTATGCATACTTATTACATACGCTTGACTATAACTGTATCTCTTAGTTTAAACGAATATTGCATAATAATGACTGTCAAATGAAAGCGTGGAAAAAATAGCCTTTTTATTGGTTTTTAGTTTTTACTTGAAGACTATATATGGATTTGTTATATCAAACAATTTATTTTTCAACTGTTAATGCTAATATTTAATTATTATATATTGTTTTTTTGTTGGGTAGGGGGGGGGTCATTAAGTGGAATTTAGAGTCATTTAACGCTTCTGATCCATATTTCTTTATATTCGTTAGTTGTGATTACGACGAATCTTATTTATTTTTCTTTAAAATCCGTTCCTGTCTAGATCTTCTCATTAACATGGTTATTGTTTTTTTTACTTTCATTTACCAAAATTAATGAACTCCAGTTAAGGTGATATCTATATCGCTATTTGTTTTCTCCATAGCATTCGATTTCTCAACGTCTGGTAAATGGTATAACATATTCATTGAATGCATTGTATTTGAAATTGGTTTGTAAAATGATATACAAAAAACACATTCGTTGCTAGATTCTAAATATCCAATGCTCGCTTGCCAACAAAAACGTCAACACGAATAAAATGCATTCTAAAATTGTGGTCTTAACTTGTGAACTTATTTTCACTTTAAACCTTAAAAAGTACGCATAATGGTTTAACGCCAGGCTCACTGTTTAGTGTTTTGTCTGTAAATAGAATACAGTGTAGTTGTTAACCTTTGTTTAATAATAAATCTCAATACGATTATTCGTTAATACTTTTGACCAAATTTGATATACTGAACAGCTATGGTGGTAATAATGTTAAAATAATTATATTTTAATAGGTGTTAAATATGTTAATATTACCATAACCCTTTGAGAGACTGATCGAAAAAAAGAGGACGCGAAATTATGATTAAATGTCACAGTGTTTATATAAACAGCGACCGAAAAAACGGTTGTGTGTAATTATGTGGTCAAACGATAAAAAAAAATAAAACGTACAAGTCTGCAAATATGCTGTCAACAATAAGCGAATTTGTAGACGCGAAATAACCAAAATAACAGTGATGGTTATGATAATATGTATCAAAGGAGATCAATGTTATACTTGCCTGTGCGACTATTGATGTCAAACACAAATCGGAAACTGTTTTGAGACATGTATACAACGGATTATTTGAGTTTAGAAATTTAATAACAAACGACACGGTCCGACTATTATCCGGGAAGCCCACAGCGATGGATTTATTCGGAATTACGTCCATCGCCACGTGCTTCTTGGTATTACCGGAAGTGACGTCATTAGACGTGAAACTGGGCGTGATTCTGCCGGAAGACACAATATACGCGTGGAGCCTCAAGCGCGTGATTCCCGCCATAGATATTGCCATAGAATCTATTCAGACAAGACGATTGCTTCCAAATGTGCGTCTGATCGCCCTGACCAATGACTCCATGTGTTCAGAAACTATTGGCCCCCTGGCGGCCATTGACTTCTACATGCACCATAACGTCAACGTCTTCTTTGGGCCCGTATGCGCGTACGCTATCGCCCCCGTTGCGCGGTTCAGCCCCCATTGGAACGTTCCGGTTTTGAGCGCCGGAGCGCTTGTGACAGCCTTTGATAACAAGACCGAATACAAACTGTTAACGCGTGTTCATGGCTCGAACTCAAATGCCGCTGACTTCTTCTTAGACATCGCGCGGAATTTCAACTGGACAACGTTAGGACTGATATACAACGACAATCGATCGGGGAAGGACAAATCGCACTGCTACTTCCGGATGGAGCCCATATTCTTTAAGATTAAAACAATGTACGACCGAGAAACGTGGTACAAGTCTTTCGACGAGTCTGAGCCGACGACGTACGACTTTGGAAAGATTTTGCGGGAAGCGTCGCTAAACTCAAGAAGTAAGTACTACTGTGGTAATGAATGAAACTGATTTCAGCCACCCCCTCCTAGCTTACAGTAGTGCCTTATTCTCGAAAGCTCTTTTTCTCTTCGGGCTTTAAAGCGATTAAGCGATCGCTCCTATGCTTTTTGTGATTATTTCCCTTCATCCAATGTGTATATGCAATATTTTGGTGCATTTCATGGGTGATTGCTTTGCAAGGTGAACGATTAGGTGCGTTTATTAAAGTACGGGGCTTTTGTCAAAATTGCACTTCCGAAACTCTGTTTTCCGAAGGTGCTTGTCTTTGGGCGAATATTACTTTCTTAGAAGTTGCGAGACCAGATATGTTTGACTGCATTATTGACAGAGGACATATTTATCTTTAAATGATACCGGTCTTGCAAAATTTGATAAAGAAATATAAGAAACATGCCTTGACAATTGGCAGTTTTATAATGGGACCCTATGGGAAATGGAACTAGTGTAATACAACCTCCTTTCTTTTAGGTAAACGGCTACAAATGTCATCAAAGTTCAGGACGTTATAGTGTGTAACTTTGTGTGACTTTTTGTCGGTTTAAAGACGTTGCTTAAGTTGCTTACAGAAATTAACTTCTTTAAGCATGTATTGGTGTCATAATGTTAAAATAATTGAAAACTAACTGATCTAAACTCTTAATAATAAAATCGATATTTTAATATTTCATCATAACGTGGTTTGAGATGACGGAAATGATTCGATAAGAGAAATGCACGGAACCAGGAAAATCTCTGCGCGGTGTTGGTGATTATTGACATGCGGTTGCATAGTGCGTTTGATTTTAACCCTTTGCATGCTGAGATATTTGTCGTCTGCTAAAATGTCGTCTGCTGAATTTCTAAAATTAGCATTTTCTTCGATTTTTTTTCTAAGACCACTATCAGAATAGCAAACAGTTTGGATCCTGATGAGACGCCACGTTCTGTGGCGTCTCATCTGGATCCAAACTGTTTGCAAAGGCCTTCAAAATCCGGTTCCAGCGCTAAAAGGGTTAATCAAATTCGTTCGCATGAAGAAAACCTCAGACACTTAATAGTAAGTATGTTAAGAATCTTAATATAGTCAATAAACTTCAATCGTTATAACATTTTTCACCACTCTCTTCATATAGCATTATCTTTTAATATAATTTATAGCTTCAAGTTTTATTAGGCCTTGTCTTTAAACAGCAACAAATTTATATGCCGTTTATGTGTCGTTGACTGATAAGGCAATTTTGCTTGAATAAACATGGCCAACTACAGTATACGAGTATATAATTACAATTGCTGGTTTTTGTTTAATATGTAATATAATATAAAGTCGTTTCGGGATTGCATTACCACCAACATTAATGGTATAGTTCTTTAGCTGGAACCGAATTTTAAAGGCCTTTGCAAACAGTTTGGATCCAGATGAGACGCCACAAAACGTGGCGTCACGTGGCGTCTCATCAGGATCCAAACTGTTTGCTATTCTGATAGTATTCTTTGAAAAAAAAAATGAAGAAAATGCTTATTTTAGAAATTCAGCAGACGACATTTTAGCAGATAACAAATTTCCCAGCATGCAAAGGGTTAATACAGACCCTGGAGGTTTACTGTGTTAATGTTTATCTAGATAAAGTTGTATTGATGTACAGGTGATTTTCAACTAAAATTTCAAGTTTATACAGAAATTACATTTACACATACACGTAAAATACTTTGTTAATTGCATAGTTAGAAACACATTGTTTCAATAGTATCTAAAAAAACAAACATTACGCATACCTTATCACAACATACATTTGGCAATCAAGTCGATAAAGCCAACGTGTAAATTGAATTTTTATACGGAACGCATGTTTTGAAGTATGCTTATACGCTTTTACAGTTTTTTATATTGTGTGAATTGCGTTCACGCTTTGTTTCGAAAACAGTAATGTAAGCACGTTTAATATTAATTGTTCCTAATTTGCCCATTTTTTGCAATACGAATGCTGATAGAGGTATTTGTAATCATGTATCATGAATACCGTTTGCTGTGATTAAATTTCGATTAAGATTACACTGTTACTGTTGTTGTTTTTTGTTGTTGTTTTTTTCGACAATTTGTGGAATTTTACACAATGAATTATGATAAGCTTTTCCCATGCGTGCATTACATATGTGAACTCGCGATAAGGTAGCCCTTAAAGTCTCTTTCTCCTCTTCAAAGGCGCCTTAGGTTACATTATACTAAATCATTTTGTTTCCCTCCGTGGTCCTATTTCTTACGAGTTCCTTTTCTCTTCGGGTTTAAAAGCGATTTAGCAATCGCACCCATGCTTTTTGTGATTTTTTCCTGCATCCAATGTGTGTCTGCAACATTTTGGTGCATTTCATTGGGGATTACGTTGAAAGATGAATGTTTGGATGCGTTTGATGAGGTTCGGGGCTTTTGTCAAAATACACTTCCGAAACTCTGTTTTCAGAGGGTGCTTGCCTTTGTGCGAATTTTACTTTCTCAAAAGTTGCGAGATCATATATTTTTGACTGCATTTATTTTTAAAATTGTACCGGTCTGGAAAAATTTGATGCAAAGGATATACAAGAAAAATGCTTTGAAAGTTATCAGTTTTATAATGGGACCCTTTATGAAATGAAATTAGTGTAATTCACCCTTTACGAATTGGGACTCGATGTTCGTTGAAAAATAAAACTAACTTAAACAAAATTATAATATATAAACGTGTTTGCTGGCTATATGGGTGAATATAAGGCTGTATAGGGGAGGCAAACAAATATTCATAGTATACAATCATGTAAATATTCACTTTTTAGTTTCCTTTTGCTATAAAAAGTATCAGCATTTTGCTAACATGTTTCACAGCAAACTAACGTCCACCATGCATTCAACGACATGCTGTTTTACTGTGTGATAAAGTGTCTTTAATTGCCATACTTTTATAAGACCAATATTGGCCATTGCTTGATGACAGTTTTATGTCATCGCTATGTTCTAAATCCATAGATTTATGGCAAGTCTTGAGAAGCGCTCCTCTACAATGGAACAACTAAAGCGCTTAATGACAAATACATTCAAGCTGGTACGAAACAGTTAGGATTTAGATTTACGTGAGTAGTGTGTGTGTGTAACCTCGCGAGTTCGATTCGGATTTAGTGACGATGTTGTGAATGGAGGTTTTTACACATGGATGGAGTAAAATTAGTGAAAAAAATAGTTCAAAAATAGAAAATAATTGTGCTTGAACAAATGCAAGAAAATGGAATAAACCTTATAAAATTCTCGTTTCTGAATTGTACTAATTTACGCTGTTTAAGTCACGACAAAAATAATAAAGGAATATTAAATTCAGCTGAAATTAATTAATTAATACATATACATTCATACAATGTAAAATTTTCAATATAATCAACACTGTTAACAGCGGAACGTTTTTATGGATTCCGATTATTACAGCATAGGGTTTGTATCTCAAATAGGTGTAAAGAACAAACTGTGTGAAATTGTATCTGGTATTTGCTCATCTTATTTCATCGATGCATAACTCAACGGTTATTTAATTTAAAATTCAGGTCCTAATGCCTAAAACATACCGAAGTTCCGGTATATTACCAAAATTAACATCTGACGCGAGTTATATTCAAATTCGCGTTAGATGGAATTCAAATTACATCGTGTTACCTATAATATTCTATCAGCTCCACCTTTCTCAGTATCATTTAAAAAAAAAAAGAATTGTGTTGGGGGATGATTGAAGGTTGCCAATTTAACATTCTCGATATTAATGTAATATAAAAAATAATTTATCATTTTATCTAGAGACAATTTGTATTAGGCCAAAAAAAAATAGGTCCGTTTCCGGTCGCCCGACCGTGTCTCCAGAATCGGCGCCGACCCTCAACTTTTTATTGGGGTCGCCAAAAAAAAATAAAAAAATTGTTCATTTTCGTTTTTTTTTCGGTTCATTTCTCCATTCTAGTACCCGAAAGAAAAAAAAAAAAATCCCTACCTACCGACCCTGTTTTTTTTCCCAAGGAGACCGGAAACGGACCTATTTTTTTTTTGCCNTAAAAAAAAAAAAAAACATGCCGAACCTGCTTTTTGAAGTTATTGACTTTAAATACCCTCTAGTAAAGAAGAGTTTAATTTCTCTTGGTAATAAGTGGAAACGAGTTAACGAATTAAATCCGTGTTCTTAGATGTTCATCCAACTCATTCAAATGAAATATGCGTTTATGGCATTTGTAGTAAACATTCTGCAGCAAGTCGGTTTTACATTTGTTAGAGAAAAATTCGGACCGTGACATGCACAATACGATCTTACGCCATATACGGCAGTCTAGTTAAGAGCTAACGCAACCTTGCCTGACTATAACGAACAGGGTAACTCCTTTCCAGACTATGCGAATGTGCACATGGCATAACACTCGATGTTGCAGACGCGACTAATTTGTTGAATTGTTGTCATTTTGGAATGACATGTACAAGCGTCCATGATACATATTTGATATAAGTATCACTTGAATGTTTAAAGTCAACGAAACGAAGCGATGTGCTTTACACAGTCATAAAATATAACTGTTTTGTTTTTACTATGAGATTGGTACACTTCCTTAAAATTGAAAATTCCTAACCTTAAATGTCCTCTGGTAAAATGAGTTTTTCAGTGTCGTAAAGTGAATTTAATGATTAAAACATTAGCAGGACCTTTGCTTGTGTAACTGCAAAGAGTAAATCTTTTTGACAAACATAACAACAAAAGTTATTGGTCCTTCAATGCTTGTCTATTATTATGAAATGTATGCATAATACAACAGCATCCATTGATTAATGTTGTCGTTTGGTTTCTTGCTTTCAACGATTTTCAATTTCATGTACGATGATAGAGCTTTTGCGTTTCTTTTTTATTGTCTCAGTTGTACATGTATTTTTTTTATTGATTACATGCCAGTAAAACCAAGTGTAAAATTGAAAGCAAATCAGTCATTTCAATTTTGCAATTTGATACAGTGTTTATTCCACACAAAACACACGCATTATATTAACAATTACCCATTCATATTGGTAATATTTTAATGTCATAGATTTGAAGAAAAAAAAACGTTGTATCAATAAGACAGAAATACATGTTGAAATACGAAACTTGATTATTTGTCCACACGTCTTTCAAACTCGGCCAAGGTATCATACGAAAGAATGTTCTGAGCAAGTGTCAATATGATTGTCATTTCATAGGATAATTGCGAAAAAGCTGGTTGTGACAACTATGACAGACGTGCCATGTATGCCTTTTTTCACATACTTGAGATTTAATTAAGAGTGTGCTGATCTAAACTGTCAGTTTAGCTTTCATCTGCGGTATATTATAGTATGTTGCGTTGAACCACTCTCTCGTTGCTAAGGGACGCTTTCGTTGATTAGATTTTCGGCATATAGCGAGATATTCAAATTTCAAGATTGATATTTATCTTGTTTTTACTATTCTTTCAGTATTATTAAAAAGCAACACCTTATTATAACAATTTCAACGTTGTTGCACTGAATATTTAAAAAAAAATATTATTAAAACAACGTAAAAAAGGATCTAATGTGTCCACTTTTACTGAAAGATCATGCTGATATTTGACTAAAACTCGGTATGATTATTGGTCCAAGGAAAGCTTGATTCGACCATCCATAGGCTTCAAATAAAATGTGACTACTAGGACTGCGTTGTGTGTGAAAAGAGATCTGAGTGTGACGAACGGAATCTTATCAGTATTTTTCACGTGCATTAAGTGCATCTTTTGTGACATATATATAAAGACAATATCTAATTTGTAAAATGCATTCTTATTTTACTTCCAATATTACTTATAATTGTTGCTTCTTGTAAATTAGAAATTATATGACTTAATCTTTAATGTTAAAATGCAGCTTAAAGAATAATTTTGTTTCAAGAAGTATGTGGTCAGAAAACCCAAAGGTGAAAGAAAAATGTTCAAGTTACTGAAAACATTTCGAAGTTAAAAATAGTATGCTATGCGGTTTCAGACCGAAATAGTTTTCTTCTTGAAAGAAATTGTATCGGCCTTTTATTGTCAAAATAGAGACCGAATTTACATACGTGGATCAAAAAGCTATAAGGAGAAGAGACTGGTTTTCAAATAAGCATTTGTCTCATCGAGGGAGTAACTCTGTATTTTAACACAGGATTGATTTCGGAATAATTATAAAGACATTCTTACTGCCATGGTTGTAACGTTAACTTGATATTTTTGTCGTTAATGAGCACGTGTGGATATCAAACTGAAGTGAGCAAAACTGTTATATACACTTGATTCCAACTTTAACACTTAATTTAAACGAATACTGGATACGTTTGACTGTCACTTGAACGTGTTGAAAAATAGCTTTTATATTTGTGTTTACCAAAATACTTTATATGGATGTGTTATATCAAACAATGTTATGGTTCAACTGGTATGCTTTTATGGTAATATTTAATAAATGATTTTTGGGGCAACTCATAAATTCGATTTAAACTCGTTGCATATTCATTTCTAAATATTCCGTTCTTGTGATTTTGACGAATCTTATTTTTGTCCCATTAAAATCCGGTCCTGTCTAGATGTTCTTATTAAAACGGTTTTTTACTTGCATGTACCAAAATAAATGAACTTCATTTTAGGTGATAGATCTATAGCTCTATTTTGTTCTCCATTGCATTCGATCTTTATGTTTGGTGAATGGTATAATATATTCGTTGAATGCATTGAATTTGAAATTGTTTTGTTAAATGAAATACAAAATCATACTCCTATCTAGAGTCTAAATACACAATGCTCATTTGGAAATAATGAAGTCAACAGGAATAATATACATTCTAAAACAGAAGTCTTAACGTGTGAAATTATTTGTATTAAACAGTACGTATACTGGTGTAAAGCCAGGAGGCTCACTTTTTATTGTTTTGTCAGTAGAGACAAAACAGTCTATTGGGATTAATAAAAACGTGGCTCAACATGTTTTTACCACTAGATGTCAATACGTTTATACGTTAATAATTTTGACAAAATTGTATATCAGCTATGGTGGTAATAATATTAAAATAATTATCAATCTTGTCACAGGTTTTAAATGTCTAAGTATTATTATGACCCTTTGAGAATTGATCGAAAAAAAAGGACGTGGAATTATCGTTTCATGTCACAGTGTTTATATAAACAGCGCCCGAAAAACGGTTGTGCGCAATTATGTGGTTAAATCATATAAAAATAAAACATAAACGTCTGCACGTTTAGAAGGAATACGTTTTAATGGAAAAACGAAAGGCAAATATTGTTGTCACAAATGAACGATTAAACAAACGTGAAATAACCCATATAACAGTGATGGTAAGGATGTTATGCATCACAGGAGATCAATTTTATACTTGCTTCAGCGATTTTTTTATGTCAAACAAAAATGAGAAACTGTTTTGTGACGTTCATATAACGGATTATTTGAGTTTGAAAAGTTGAGTTTATTAATTCAATAAGATACTACACGGTTTCACAATTATTCGAAACGCCAACAACGATGGATTTATTCGGAATGGCGTTCATCGCCACGTGCTTTTTGGTACTAACGGAGGTGAAGTCATTGGACGTGAAACTGGGCGTGATTCTGCCGGAAGACACGTTCTACGCGTGGAGCCTCAAGCGCGTGATTCCCGCCATAGATATTGCCATAGAATCCATTCAAACGAGACGATTGCTTCCAAACGTAGGTCTGATCGCGCTAACCAATGACTCCATGTGTTCAGAAACAATTGGCCCCCTGGCGGCCATTGACTTCTACATGCGCCAAAACGTCAACGTCTTCTTTGGGCCCGTATGCGCGTACGCTATCGCCCCGGTCGCGCGGTTTAGCCCCCACTGGAATGTCCCTGTTTTGAGCGCCGGAGCGCTAGAGACAGCGTTTGATGAAAAGATCGAATTCAAACTGTTAACGCGCGTCCATGGCTCAAACTCGAAAGCCACTGAGCTCTTCTTGGACATTACACGGAATTTCAACTGGACAACGTTTGGACTGATATACAACGACGATCGAGCCTCAAAGGACAAATTATCGCAGTGCCACTTTCGGATGGAGTCCATATGGTCCAAGAGTAAAGAAATTTACAAAAGAGAAATGTGGTACAAGTCTTTCGTTGAGGCTGAGCCGCCGACCTACGATTTTGAGAACATTTTACTGGATGCGTCGCTGAACTCAAGAAGTAAGTATGCATGTGGTAATTGAGGAAACTCATTACAGCTACTACCACCCCATCCCCAATCAATATGTAAACAGCTTTCACTGTCATCAAAGTTCTGAAGGCTCTAGTTTGTTTGTAACTTTTTGTGACCCTGTGTCGGTTTTCAGACGCTGTTTACAGAAATAAACTTCTTATAAGCATGTTTGGTATCACAAGGGTACAATAATTATAAAATAATTATTTAATCCCTAAATAATATCATTACTATTTGAATCAATCATCATCACGTATTTTGAGACGGCATGTGTTTGATAAGAGACATGCACGGGACCAGCAAAATATCTGCGCGGTGTTGGCAATGTTTATAAAGTGGTTGCATATTTCGTCTGATTTTTAATCAAATTAGTTCGCAACCAGACCATCATAGACATTGAATACTTATGATGTTAACAATTGTTAATATGTGTCGTGTTCTGAGAAAACTGGACATAATTCTTGTGCGTAAATTGTCATCCCAGATTAGCCTGTGCAGTCCGCACAGGCTAATCAGGGACGTCAATTTCCGCTTTATGGAATTTTTATAATAACGTCTCTTCTTAGCGAAAATCCAGTTTAGGCGGAAAGTGTCGTCCCGGATTAGCCTGTGCGGACTGCACAGGCTAATCTGGGACGACACTTTACGCACATGCATTTGCCCATTTTACTCAGAGCGCGACACATTTATGATGTTAAGAATCGTCAATATCCTCCATACTCTTGACCCTTAATAATATTGATCACCACTCTCTTCTTGCAGTATCTAGGCCTTGTGTTTAAACTTCCCATAGTTGTATACTGTTTGTGTCTCGTTGACAGAATAAAAACTATTTTGCGTAACCTAGCATTGTCAAATCAAGTATACGACTACATGTATATAAGTACAATAGTTACGGTGTGGAACCGTTTGTCATTTTGGTGTTGTGTTGGTCAGGTCCTTTTGTTGTGCGTCTAATTTGCTGTAAATAAATGGCCTTCCACTGATGATTAGATTGACCACCTGCTGCCTAATTCACTTTGTTAATTTTTAGTTGTATTGATGTTACGATGATATTCAACTCGAAATTGTAAGTTTAGACAGAAGTTACATTTAGACATTATCGTTAATGTGTGGGTACTTTACTTTGCATACTACGAAATATATATATTTTCAACAATCTCCATAAAACAAACATTTCGCATTCCGTAACACAACATATATTTGTTAATCAGGTCTGTAAAGTCATATAACGTTGTAATGGGCTTTTTGTACTGAAAGCTTGTTTTGAAGTATGGTAATAAGTTTTACGAGCATCTTTTAGCAACCCGTGAATGGCAAACATTGTGTATATTAACGCTTTTTTACGAATCATTTAACACATTTGAATGTATCTTAATTGGATTAAAATAAATCAAACAAAATTTGTTTGCACGTAATTTAATAAAATATTGATATTCTATTAAACCAAATCTTAACGTTTGAGAAAAAGATGATCAACTTCAAAACGGAAAAAATTGTGTGTGTTTTTTTTTCGAAATGAATTGAACATTTTAATCGCGCAAACACGGATGGCCCATGGCTTTTCGTGTAATTCGGTATATGTTTGGCTGGTTCAGTGGGTCATTGTTCAAATAGTTCGTGGATCTGGTAGTATAAAATGGAAACGAGTGCTATGTTTGGATTCTTTTTTGCAAACGTCTCTTAGTTTTGTGCAAATGTGTATCGTGGTCCGCGGCTATCATACTAACTAACTACTTCTACTTATTCTATTACACTACTACAACTATTAATACTACAACTATTGTAAACTACCAACCTGGCATGTCGCTGTTTTGCATAGATTCACCCAAAACCATAGAGACACAAATCATGTATTCCACAGCTTAAAGTAGAAACAATAATATTTCGTGCGTTCGTAAAAAATATGATAATAAGTGAACGCAGCATTTAGCACCAACCTGGCATGTCGCTTTTTTGCATAGATTCACCCAAAACCATAGCAACACAATTTATGTATTCCACAGCTAAAAGTAGAAACAATAATATGTCATGCGTTCGTATAAAATATGATAATTAGTGAACGCAGCATTTAGCAATCCATATCTCAGCATACAAATGTAAATCCCTTGCCCGATTGGCTCCGGTGTTGATCCGAGTGGAATAATTGTGTCGCGTTCTGAGAAAACTGGGCATAATGCTTGTGCGTAAATTGTCATCCCAGATTAGCCTGTGCAGTTCGCACAGGCTAATCAAGGAAGACAATTTCCGCTTTTATGGAATTGTTCTTTTAAATGATGTATCTTCTTAGCGAAAATCCAGTTTATGCGGAAAGTGTCGTCCCGGATTAGCCTGTGCGGACTGCACAGGCTAATCTGGGACGACACTAAACGCACATGCATTTTGCCCAGTTTTCTCAGAGCACGACACAATTTCCCGTACGAGGATATTGGATCACTGTTAAGAAAAGATCTCCTTGTGCATTTTTGTTTGTAATAAATAGTTTTGTTCTTTTCAGGCTATGATGAAGGGTTATAAATTGTTCGACCAACATTTATTTGGGACGCGCTTTCCGCTTGTTTGCTGTTTTCGTTTTAAGAAATTCTCTTCTTAGAGAAAATCCAGTTAAGGCGGATAGCGTGGTTCCTGATAAGCCTGTGCCGACGTGCACATGCATTAAACCCATTTTCTTTACACAGAGAGAGAGGCTCATATTGTTTTCTTTTCTGGCTAAGTTGAAGAGTTATGAATGTTTCGCCTCATATTTATTTATTGAATGCCTCTTGTTAAGGGGAAAAAGTATTTTTTTCAGAACATCTAGGGGCCCAGTTTACATTCTAGGGGCCAACAATGGGCTTCTGCTTATTTAAATCCGAGTTAAATTTGCTTTTGATTATTAAAAATCCACATTCATGATCGAAAGTTTATCCTAGCATGTAATAATTATGTTATGAAATAATAAGTATTTACTAATAACGCGTAAGAACGGGTAGCATTTTGTGGAATTTTTTATACTTAAATTATTTAAATACATGTAAAACATATTGGTTTCAAGCATGCATTGGTCAAAATCATAAATTAAAACAACTGCTCATTAATAAAAAAAAATGAATAATGTAATATAAATTAACGTGTCTTGTCTATTTTAAGACCATTTCCCGAAACCAGTAAATCCCATATCCTCCATTCAGCATAAAAATAGCGCCATCAAGTCTCTCAGAAATATTTAACGCTTCCGCCTGTCCACAATGCCTGACAACGGCAACGCATAATAACCGCTATCTTTCCACTTTCTGACTAATTGTTCGCCATTGAATGGTCTTTGTCTGATTTATTAGCATTTTGTCTTTAATAGCCATTCAGTCTGGCATGCTTCGGAATCTAGACGGCAATGTATAACATCGTTTTTTTGCGGAAGTAAAATAATTTAACATGTTTCTGTTGCAAACAGTGACCTAATAAAGCAGTGACCGTATAAACTAGTTGATATCTGGCAGTAGATCACGTGACCGTTATATACCGTCAGTACGTATTCATACATTTAGTCGTGTCCTTTCGGATGGATTGAAATGTGATGAAACTTATTTTGGAAGCTGAAAAGTAACTTCAGAATAAAAACCCTTCATTTTGTTTTTAATTTGCACATTTTTAAATTTGTCATAGTAACTTTACCCTCACTACAAAAGTCGATTTAGTTGTTCGTGGCTTCTGCAGTAATATAGTATTAACTTTTTCGTATAAAAGAGTCAATTTGTTATCGTCGATGTTTTTGTTTTTGTAAAACGATGTGGTCATCTGAAAGTTCCGATTATTTTATTGTTCTGTAAAACGAAGTTGGAAACTACATTGGTCTATTATTTGCTTTTCTTTTTATTAAAAAAAATGGGATGGCGTCTGTAATCGTCAATTATTGAGTTTGTTTCGTTAAACGAATGATTGGGTTTCATCTACAATCGTCGATTATCTTACTTGTTTTTTTAAACGAATAATTGGGGTGTCATCTGCAATTGTGGATTATTTTATTGTTCGTGTCAACCGAAGTGGTTAATAATGTTAATACTATAGCTGGCATATCAGATCACGACATAATCAAATTACATTTAAGCGTCAAACCCAGACTAAACACTCAAAAACCCCGTTTAGTCAGCCTCTATAAAAAAAAGCAGATTGGGTCAAATTCCAACAATTCATTGACTAAAGGTCCCCCTCTCTCCTTAAAGGTTACGAAACAAAGTCAGTGGAGGACTTATGGTCAGAATTTAAGGGCTTAATCCATGAAGAAATGAACCTCTTCATCCCAACTAAAAAATGGTTCAAAGCCCACCTTACCCTGGATCACCCAAAGTGTTAAACGGCAAATTAGAAAAAATGATAGCTTATTTCAGAACCTTAACAAGAAGCCCACTCCCAAACTAAGACAACAGTTAAAAAAGTTATAGGAGCAAGGTCAAAACAAACATCAAAAAGGCATATGATGACTCGATTCTAGTAGTCATTATGCAGGTCAAAAATTTGCCAGAAAGAAACTTTTCTCTCTTACAAAAAATGCAAAACAAGGTTCACAAGGCATTTCCCCTTTTTTAGAAAACAACAAACTCCACTCAGACTGCAAGGACAAAGCTAACATATTAAATCGTCAATTTCAATCGGTCTTCACCCCAATGACTCCAATAAGGTTAGTACAACTGTGCAAAATGAAAGTCCAATTCATATTTAATACCCCCACGAACTTAAATGTAAATATCCATCCATGCCTAAGGTTACCGTCTCAGTACAGGGTGTCCAGAAGTTACTTTCCTCTCTTAAAATTGATAAAGCCTGTGGCCCGATAATCTTAAACCTTTTGTCCTGAAAAAACCCTCTGTCCAGATTGCCCCTCTGATCTCCAATATATACCCAAAATCCCTTGATACAGGTACCATCCCCTCAGTCTGGTCAAAAGCTAATGTTACCCCCCTCCTTAAAAAGGGAGATCAGAGCAATCCTGCCAATTATAGACCTATATCCCTTACCTGCGTCCTTTGTAAATTACTTGAACACAAAGTAGCATCAAATATCACAAAACATTTCCAGGTCAACAACATCCTCTATGATTTACAACACGGGTTTAGGGGAAAATGGTCATGTGAAACTCAGCTCCTCGCACTTTTAGAAGACTTATCAAGAAACCTCATCCAAGGCCACCAAACTGACTTAGTTCTCTTAGATTTTTCAAAAGCGTTCGATAAGGTTAACCATCTAAAACTCCTATATAAACTTCATCAGCATGGGGTACAAGGCAATACATTGCAATGGGTCAAATCCTTCCAGATAGGTCGTAGCCAGTCCGTCCTAGTAGATGGGGAAACATCAGATGAGGTCCCCGTAACATCTGGTGTTCCCCAAGGCTCAGTCCTAGGTCTCCTTTTATTTCTCTTAAACATCAATGACCTGCCTGAAAAAAATGTCTCACATGTTATTCGCCGATGACACGGCTGTTGACATCACCGTCAACAATTCCCCCCAAGAAAGGTTCTTGCAGCAAGCCCTTGACAGGTTACAACTATGGGCAGCCCAATGGGACATGGAGTTTAACCCCTCTAAGTGTACAGTTTTAAATATCACAAAGTCTAAACGCCTCTTTAGGTCCACATATTCACTCCATGGCCAAGTCCTTGAAACTGTAAGCAATGCAAAGTACCTGGGTGTCACTATTTCCTCAGACCTTAACTGGAACAAACATATACATCAGATTACAACCAAGGCTAGCCAGATCCTTAACTTCGTTAAACGCAACATCCCCTCTAAAAATTCAAGCGTAATGGAATTTGCTTACAAAACCCTGGTCAGACCCCAGCTTGAATACGTAAGTTCTGTCTGGTGTCCCCATACTCAGCAGAACATCCAAAAAAATGGAAATGGTCCAGCACAGAGCTGCGCGTTGGGTCACAATGGACTACTCATCATACAATAGTGTATCCCAAATGCTAGGTAATTTAGGTTGGCGATCCCTTGAGAATAGGAGATCTGATGCCAGACTCCTATTGTTTTACAAGATTGTGTATGGACTTTTTGCAGTTCCCTTACCCCACTACATTCAACCCCCTCTCAGATCTTCCAAACACTCTCACCCTCTCTCATACAGACGGATACATACCCCTTGTAATTACTATAAATATTCCTTTTTTCCAGCTACCATTATTCTTTGGAACTCACTACCATCTGAGCATGTGCAGGTCCCTACCCTGGGTCAATTCAAACAGGGGGTGACCACCTTATCCCACCATGTTTAAAATGAAAATAATTGTTTTTAACTTTTAACTGTATATTAAAGTTCTTATATTAGCACTATCAACATTTAAATCATCTCTCACATATACATGTACAGTATTACTTTTGGTATTCTTTACATTTCTCTTTTAACATTTTTGCACTGACAGCGCGCCTGCACATAATACTCGAAAGAGGGTGTTGCAGTATACATAGATAGATAGAAGTGGTCATGTGAAATCGTCGCCTATTTCGTTGGGAAACGGCAATGGTCGATTATTTTGTTGTGGACAAATGTATTTATCGATGATTTGTTGTTCGTTAAAAACAAGAACTGGGTGTCATTTGTTATCGTCGATTATCTTGTCTGTTTTGTTAAACGATTGATTGGGGTGTCATCTTCAATTGGGGATTATTTTGTCTGTAATTTAAATCGCAGTAGGCGTCTGCAATGGTCGATTGTTTTAGTTGGTCGTGATACAATAACATTTATATCGATGCTTTACAAACGCAATGACATGAACGTTTCTTTTCCATCAAATGTAAACAAAAAACAAACATGTTTGTCACGATTAAATATACTACGTACCGCACACCAATACGCATGTTACGTGTAAGTATTTGCTAATTATATTCTTTTAATCAAAAATATAGTGTAAAATTTATAATTATATGAAGACGTTCCAGAACCTAAGCAAATGTGCAAATGTCTCTTCAAAACGGGAAAAATCTGTGTGAAAATATTTATCTAAAATCCCTAGATTGTTCTTTGCAGCGACACCTGTGTTATCCGTCCGAATGACTTTATCCGATTTACCGTGTCATTAGTTCCCCATACATAATGCTAAGCAAGCCAATGGCACGTGCTTTGGGTGACTCATTCAATATTTTACATATCATGGTCACGTTCCAGGGCCGGGTGCATAACCTGGGGCTAAGTGGGATTGACAATTTCAATACCTTACACAATATAATAAACAAATATTTTATAAATTATATTACCTTTGCACAGAAATGTCAGTTTTAGTGTCAAATACCATTGTTTGACTTTGTGCAGAGTTTTACTTTTATTACGATACTGATCTTCAATTGTTTTTGTAAATAAATAAATATATATATATTGTTTTTGTACCAATAAACTTTAAGTAGCAGTTAAAGATTTAATAAATCATTGGTGAACAAGTGTTGGTTAATTCGGTAATAATCAACGGTTTGGAGTTCCAATGCAAAGGCATTAAATCCAAGATAGCGATAGCCCAACTCGTTTGATAACACGCATCGGAACAGAACAGAACAGAAAGTTTATTCATATTACTTGAACAAGTCCAGTTCATCGTTATGCATACAAAACTGACAATATATAAACAATACGCACATGTATAGTCATGCGAAAGTGTCCTAAATGGTACTTAACAATGTGTTAAAAATACACCAACGCTATTATATTACTCAACATTTGCATTCAAATCCTCAGTTCTCATTATCAAAGCATTTTTACAAAATATCGCGAGTTAAGTTAGAATTTTAGTTTTAGTATGTATTAACAAAAGTATAAATTTATGCATACTAGGTCGGTTATAATAGAAATTGTCGATATACATTTTTCTAATATCGGTATAAAGAGGACATACAATTACAAAATGATACTCGTCTTCGATATCATTTGAGCTACATATACTACATTTACGTTTTTTGGAATATGTATAGGTCTCCCAAATTCAATTTTTAACATATGGGACGAAAGTCTTTTTTTTATATGTTTTTTCTTGAATTAAAGTTGTGGATTATGTTAAGGTAATCAGATAATTCAAATCGATGTTTCAATTCGTTGTGTAAAGTTAATGAACGACAAATCGTCGGTAATGACCCAAATAATCGACACTGAGCCCGAAATAATTTCGATTCTACCACGACTTTATGTAATTCGTATGTTCAATGGAACAAATTTAAATTATACTCCACCCTTTTAATACGATAAACATTGTTAAACAAAGTAATCTCTAACGGTAATAAATACACTTGTAATTTTTCAAATTAACCGAACGTAAACATGTATGTAGATTTAAACATAACAATTGCACGTCTAGTGTGAGTTTCCTGCGCTGCATATTGCAGAAACCTTGTGTTTGTAAGGAGTTTGTAAGACCACGCGTTTAAGCACGTACATTTTTACTAAACAATTTCTCGGAATTTCCTGAACTACATTTACAAGATACGCTCTGCCCATGCTTTGTTGTGCAGAATAACCCACACTTACACACTTATTTTCCTTCTTTGTCTATAGAAACATGTCGCGGGTCGTGGTATAACCATAATTAACTTGTCTGAAGTAACAATACCTCACCCCCCCACCTCTTAATTTTGTTTTTATATTTCGGTTCACGGTTCTGGCAGGATTTGAACTCATGCCTACATTATCGCACACTTCAATGAAAAATTATCACACATTTGCCAGCCATTTGTTGAGAGGGCTGTCGCAATTCCCGCACATCTCAACTGCCGCCTCTGCCATTTATCACCGTATTCACATCTGTGCCAATCGTGACCAACTATGCTGATGCATCTTAGATAAGGCATAGAATATGGGGCGATTTATTTTGGTTTATTTAGGTTAATGTAGATCTTTATTGGGGTCGACCTGTTTTCGTTATAACAAGCCCAATCAGCATTTTTATCGGATTTTTGTTCTCCGCAGAGGTTGTGGACGTATTATTTTAATGTTGTTGGTGCTGTTACAGTTGTCGTTGTTTGCGCTGTTGTTGATCTGTAATTGTTATTGATGTTTGTGTTATTGCTTCTGTTTCCGTTGAGAAAGACGAAGGAAATCTTCATACCTTGCTGTGTTATTGTTGCTGTGGACGTTCATAATGACAAAGATATAATGCTGTTCCAATATTTTATTATGAACTGCTGCTTCTGATGCTGACGTTTTCACAACTATGTTTGTAAATAAAATTAAGACTTAATTTTCGACTAAGTGTGGATTATTTCGGTACGAACGAACGGTTTGGAGTTCCGATGAGTAGGAATTAAACCACGAGGGCGATTGAAAGAGTGGTTTGATAGAAAGCATGGCAACGGCAAACCTTTGGTTATTATAGCAATAACAAACACTTGTCCGAAAAAAAATCGCTTCTATATGGGATTTAAAATAATTCGTCTTTATAATATAAGAACTATTTTAATCTATTCTTCACCCTTTTTCACGCGAAAAACACACATTCCGTTACGTTAACACACCAAAACAATTCAAAATTACGTCGACTGAATTGACGATTATTGAGTGAATAAACAATGTGATTATATATGTATTGTTTAATGCAGTGAACATATTTTGCTGAAAAATGCAATGACAATGCCAAATTGAGAGAAACGTAAATATTGATTTAAAGTATTTCAATATAACGATTTTACTACTGATGTAGTTTAACCCATTTATGCCTAGCGTCTAGAATAAAAGGCCTAGGCAAACAGCGTAGACCCAGATGAGACGCCGCATGATGCGGCGTCTCATCAGGGTCTGTGCTGTTTGCTTAAAGGAATTTCTGTAAGAAATATTCTTAATATAGAAATAAATATACTGGACATCCCTAATTTTGGAAATAAATTGATCCAATTTAGAAGGATGGGCGACTCAACTAGGCATAAATGGGCTAATTGTGCTGCATGCAGACATTATTTGTTTGTCAATGTTTTCCTAAATCGCGCTTTTAAGCACATACAATTTACAAAATTGTTTCTGGGAATTTCCGGAACGATATTCGCTACATAAGGCCTGCCTATATTTTGTTGCAGAATAACCCTCTCTTATGGTCTTGCTTCATCCAAAGAAAAAAAGAAGCAGGCCTTGGTAGAATGAACGATGACAAATTGAATGAATTTGCCACCAATGTCTACCTATTTCTTTATATACACTCATTATTATTTTATATTACAGACATAATTGTGTTAAACATAAGTTTGTCTGAGTACTAAAACTGTCTGCTGAGAAATACATGGTAAATGGCTCTGGAGAAAAAATCTTCGAAGAAGCAAATATTGTATAATTAGTTCTTAGGAAAACCCGATAGTAACAAATCTTTGACTCTTTCGTAATTCCACAACATCAATCCAGTATTTCATGCAATCAGTTTCAAAATAACTCGCCCATAACTCTAATTGTGACATCAAAAAGCCGATCGTAGCTGAATAACAGATTAAACCTCGGTTTTATGTTTTCTCCAGAAATTGTACTGGTTATTATAGATTGTGATATGAAGAAGAACATATAAAATGCGATTTACGCGGAAGTCATTACAACTTGATGAAGTAATTACTTCGTAAAAATTGTAATTTTATATACCGACGTAAATTAAGTACGTTAGGGAATATCTTAATCAAGTGTTTTGATCTACGGGCATACGTCCATTGTTTTCCAAAACCTTCAACAACCATAAGAAAAATCATCCTCTTCATCATTATCATTATCTGCAACAGAAGCATCAACAATAAAGCACCAAGCACTAGTAGTAAGTTTAAATGTGTTTGGTTTCTTTCGCATGGTTCTTATTCAAGTGGTATTAATATTAAATTGTTGACCAAACATAGCAATCACACACGTTTATGGTTTGCTGATATTAGAGGCCGCCGTTTAAAATATTCTCGAGCGAGCGACTAGCACGCTAAAAACGTGCGAATGCGCGAAATCTGACAAAGTATCTGACATTCTCTTCTTTCCTCCTTTCAGTCACATTTTGCGATGTGTACTTTTTCTGCCTATCTATTCTGTTCACTGTTCAAAAGGCTCTATCGCCTTTTTCTGCCTTCTTTGCTTTGAATAGAACGTCTGCTGAACGGATTTGCATATTTGCACTTATATACACCAAATCTTGAACTCGTGTCTAATTTTATTTTTTCGTTTGTAAATTCGTGTACATAAATTTCATACGAACTATTGTTTGCGATAGGTAAAAACGTTTCCAATTAAATTGAAACATTGCATCAGAAAATACTGTAATCCATAGCTCAAAGGAAAATCGTCAACATTGGGATATACACGAATGCATATGCAGACCACTAGTAATGGAATAACTTATTTATTATTGGATAGCTCATGTAAACTACAATTATGCTACTATTACAGTACGCCAATCATAGCAAACAAAAAAGTGTATTCCATAGCTCGATGTATAAGAAAGAACATGTCTCTAGTATGCTCTTGATAAGTTGACAAAAACATCCGTAATACTGTTGTTACTACATGGATTTACATAAATGTCCTTTGTTTGAATTCAATATATCACATTAATTTTATATTTAAAAAATGTAAATGCTTTTTAAAACAGCTTTGGTACCTCTCGTGTATATTATATATATCAACATTGCCGTAAAATGATCAATGTTAACGTTATAGCATACAAGTTTTATTAATTTACCGTCGAACACATAATATGAATAAATTTCTTTGATATCGGAACAATTTTTGTTAATTTCAATCGCGGTTTTTGCTTTTGATTTGTTCCGACATTTGCCGATATCATCAAGAACCAATTATATCCTCCCAAACATTAGCGTCAAATAATCTTTCTTCCATGTTTCCGCCTTTCCACAAATGCGTGACAACCACAAATGCATGACATCGACGAATGCATAAAATCTAAATATTATCTTTTCACGATCTGTCAAATTTTGCGAACGAATCTTTTATAAAAGTCCCATTCATTTGCATTACCGTTATTTATTAGCCATTCAATCGAACGTGCTTCGGAATAAAGACAGTCATGCTTGTAACTCGCTTTGGAAAAGTAGACAAAACAAAGTAGTTTCACGTCGTTACGTGAACATCGTGTATATCCCCTTTATGTTTATAACTAAAACTGTCTTAAGCTGTAAACGCTGTATGTAGGCAAACAATTTTGTGTGCTGCCACTTATGTCTTCAAATAAACGGGGTATGGGGTAGGGAAAAGCATATGTGTGTGTGTTTTTAATTGTTTACGATACGCAAGATATATTTTACGTTTTTTTTATTATATGTATGTTTACTACAAGAGGTATTTCCCCACTTTAATAAGAATGTTCAATGACACAAATCTTCCTAATCTATATCCAAATGACTTTCTTAATATGTGAAAGTTAATTTAAGTAGTATAATTGAAAAAAAAATGATGAAAGAAGGTCATTTAGCGTCGCCACGAAATATTAAGGTCCATCGGGTTAGTTTAATCAACCTACTCTCTTCTTACGTCTAAATACAAAATTAATTGAGAAGCTGTTTTTCGTTGTTATTTACAAACACTAACAACAAATCAGGCAGAACAACTAAACGTGTGTTGATATTATGATTTCGTTAAGATGGTAAGGGTAATACATATCCTACAATAGACTATCAAATTTGAATCTGCACTCGTCGATTGTATTGTTGGTCGTGAGACGAATATGGCATAATCAAGTAATGAATATAATGACATCAATCCTTTAAAAGCGCAATGACCTCAAAGTTTCTTGTCCATCAAATCAAAACACAAACAAACATGTTTGTCACGATTACACATATTCCGTACCGCACACCAATAAGCATGTGTTTTTACTTGTTAGTATTTGCTAATTATATTCTATTAATCACAAAATATAGTGTCAAATTTATAATTATATGAGGACATTCCAGAAGCAAAGAAAATGTGCAAATGTCTCTTTAAAATGGGAAAAACCTGTGTGAAAATATGTTTCTAAAATACCTGGATTGTTCTCCGCAGTGACACCTGTGTAATCCGTCAGAATGACTTCATCCGATTAACCGTGTCATTAGTTCCACGTACATAATGCTTAACGAGCCAATGGCACGTGCTTTGTGTGACTCATTCAATAGTTTATATATCACGGTCACGTTCCAGTGCCGGTAGCACCAAAGTTTGGTTAACAATTTCGATACAGTACTTAATACCTTGTAAATTATGTCGCCTTTTAAAGGAATTACAGTTTTCGTGTGCAATACCATTGTTTCACTTTAAGCAGAAATTTACTTTTATTTAGATACTTATCTTCAATTGTTCTTGTGAATATTTTTATAATATTTTTTACAAATATAGTTCTAGTGTCTGTTATAGGTTTAATACATAATGATGACCCAAGGATTGCTTAATGCAGTTCTAATCGATGGCTTAAAGTTTCAATGCGTATGAATTAAATCCAAGATGGCGAAAGACTGACTGGTTTGAAAACAAGCATCGGAACGACAAACCGTTGGTTATGGTCACTATACTCGACGCTTAGCCGGGTATTATTTCGATTATTCCAAGAATTTGTATAATTCGTCAGTACAATAGAACTCATGTAATATATACTCCACCATTTTTACACGAAAACAACATATACACATATTTCCGTTACGTCAACAAACCAAACTATTTCAAAATGACATCGGCTTGATTCATTACATTAAGTGAGTAATCCCAGAGTCATTATAACCATCGTTAAATAAAGTAAGCTCTTATGATTAATAAATAAAAATGATTTCCTAATTTTACCGAACGTAAACATGTGATAACTCTATACACATACCAGTATTGATCAACATGCGAATGTGTGCGCATGCGGGTATTACGTATAATTGGTGACATCATTACCGACATTCACGCACTTTAGTTAAACACAGTTGTAGGTTTTGGCAGTTTCAAGCCATTTGTTGAGAGGGCTGTCGCAAGTCCCGCACATCTCTACTACCGCCGTTGCGATTTATCACCGTATTCACATCTGTGTCAATCGTGACCAACCATGCTGGTGCATCTTAGATTAGGCATAGAATATGGGGCGATTTATTTTGTTTACTGAGGTTAACCCATTTATGCCTAGCGTCTAGAGAAAAGGCCTTGGCAAACAGCGTAGACCCAGATGAGACGCCGCATGATGCGGCGTCTCATCAGGTTCTGCGCTGTTTGCTTCAAGGAATTTCTGTAAGAAATATTCTAAATATAGAAATAAATATACTAGACATCCCTAATTTTTTTAATAAATTGATCCAATTTAGAAGGATGGGAGAGTCCACTAGGCATAGATGGGTTAATGTAGATCTGTATAGGGTGTGATCTTCTTTCGTTATTACAAGCCGAACAAGCATTGTTATCGGGGTTTTGTCAGAACAAGTAGTGGATGTATTATTTTAATGTTGTTGGTACTGCTGCTGTTGTTGATTGCGTTGTTGTTGCTGTTATTGATCTGTAACTAATATTTGTGTTTTTGCTTTCTTGTCGTTGAGAAAGACGAAGCAAATTCGCTCTTTAGTTTGTTGTGTTATTGTTGCTGTTGACGTTTATAATGATCACGATATAATGCTGTTCCAAGAAGTTTTTGTATTTTATTATATTTTTACTTTACGATGCTGACGTTGCCTTTACTGCATCTATGAATTTTAATAAAATTTAGAAATATTTTTGGCTACGTGTCGGTTATTGTGGTAATAACCAAAGGTTTTGAGTTGCGATGCTTAGTAATTACATGTAAACCACGAGGGCGATAAAGTGGTTTAAAAGCAAGCACTGCAACAACAAACCGTTGGTTATTATAGCAATAAAAAACCCTTGTCCGAAAAATATTTCTCATCTATAATGAGATAAAATTATTAAAAAAAATCTCAATACTATAAGAACAAGTTTATTCTATATTTCGCTCCTTTTTTCCGTGATCATTTACACATTCCGTGACCACAACACAACAAAACCGATGCAAAATGACGGCGACTTCATTGATGACACACGTTTGGTCCTACTTTGTCTATATAAAAACCAGTCGCAGGTCGAGCTAGAATGAACTATAACAAATTGAATGAATATGCCACAAATGTTTTCCTATTTGCTTATATATACTCAGTATAATTTTATATACAGACATAATTTAGTTACAAATCACTTTGTCTGCGTACTATAACTGTCTGCTATGAAAAACAGGATACATGGCTATTGAGAAAACATCTTCGTAGACACAAATGTCGAAGTTCTTAAGAAAACCCGACAGTAACAAATCTTTGACTCTTTCGTAATTCCACAACATCAATCCAGTATTTCCTGCAATCAGTTTGAAAATAACTCGCCCCTTACTCTAATTGTGACATCAAAAAGCCGATCGTAGCTGAATAACAGATTAAACCTTGGTTTTATGTTTTCTCCGGAAATTTTACTGGCTATTATAGATTGTGATAAAGAAGAAGTACAGAAAAAAATGCGATTTACGCGGAAGTCATTACAACTCTATAAAGTAATAACTTCTTAAAAATTGTAATTCATATACCGATGTAATACAAGTACGTTAGGGAATAACTTAATCAAGTGTTTTGATCTAAGTACCTATATTTCGATTGTTTTCCAAAAATACATCAACGATCATAAGAAAAAGCATCGTCTTGATCATTATCAGTATCATCGTATGCAACAGTTACATAAGCAATAGAGCAACAGGCACTAGAAGTTAGTTTTAAATGTGTTTGATTACTTTCGCATGTTGTTTTTATTTATTTTATATTGTTCATCAAACATACCAATCACGCTCGTTTATGGTTGGCTTAAATTAGAGGACGCCATTAAATATGCTTGACAAAACATGCAAATGCGCAAATTCCCGACAAAGTGTCTGGCAATCTCTTCTGTCCACATTTTCCCATTACGTTTTGCGATTTGTACTCTTTCTGCTTATCTCTCTCTACTGTTCAATAGGATCTATCGCTTTTCTGCTTTATTTGCTTTAAATGGAATGATTGCTTAAAGGATTTGCATATTTACACTTATATTCACCAAATCTTGAACGAGTGTCTAATTTTAGATTTGCGTGTGTAAATTCGTGTATATACATTGCATACGTCCTATTGTTTTCCATATGTCAATAAATTAAAACATATCATCAGGAAATACTGTAAAACATTGTATTATATGTGCATGTATATGCAGAACACAAGTAATGGAATAATGTATTGGATAGCTCATGTAAACTACCAATTAGGCTGCTACATATTGGACGCCAATTATTGCAAACAAAATTCTGTATTCGAGAGCTCGATGCAAAGGACAGAACATGTCGCTATTATGATTTTGATAAATCGAAAAAAAAACTGTATTTCTGTTGTTACTTAATGAATTTACATAAAACAAAAATATTGTATCCTATCGTTCAAAGTGAAAGAAACAATAAGTAACACTTTCTTATTTTAAGCCGAATTATCTCTACAAATGGAATTTGTATTCTAGAAATGGCGAAAAGTTGGTAAAGCAAAATCTCTTTGCGTCTTTATGACGTGTATAGTGGATTATTTCGGTCATTTTGTTCTGGCGTTTTGAATGGTTTAAAGGTGACAATAGGAGAACATGCCAAAACATCTTTAAGTTGCTACCTATATCATTATAGTCGCAATCGTCCCCTTTTTAGCGCTCTTGCGCATATATTTGTCGTTCAAAATCCATCGTCGAATCCGCCAACACACCAGAACGGTATGGTAGAAGTAAGTCCCCATAGATGTGTATTTTAACAAGTTCGTTAAGTTCTCGCAACGTTGTATTTATTAGTAAAATCACGTACATAAGCATTTACGCAACCCCGTAAGTCAATTGAATAAATTATTTTTGGCGTGGCAAAATCAATGCATTGGGTTCATAGCGTTCAAATATTTAAAATATGTTTCTATTGATAACCTTTTTTTGATATTTCTTTTGTTTGAATTGAAAATATCACAATAAAATAATTTTTGAAAATATGTGAAATCTTAGTATACAGCTGTTGTATCTCTCGTGGATATTTTATATATCCAAATTGCAGTAAAATGATCGTGTAAATGTTATATTATACATGAATCATTAATTATAAATGAATCTCTTTGATATCAGGAAAACAATCACTCGTGGTTTCAACATTTAATTTGTTTCGACCATTTGGCGAAATCAATACGTACATCCACTATCCGTCTAGCAGCATTACAATAGCGTCAAAGAAGTGTTTCTTCCACTTTTCCGCCTTTCCACTAATGCATGACAAAGACGAATGAATACAATCTTAATATTATCTTTCCAAGTTCTGCCAAATTTAGCTGACGATTCTTCAATAAAAGTCTGATTCATTTGCAGTACCGTCAATGATAAGCCATTCAATCTTGCATGCTCCGGAATGTGGACAGGCATGCATGTCACCCGTTTGGGAAAAGTGAAAAACAGTGAAAAGTAGTTTCATGTCGTAAGGTTAACATCATGTGCATCCCCCTTTTAATGTAAAGATCTAAAACTTGCTTATGCTTTAAACGCTTTACGTTGGCAAACAATGTTGTGTGTTAACAATTATGTCTCTAAATAAACGAGGTAGTCTGGTATTGTAAAGGATGTGGGTGTTTTTTTGTATAAAATTGTTTACGATATGCACGCTATATTCAAACCTCGTTTTCCTAACATTTATTTTTACAACATACGAATTATTTCTCCACTTTAATAAGGATGTTCAAGGACACAGATCTTCCAAATCTCTATTCGTATGCCTTTTTTAATAAGTTGAAGTTAATTTAGTGAGTAGGATCGAAACAATAATGAAGGAAGCTAATTAAGTGTCGGTACGAAACATTAAGGTCCATCGGGTCAGTTTAAACAAACATCTTTCTTTTTATGTCCAAATACAAAATTTAGAAGCTGTAGTTCGTTTTTGTTCACAAACACTGGCAACACATCATACAGACCAACTAAACGTGAGTTGAGATTCTGATTTCGTTAAGACGATTCTAATACCATAATGTTGAATTTGATTTAAAACAAATCGAATCAGGTTCATCATGAGAGTAATGAATATCCAACAATAGGCCATCACATTTGAATCTGCACTCGCCGATTGTACTGTTAGTCGTAAGACAAATATGGCTTAATCAAGTATTGCATATAATTACATAAATCCTTTAGAAACCCAATTTATATCCTCGTTTCTTGTCGATTAAATCAAAACAAACGATTAAATATATTCCGCACCGAGCACCAATAAGCATGTATTGTACTTCTTTGTATTTGCTTATTCAAATCTTTTAATAAAAAAATATAGTGCCACATTTATAATTATATGAAGACTTTCCAGAACCAAAGCAACTGTGCAAACGTCTCTTTAAAGTGGGAAAAACCTGTGTGAAAATATTTATCTAAAATACCTGATTTGGGTTTTTGCAGCGACACCTGGGTAATCCGGCCGAATGACTTCATCCGATTAACCGTGTCATTAGTTCCCCATACATAATGCTTAGCGAGCCAATGGCGCGTGCTTTGTGTGACGCATTCAATATTTAACATATCACGGTCACGTTCCAGGACCGTCACATAACTAGGGGCTAAGTGTGGTTAACAATTTCAGTGCCCTAGATCATACTTTTATAAATTATACCACCTTTGTAAAGAAATGGCCGTTTTAGTGTGAAATACGATTGACTCACTTTGTGCAAAGTTTTACTGGTCTTCAATTGTTCTTGTAATTGTTATACTATTTTTTACCAACATAGTTTAAGTAGCAGTTATAGATTAAATAAATAATTATTGACCAAGAATAGGTTATTAAAGTTATAATCGATTGTTTGGAGTTTCAATGTGTATGAAATAAATTCAAGAATTGTTGAGAGGGCTGTCACAAGTCCCGCACATCCCTACTACCGCCTTTGCGATTTATAACCGTATTCACATCTGTGTCAATCGTGACCAGTCATGCTGACAGCATCTTAAATCAGGCTTAGGATATAGGGCGAGTTATTTTTGTTTATTTAGATTCACGTACATCTTTAGTGGTTTTGAACTGCTTTCGTTATAACTAGCGTTTTTTTCCGCAGAGGAAGAAGACGAATTATTTAAATGTTGTTGGTGCTGCTGCTATTGTTGTTGATCGTGTTGTTGTTGCTGTTGTTGATCTGTAACTGATGTTTGTGTTTGAGAAAGCCGACGGGAATTTGCTATTTTCATTGCCGTGTTGCTGTGGACGTTTATCATGGCCAAGATATAATGCTGTTGCCATGGAGTGTTTTTGTGTTTTGAATTTACTGCTGCCTCTGACGCTTACGTTACAACACAAGTGAATGCAAATCAAATAAAGACAATATTTTCGGCTAAGTGTTGGTTATGCGATAATTACCAACTGTTTAGAATTCCGATGTGTAGGATTTAAACCACGAGGGCAATAGAAAGTTAGTTTGATAGAAAGCATTGCAACGACAAACCGTTGGTTATTAAAGCAATAACAAACACTTGTCCAAAAAATATTTCGCTTCTATATGGGATTTAAAATATTTCTTTATAATATAAGAACTATTTTTATCTATTCTTCACCCTTTTTCAAGCGAAGAACACACATTCCGTTTCGTTAACACACCAAAACAATTCAAAATGACGTCGACTTAATTGACGATTATTGAGGGAATAAACAATGTGATGTATTGTTTAATGCAGTGAACATATTTTTCTCAAAAATGCAATTACAATGCCAAATTAAGAGAAAAGTAAATATTGATTTAAAGTATTTCAATATAACAATTTTACTACTAATGTAGTTTAACTGTGCATCATGACATCAAGACATCATGCAGACATTATTTGTTTGTCATTGTTTTCCTAAATCGCGCTTTTAAGCACATACAATTTACAAAATTGTTTCTGGGAATTTCCGGAACGATATTCGCAACATAAGGCCTGTCCATATTTTGTTGCAGAATAACCCTCTCGTATGGTCCTGCTTCATCTATAGAAAAAAAGTAGCACGCCTTAGTAGAATGAACGATGACAAATTGAATGAATGTGCCACAAATGTCTACCTATTTTCTTATTTCTCATTATTATTTTATATTACTGACATAATTGTGTTAAACATAAGTTTGTCTGAGTACCATAACTGTCTGATGAGAAAAACAGAATAAATGGCTATTGAGAAAACATCTTCGTAGAAACAAATGTCGAAGTTCTTAAGAAAACCCGACAGTAACAAATCTTTGACTTTTTCGTAATTCCTCAACATCAATCCAGTATTTCCTGCAATCAGTTTCAAAATAACTCGCCCATAACTCTAATTGTGACATCAAAAAGCCGATCGTAGCTGAATAACAGATTATACCTCGGTTTTATGTTTTCTCCAGAAATTTTCCTGGTAATTATAGATTGTAGTAAATAAGATGTACAGAAAAAAACGCATTTACGCGGAAGTCCTTACAACTCCATAATTTGATTACTTCGTAAAAAATTGTAATTTCATATACCGACGTGAATTAAGTAAGTTAAGGAATAACTTAATCAAGTATTTTGATCTACGTACATATTTCCATTGTTTTCCAAAAAAACATCAACAATCATGAGAAAAATAAGCGTCGTCATTATTATGAATATCATCATCTACAGCATCAACAGGGTAGCAACAATCACCATTAGTACTTTTTAATGTGTTTGGTGTAATCCTTATGGTTCTTATTCAAGTGGTATTTATATCAAATTGTTTATCAAACATAGCAATCACACTCGTTTATGGTTGGCTGAAAATATTGGCCGCCAGTTTAAATTTTCTCGACGGGCGACTAGCACGCTAAAAAGCGTGCACATGCGCGAACTCTTTACACATGTCTGACAGTCTCATCTTTCCACATTGTATCAGTCCCATTTTGCAATGTGTACTCTAACTGCTTATCTCTGTTCACTATTCAATAGGATCTATGGATCTATCTCTTTTTCTGCCTTATTTACTTTGAATGTAACAACTGCTGAAAGGATTTGCATATTTGCACGTATATAAACCAAATCTTGAACTGGTGTCTAATTTTAGATTTGCGCGTGTAAATTCTTGTACGTGTATATAAATTGCATACGAACTATTGTTTGCAATATGTCAAGGAAAACGTTTCAAAATTAATTAAAAATAGCATTAGGAAATACCGTAATCCATAGCTCAAAGGAAAAGCTACAACATTGTGTTATATATGCATGCATATGCATGCCACTAGTAATGGAATAATTTATTGGATAGCTCACATAAACTACCAATTAGGCTGTTACATAATTGGACGTCAATCATTGCAAACAAAATATTGTATTCGATAGCTCGATGCATAAGAAAGAACATGTCGCTAGTATGTTTTTGATAACTTGACAAAATCAAAAGTAATACTGTTGTTACTACATGGAGTTACATAAACTATGTAACCAACTATTGTATCCCAAAGTAAAAGTAGAAATAGGTAACTATTTCTTTTTTTTACGCCAAATTATCTCCATTGTTTATACAAGTAAAATTTTAATTCCAGAAATGTTTAAATGTTGGTTAAGCAAAACCTCGATTTGTCTTTATAATGTTTATTGTGGCTCATTTGAAGGATTTGAAGGTGCCAACACGAGAACGAGCCAGAACGACTCAAAGGGGCTACCTATGTCATTATCGTCGAATTGGTGCCCTTTTTAGCGTTATGGCGGGTATATTTGTCATTTATTCGTGTTTGCGACCTTCTGGAAATCCGCTAACAAATCAGAACGGTATGGCATACATAAGTCCCAATACCTGTGTATTTCAACAAGTTGTGCTATGTTCTTGCCACGGTGTTTTTATAAGTCGTGCATTCGCGATATATGCAACCCCGTAGAGTCAAGTGAATATATTAGTTTTGGGCGTCACAAAATCAAAGAATTGAGTTACTTGCGTGGTAATATAGTTGCATTGATTAACTTTAATTTGATATTTCCATTGTTTGAATTGAAACTATCACATTAATTTTATATTTATTTTATTACATTAGTAATTTATCCATTTTAATAAGGATGTTAAAAAAACTTATCTTCAAAATCTCTTTGCAAATAACTTTCTTTTTATGTAACAGTTGATTCTGTGAATATGATCGAAAAAAAAAAAANTTAAAAAAAAAAAAAAAAAAAAAACATCGGTCGGCACGAACAATTAAGGTCCGTCGGGTTACTTAAAACAAACAACGTTCTTTTTGAGTCTAACTACATACCGGCAATTGAGAAGTTGTAATTCGTTGTTGTAAACAGACTCTTACACAAAATCATGCAGACCAACTGTACGTGTGTTGAAATTCTGATTTCGTTAAGACGATTCTAATACCATGATGTTTAATTTGATTTAAAACAAATCGAATCAGGTTCATCATGAGAGTAATGAATATCCTACAATAGATCACCAATTTTAAATAGAGATAAATAGGTATGATTGAATTATCGAGTTAGAAAAGGTTCTACGAATGTATTAACATTGTATAAATTGTATGATAGACAGCATGCATAAAAAATGCGCCTAATAAAATAAGACTTCTACACATGTCCTCTATTTTATAAATTAATTTGTTGATTAAATTGTCACAGAGACTGTGGACGTAGAAACTATACACATGCGTTGTTTTTGTGGTGTTTTTGTTTTCGTAATTTTTGTTGTTGATAATTTGTCACTAGTGCGAATCACTACTTCACATACATTCGTGCGTAAGAAATAACATTTAAGTCCTTGAACGAATTCTCAATGCGTTGGATGGTCATGCTTTTCGCATCACATTTTACAATCGGGGATCTTACAATTTCGATCATATTTATACAATGCATAGATTCATTATATTTTCTGGAAAGTTTATTATAACATCACATGTCAGATCATTGATTCAATTCTTCTGTGATTCTTGCATCCGCCGCCTTTTACCAATGGAATTTAAAAGCAATCAGAGAAATTAATATTTTTAGTGAATAAAAAACATTCGATAACTTTCTGGAACCAAAACTATTCTGTTCACTTAATGATTGTCCACCAATTGTTTTATAAATTTTTAAATGATTTATCTGGAAAATTTCGCGGTTATAATTAGGACTTGACAAACATATAATGACGTCATTTTACAAGTTTCAAGCCCGGTAACTTTGACGATCCGTTTATTTACTGTATTTATTTAAAAACCTGTAGAAAAAAAACAGTGAAAGCATGATCCTTTTCATTGTTTTTGTTCATTGTTTGAAAAAGTGAATTCAAGATTTTAAATCAATGACTTTCTCAATGTAAAACAGATTATTATTTTCTCTGTTTACATATGAAAAACACGGTCTTATTATCCACAGTTGTATTTGTAGACAATATTAACTCCACGAAATGACACACCGTATTTTTTTTTTGCGCGGGAAGGGCATGCAAATGTGTTGTTTTTGCTAATGTTGTAATCTATTTTGGAAAAGGAGCGCCGATTTCATCAAAGAATGATTATTTCCGTCTACAATTCGTGTGTCTGTATTTACATACACCATAACGACGTTAATTTGTTTCTGACAATATCCATATATATTCCTAATTTTTAACCATGTTATCACATTGCCACTTATGTTGAGGATTTCTTTGTATTATATAACCAAAGCTGCTATTTTGGTATTTTCATGATACGTCTGCGGCTGCGTTATGCGACAGGCGTTCTCACTTCCGTTATAGAAACTTTAATAGATTTGCGATTTTGTATTCACATGTCAATACATGTATTTCTCAACATAACTTAAATAGTTTGAATAATCGTATCAATTGCAACATGCATCAACAAGTTGAAATATTTTGCATTTAACGGATTCGAACCGGGTACCTTTGTGGCGCTAATTAAAACTTAACGCGCTGTCACTGGGCCGTTTATGACTAAGGATTTGACGGCACGCTTTAAACGCTATTTTAGTTATACGTATTTCTGGCTTTCTGGCAATGTTGTATATAAATATAGAATCTTTATATGTAATAGAGAACATAAAAAGTGTCGTTCAAGTATCATTTTAAGTGCTACTATTATTGAGATATTTCTTTCTTACATCCCAGAGCATGACCCCATTATTTCAACGAATTCTTTCTTCCGTCAGTTGACCCAACTATCCGTCTAAAATGACTTCAAAATGACATACAGCGCAGCGGAGGCACGCTAGGAATAGACACTTTTACATCACGGACATGCTTTTGTCCGTGGAATGGGCGAGTGCTTTCAGACAACTTTGACTATCAGCCGTATAGAAGATGCAAATTGATAGGTTTTTCGTGACACATGTTTGGCACCTGATGGGGCAATGTTTAGTCTTTGCTTACGGGCAAATATTGTGTAGTATCCAACAGTATTACAAGTGAATGTTTTTAATTGTGTATACACCGTTGGCACTTTATAATAGTATATAGATATGTATACAAGATGTGTTTTTTTTTGCCTTTACAACAGTAGTTCAGTCATATCAAAACGGTCATTAAACCAACTCACACTATTTGCGTTTACAACAGTAGTTCAGTCATATCAAAACGGTCATTAAACCAACTCACACTATTCCTGAGTTAGCTGATTTTGCCGATTTACCAGTGCTAAGTGCACATTTATGCCAGTAACGGACAACTACCCTACTCGAATCAGAAGCAGGGGGAGAATTGCCCTTGAAAGGAGTTCATGACAAATCCCCAAACAAGTTATATGGTCCGCCAGGGATAGAACTTGTCGTGTCTACAAAATTAAGAAATCGCCACATGTCTACTTTGAACAAAGCATCGTTAGAATCAAACTGATTTTAAAAACGCAATTTTTCACGTTTTAATAGATATCACTTAATTGGCTCATATTTACAATACTGACATTTGTGTCGTTGTCATCGTTGTCATCATAAACAGCAGCACCAGTAGCTATTGTAGTATCATTAGAAAAGTTTTATAAGCATGACCATTATCAGCGTAATTATCTAATCACCGTAACCCCTCCTTCCCCATCTCATCATCATGATCACCATGAGCATCATACTTACATGTAATAGTAACAACAGTGGCTCATAAGGGACACTGATGAAACTGATTTGTTTTGTACCTGTTGTATTCATGTTTCTGTTTTTAAGTTTACACAAACAAACGTGTCTTTAAATCACCCGTTATCAATGCACAGCGCTTTATATTATTCTTATGTTTCGTTATCTCACGATTCAAAAGTCATAGTTTTCAGCAAGTCATCCAAATTAACACCGGTAGTTTTTTATGGGAATTTGGTTAAATAAATTCACCATTTCTGTTCGATTATTTCGTACAATATAGCTGTATTTTTCTGAAGATCCTTTAATTATGATAAAAAAAAAAAAGAAAAGTTAATACATGTTCCAGATATATGTCAATGTGAAGAACGTTAGACGAGTGTTCTGTTTTTTTTGATTCACTAAACTTACATTTCTTAAATTGTTTTTTCTCTGCTGTGCGGGGGGGGGGTGCAAATTCTGTAAACCAAATACGACCAACAAAACCTTCTCACTGCTTGTATTTTATTGCAACATCAACGAAATATTCGAGGTCGCGGTGGCATACTAGACAATCAGACTACTCTGGGTTCGATCAAAACTCAAGGAGCTGTCTCATAATCTTCTCTTAAGACACAGAATACTGGTTAGCCCCAGGCAACGAACTCGCTAATTGATAAATAAGCCATACAATTGCGATTCAATTGAGGTAAAGCTTACGAACATTTGCGACTAAAATGCGTAGACAAATCGATTTTCATCGACCTTCGGCGGCCGACCCATAACACAATGTTGAAGACCGTTTTAAGACCATCCGCAACCACCACAGAAGATCCGTGGCTCATTGTTACACGCTGGCTTCACAAAGTATAGGTCGCAGGCTCAATTTAAAGCTTACTTAATTTAATTCTTCTTTCGCATTAGAAGTTCAATTAATTAACTAGCTGCGGCATAACGGACCCACACTGACTGTAAAACAGACATGTATTATATTAAGGTTCGCTGCGCTACATTAATGTTGCTTCTTTTGTTTTATTTGCCCTTATATTCTTGTTTCTTGTATCTGCTTGGATACCGAATTATAACTCTAAATCCATTGAACAGCTATGACACAATGCGTTAAATAACAACAGGTCTTTCTACTTCATTAACTAACATTCCCGGAGGCAGATTTCCTGCCGTTCAACCAAGTGTTATAATTTACCATTGAAGTGATATTTGATTGTGGCTGTGGAACCATTTCTTATCTGCCAGGGCAGTATTTCTTAGAATGATTATTTTTTTGAGATCAATAAATGTTGGTGAAATAACATCAATTTAGGCCAGCGCAAAAAGGACATGCTTGCTGTAGGAAAGACATTAAATAGTATTTTGGTTTATGCAACCATTGGCAATTACGGTTTCGTAAGCGTGTCTCTTCTTTGGAAAGTTTTATTTTGTAAAAAAATATTTTAAAGACCTAATAAAACCTGTTCGACCTGTTAGGCCTACATAAGGCCGCATGCACTGTCGTTGTCTATTGCAACTACGACTTAAAGGACTTGTTCACTGATTCTCGTATTTTTAAAACACATTTTATGTATAAAATAACAACTAAATAACATTTTGGACGGCCTAGTTTATAAAAGTATCAAGAGAAATGGTCAATACAAATATTCCCTGCCCCGGGATTCGAACCTGAGATATCTGGAGGCAAAATCTAACTAGACCATTAAGGCTTTCGAAATTAATGGCGCATTTTAAGCGTCATGCTGGTCATAGGTTTATTTAATCAAATTGCGTAAATATGCATTACACAAGCTTAAGTATTTTTATTGATGATTATCCATTAAGTACCTGTTATTTAAAACAACAAATGTTTTTACTACAATTCTATTTTGTTAAATATCCTTTTGCCAAACAGTGAATCGTAAGACGAGTGCATCGTACCACAACTATTGTTGGAAGATGCATTAAAGTTCCAAACACAATAGCTTGTAGTAGACTTTTTCGTTACATGTCGAAATTTGTTACATGCCAAAAAAGACACTGCGTTTACTGCTGCTTATAAATAGCCAATTTTTCAGAAGGAGCCAAACTAGTACACTAAGTAAAATGTTCCATTATCGTGTTGATTTGTCATTTGTAGCAAACTATTTTACTTTGAAGCATTGTACCGCCAAATACAGAATATCGCCCTAAGTATTCAATTTATTCTGTTGAAATATTTTTTCAAGGAACTTTATGTACAAAAATCCGAAATAGTGTGCATAATTTTTTTCATTTTCGTTCTGACATTTTAAAAGCCATAATGCTCTTTATGCATTAATAAGATCTCATGCGAGCTATGTTTATTGCCAATATTATTCTGAATAATTATGTAAAACTAGTCCCAATAACGTTTGACAACATGCCTGATTTAGAACTAAATTTTTCTTTATGTTTTGTCGTTATTCTTAAGGTATCTAAAATACATGTTCAAAGAGAAGTCTCTTGTATGGCAATATTTGTGTTTTGACAGGCATAATCTGTGTTTCTTTAATAGTTTGTCTCCATCATTCCTTTACATTTTCCCTTTTTTCCTTCCGTTTCTTTCCATTTTGTTCCTATCTATTCCCCCCTTCCAGTTTAATTCACTTCCATTATTCATTCATTCTTTCTTTCTTACTTTTATTCAATCTTTCTTGTCTGTCTGTCTGTCTGTCTGTCTGTCTGTCTGTCTGTCTGTCTGTCTGTCTGTCTGTCTGTCTGTCCGTCCGTCCGTCCGTCCGTCCGTCCGTCCGTCCGTCCGTCCGTCCGTCCGTCCGTACGTACGTCCGTCCGTCCGTCCGTCCGTCCGTCCGTCCGTCCGTCTGTCTGTATGTCTGTCTGTCTGTCTGTCTGTATGTCTGTCTGTCTGTCATTCACTTAATTTGTCTTTTTTCTCCCTTCTACATTTTCTTTTATCTTCATTTGTTTCTCTCTTAGTTATGTGATTTTACTTCCTGTTGTTCGAGCTCAATGAATATTCCATTCGCCCATACATCTCAACTTTCGGGGATACCGAAGATAATAACATCGTAAATTTGTGACTTCTGTCAATTTTGGAAAGAAATTATGTCTTTCTTCAACTTTGAACAAAACCATATCTGTTTAGGTGCCTAATATGACGTTTCTTAAAATTTGCGATGTCAATCGACGCAATGAAATGTCAAGTCTAATACTGCAATGGTTTCCTTGCACGGGCGCATTGCTCCTAGACGGACACTCTTCATGCAGTACATTATATCAAAATAACAATGGCATGTTACTATATTGCATAATATCATCCACTTTTTTAAATTGATGCATACTAGTCGAATCTTACGCACACACACTTTTCACTTTGTGTCTGTAACACTAGCAACTCTTCTTTCAAAATCTTAAATTTATGTTGTTGTTTTTTTTGTTGTTTTTTTTTCTAGAAAATGTGCTCTCGTAATCGTAGTTATCACGTAATTTATTTACTACTTGAAAACTGGTCACAACAAGCAAGTTTACTCGCCACTTCGGCTATTTTCATTCGCAATTGCAGTATTTTTATTGTAAGTTATACGTAATACGCTTTAATATAATAATTCTTCGGCTACGTTAACTCTTCATTACGACTCTGCAAAGAAGCGAATGACGGTCTGGAGCTTCGCCGGTCGCATAGTGCATAAGACCCATTTTCGTACAATGCGGCTAATAATAACTCCTTATTTCCCATTTACTAAAGACGCACTCAGGAAAATGTACTAGTTTGTTCAAACCTAACACCAGAAAGCTCTCAAAGTCTCTGGGTCCGTCTTATCTAAGTTATGGGCTAAATATTGTTGCTACAGAACCTAAACGTTAACAATCCTAAAAGATAAAAAGAAATGAATGTTATTACTTCACTAAGGTAATTATATTGGTTAAAAGCATTCCTGCTTCTTCCAAGAAAGTATCGTAAATGTATATTTGTCGTATGATGTTTAATATTACGAACTCCTGTATCGCGTGGTTCCGCGTGTATTATCGCGTACATGTCCGCAATAGTAATGTAAACAATGGCGTCTGGGCACTTCCTTTTTTAGAAATAATAGCTTAAACAATCTAAGAAAAATAATGAGCGGAAATTTTCGTATAATGTTACCGAAGCAATTTCCCTAAGGGACGATAAAGTGGTGATTCTATAATTATGTAATAATATATAGTATATTTATTGTCATTGAATAATCCGTAACGTCGGAATATTCTGCATTCTGCGATTGTTACCATGCGGTGGGTGAATTCTGCAGAAAGTAAAGATGTTACAGTTCTATTTGAACTTTAATCTAGACAAAAGTAAGTTCTGCAACGTTGTGTGAGATTATCAAAGCGGTCCAACATCCCTTGTGTTATGTCGCAGTCGAAGACAGTATAATGCAGCACGTTTTCGTTTCAGAATTATCCACAAAAAAAATATTAATATCCGTTTCAACTCGTCTTTGATACTTACTGTGATCTGTGTCCAAACTGTTTCATCATATGCCCACCTTTGCCATTATCTTTTTTTCTGAAAATGATTACAGTTTACCGTCATCCTTTTCCAGGGCCCGTATTCACCAACCCATTCTTAGACTTAAGAATAATAAAATATACTTAGAACCAAGAAACATACGTTCAGCGTTTGAATATATACAGGCTACTATTGGTGAATATTTTATTAACTAAATATTCAACATTAAAAATGATGTACATAGAGGATGATCATGCAAAGTTTGAGACAAAATTCTTGGATATTTCAATTTACAGAATGTACTATATTCTTAGACTTAAGTCTCAATTTACAGAATGTTCTGTATTCTTAGACTTAAGTCTTAGAGTTGTTTGGTGAATATGGGCCCAGATATTTTATATTTATAAATATCTGTTTATTTCGATTTGTTAAGTGACTAAGTTACGGAAGAACATGCAAAAAATGTAAGCTAAGCTACTTTTTTGCGATAACAATGCTAACTATAGCCACCTGAGACCTCATAGCAGGACATGAAATCTCGCTTATGTTTCAGCTTAAACCGGAAAGCATACATAGTTTCTATACGAATCCGCGATAGTTAAATGAACAATGGCCTTTAGGGATTCCATAGCAAGAAATAATATCTTAGAAAGAAAGTTAAAGCCGGATTTTTTTTTATAACGTTAACGAAGCTTATCTCCCACGTGACCGAAATCGTGGCGGTATAAAAAATTAATTATCTTTGAATAATCCCTAACGTCTGGATGATCTGGGCTTCTTCTCATTTTGCGATTGTAATTATGTTTTCCGCAACAAAACAGATTTGTCAGTGTGAACTTTTTTTCTCTGTTTAAGGGTTATTCTATTATGTTCAGCAAAATGAGTTTTGTTTCTGTGAAATAGGTTTTTAAAGCCCCATTAACACTCAAAATCAAAGAATATATTATATAAACTATTTCTTAGCATACAGTAAGCCTATCACAGATCAGTGTTCCGTATAGCAATAGCCAAAATGACAACGCTATATGTGGTCTAAAACAAGAAACTATAAATTTAATGAGGTATATCAATGTGTTCTCTTCGCTTGTAATAAGTGATATTTGCTTATTTTCCTTATATAGAATTATTATTGCATCTTCCCAATGTGTTCTTTTTAAGAAGCTATAGAACATCTGCTCATAATTGGAAATTAGTGTAAATTACTGGAAGAACGTTCACGTGGGAAATATAAAAGAATGTTCAATATTTCTCGTGTGGGTCTTAAATTGGCATTACATGTTACGTTTTATATGTAAGAGATCATTAATCTGTAAGTTTTCTGAGTAATATTTGTTCAGTTAATATTCTCATATTCTTCTCTCAACACTTAACGTAATTAAGACAGCAATCAAACGAGATGCAGCTTTAACAAACCAAAAAAATAATCTTAAATGAATGGCCAAGCACACCTCTGAGTACCCGGATGATTAGACAACTTTCAAAAATCATTATAACAACACCAAGTTTATTGCCAATATAATTGCTATTTGATTCAGTCGCTTGCTATTTTGAGAAAGTACAGTGACAAAATATACATATTATACGTATTGTAATGTTTTTGCAATGGTTTAATGTGTGTTAAAACTAATAACCTGCGGACCATATTTGCATACCTTTACAATGCATGTGTACATGTATCTGTTAACATTCGTCGTCATTAAAGGTCACAGTTTTGGGGCTTATTTTGAATTATGTTTGTAAATGCCTTAAATTGCTAGATTTACAACGCAGGACTGTAGAACTCCGTCACAGTAACAACAACAGAATTGAAAATAATAAAAATAAAAACAAGGTTTGTCCCCAGTAGCATTGATGTTGGATTGAGTGGCTATAGCCAGAACCACTCAGTCATCTATACGATTAGGCCCCGCCGAGAATTTTAAATAACTGATCCACATTTTGTAACAAAGAAACTTTCCCAATATGTCAATCGTTTCGCGTTTGTAACGCTTTATAAGTTTAGACGTTTCAAATGATGATAATTCATTATCAAAAAAGTATTTTCTGTTTGAGTCTGTTTCTTTATTGTATTTGCTCACTGGTTTACAATGTTCTTTTTTGTCTTTGAATCCGTGACATAAAGATTGAAAATTTCCATTCGACAGTCTGTAAACAATTAGTTACGCTTACAATTTTACTGTGATAATCAGTTATAGTTTTTTTCATTTTTAGAAATGGAATAAAGGAATGTTTAGTTTTCATTTAGAAACAAATCTAAGTGTAGTTAGCAAAAACAGGTGTTTATTATGCAGACTGTTCTTTCAACATTCGCACATAATTCACTTGATATTGGGTTGAAAGGCTCAACCAATACTACAAAATTGAGTCTTGTTAGTATTCTTTCAAAAAAAAATAGCGAAATTCTGAGACATTGTGCAATTATTGCTCAAGCAAAAAATCGTTTAATTTGACAAATATAAGAGTGCAAAGCAAATGCCTTTTTTTAATCATGAGATGCCATTATTTTAAGTCGCAAACGACGGTGGTGTAACACATTTTAAGGTAATGTTGCCTTTTATAATGTGTTGTATTTTGCTAATGAGAAAATTTGTTATATTTGTTGGATGACGTATTAAAAAGGCGCAAAGAATGGATTCAATTTTATAGCAAATTGTGAGTGGTTTGTAGACAACGATTTTGGTAGTTTCGCTAAGCTTGTTTGGGAATACATTTATAATTTTAAGTTCTGTTCACACTACATCCATTTGGTTCCGTCGGTCTCATACAAATATTTCTCTCCGTCTGTTGCATTAATATATGCATATGAGGAGTATTAATCTCCGTAAGTGAATGCTCTAGTTATTATTACATGCCGAGTTGCCTATTTAAATGGCTGTTAATACAAATAACGTTGAAAGTACACATTAATATTTGTGTAAAAGCGTACAGAAGTGCGAGTTAGGTTCCTGCGAATGAAATAAATCATACATATGTCTTATCTAAAGAAATATTTTATTTAAATATTGTTCACATTCATTCATTTAAATAATAGGCCTTCGATAACATCTTACATAAAGTTTATATTTGTTACCAGCATATTTGACTTCAAGTCATTCGGACGTAGCTATATGTAGACATGGACTAGAAGTTACCTCACATATGTTATGACAACTACTTCCTCTATGAATATTAATGTTGTTCACATTTCCATATGTTAAATGACATTCTATCGGAATATCAAACTTGCGGGGTGTGATACGCGCTACTTTTCTTACAGGAAATTGAAAACATGCATGTAAATTGATTTTGTATATGTGTTTGTTGGTTGATACGATTTCAGAGTGGATTGTTGGTTTATTTGTATTGGTACTTTGGTAATAGATTGGTAAATTTGTTGTTTTTGTTTTATTTGATTTGGATTTGCTCGGTGAATTGCTTAATGTGGATGCTAAATGGTGTTTTCCATCTAGCGCGCTCTGGTTCGTTCTTAAAGTAATTTGAACAAAACAACACACTATCATTCATGACGCATTACCAGTAGTCTTAAAATTTCCTGAATTAAGCGAATCACTTTACTTCACTCAAAGAACTGTGGTGTTGTAAATTACAATATTACTCTTGGTGAATGTCGACGGTTATTGATTACGCGTACCTATCATCTGCATATCGTATTAATGTATTTAATTGTGCATTACTTGTAACGCTTATATTAAATAAAGTATCTAAATATTTTCTTAACAAACTATGTTTAGTGTTGTTTTAAACATATATTGAAAACAGAAGTTCAACTCAGAAATGAATAGCCTGTTTCTGCATGTCATCGTTGTGTTTGAACTGTCGGGATAATTAAGACTAAAGGTGTTTGCATAAATATGGCTTTTTTCCATACAATGTATACACCAATCGAATTACAACACAATGTGGATATAAGGGCCGAAATATTCCAAATTTTGCCAAATGCGGAAGCTTCATCTTCTGACGAATCCCGTTTCATTTTATTTTTTTCAACAGGAAATAAAAAGCAAGTCAGAGCGGCGGATTTTCCAATCAAGCATTTACGTGGAAATGAAATAAGTTGTAATTATAAGTTGGCTTTGTTCTGCACACATGTACAATTTTGCGTTCTTAACATCTGTTATTATACTCATAGCATGGTTGAACATGTACAGAACACACAAGCAAAACAAGCATCATTGTATATCTACCACATACTCTACCGGCCAATACTATTATATGGAACACCAAAACTGCATTTTGTTGAAAGAGACTGATATGTTGGATTAAGTTGACATTATGTTGGGTTAAACTGACATTATGTTGGGTTCATTTGACATTATGTTATGTTAAGGCGACGTAATGTTGGGTTAAGTTGACATCATGTTGGGTTCATTTGAGATTATGTTAGGTTAATGTGACATTATGTTTGGTTAATTTGACATCATGTTGGGTTAAGGTGGCATTATGTTGGGTTAAATTGACATGATGTTGGGTTGAGTTGACATTATGCTGGGTTAAGTTCGCATTATTTTGGGTTAAGTTGACATTATGTTGTCATTACGTTATGTTCGGTTCATTCGGATCTCCTCGGTACAGTAGTCTTAAAAGTTACATGTTTTTAGTTCGAGTTGTTTACTATGTTGAAATAAAGTTCTTAAATCATTATGTTTGTCTGTTGCTAATATGACCATTTTTACTTGCACATTGATAACCCCTATGTACATTTTGGCGGATTAATATTATTACGTTGCCGTTCAGTATTTTGTTTCATCGTTCAGATGGGCGGAAAGATTAGGCCGGAATGTTTTATTAGTGGCTTCAAAAATGCAAAAATTAAAAATCGCCCGAACTTATAGGGGTTGAAGTTTCATATATGTCATGAAGCATCGTCTTCAAGTCCTCTACAAAGATTGGTAACACAATGCCCCTGTGGTAAGAGTGGTCCATCCCCAGCATCAACATTTTCCATAGAATATAGAAAAACCTTGAAATACCCACTCCCATACTCCTTGGCCAAATTTGATTCAAATTTACAGGAGACCATCTACCACAATATCTAAAATTGAATCCGCTAAGTTGAGTAATTAGGTCACAGGACAAAGAAAGGGATTTGAAAAAAGGAAACAGAAATTTTAACTGAAATCATAAAATTTAGCATTCAGATTTATGCCGAATTATATCAGAGCACGTGTGAAACGATCCGCCACTTTATGCTTTCTGTACCGAAGAAATCCGAATGAACCGAGCATAACGTTATGATAACCGAACATAATGTCAACTTAACTCAACATAATGTCAACTGAACCGAACATGATGTCAACTAAAACGAACATAATTTCAACTTAACCGAACATAATGCCAACTAAACCGACCATTATGCCAACTTAACCGAACATAATGTGAACTTAACACAACATAATGTCATCTTAACCGAACATAATGCCAATTTAACCCAGCATAATGGCAACATAACCCAACATAATAACAACTTAACCCAACATAATGTCACATTAACCCAACATAATGCCAACTTAACCCAATATAATGACAACTTAACCCAACATAAAGTCACTTTACCAAAAAAAATGCGAACTTAACCCAACATCATGTCAAATTAACCTAACGTGATGTAACCTTAACTCAACATATCGTAAAATGAACCCAACATTATGTCAACTTAACCCAACATAATGTCAACTCAACCCAACATTATGCCAACTTAACCGAACATAATGCCAACTTACCCAAACATATCAGTTTCTTTGAACAAAACGCAGTTTTGGCGTTCCATACTATTATACTAAGGACAAAGGGTTTACCATGTACAATCAATCCTTTTACTCACTATCGAACATGAGATTTAAAGGCGTAAACTAGTTTCGTTATTAGGAAATATGAGCTTGTATTCATGGTATTGACATGATACTTTGAAAATTCCCTCTCGGGCAATTAATACTCTGAAGAGAGCAAATTGAAGATCCATTATAGATTAAAACCTTCTCAGTTTCGCCCAATTACCGATATTCGAGTGTGACCAAATTACACGTCAGCTATTTGGTACTTGTTCGCGTCAACTGAAGTACTTTCAACAATCTCGTTAAATTTTTCTCTCTGATACCGTGTCGCCATTTATAGATGTTCAACTAATATCGATGTTAGCGACCAGTCCATCGATATTTAAATGCATAATATTAGAACCATACTTCAATTTATTACGTTGTAATGTAGGCTTTCACGCTGTTTTTCAAGTTCGCTTCTGGGCATGGTATTATATTGCCATAAATACCATATAATAACAATCCATTGTGAAGCAAGAATTATTTTAATTATATGACGTCATTTTTATTAACTGTAGCTTTATCGATTTGACGATTTTACTGCGGATTGTCTGGTAAAAAACCCACTTTATTAAATGCAACTATAATTACAAGATAACTGTTGGAAAAATTTTAATAATCGACGATCTATTCATATTGTCCATTCTTGTAAGAAAAAATAAGGACACGAATGTACAATTAATTTAGGCTATTATATTAATGTATAAATAAACGAGAATATATGGCCAACGTTCTATGGTTTTATTTTCATACATATGTTTTAGCTGTCCTGATGGTATAACCAGCCTGAACACCAGTTTACGTTTATGATCATATCTCTTAGCCATTTTAACAATCCGTATCTTCAAACCCGTACCATAAATCGGTCACGCACCTTCCCTTTTCGAGTACATGGAATCCGTGACCTCAAGTCAATCTTTTCTTAACAACTTTGATAGCGGAAAGACTCTAAGTGTAATAAGCGATTTTTGAGGGAAAGATTCCGTAGTTACGACCAGCCTCAGATAGTTAAGGGGATAAAATACCTCGTAAATTATGTAGAACCGCTATGTATCACTGCAAAGATATAGATATATATGGTCCTTTACGAGACATTTGATTGCTTGGAGCATTGCCCGACCAAGATTTGGATGCTGCACTCGAATAAGTACATATGGTTGTTGAAACGTTGGTCCGTAAATCCGTGAGAGGATAGTTTTCTCACTGTTGTGTATTATTCTACACAATCGTACGATGTTTTTAGTTCAATTCCAATGTGGTTGTGCTTTAAGGCCAAACGCCATGCATGTTGGAAATGCTCTTTATCTTGCTTCATGACATGCATATCTTTCTAAGACAAATGTGAAATAATGAGCCAAGTCTAGTAGCATTTAAATCATGTTTGTATACAAACAAGTACAACAAATAGTGTGTTCCAGTAAGTCGGCTAAAGTTTTACTGATCAAGCATTTCAAGAAAAATCAAAGCATGACAAAAGCATAAAAATGTTATTTTTATAGTTTTAAATCTCATTTAGATTTTTAGATAACTTAAAATACAAACGACTTTATGATATTATAACGATAACTTGTAATTAAATCAACGCACTAATAGAACTTGAAATATACACTTTTTCGTGCATTTATGTATAAGAAACAAATGTCATAATTTCGTTAGTGCTATAAGCTTTAGTGACAAAATAAATATCTAGAACATGTCACAAAGAAACCTTACTAAATCACATGATTATCAAACCCGATTACACTAAGTGAAACTTTTGCATAATTCACTAGTAAGCCCATTAGAAAGGACATAGTACATATTGGAATTGCTTTTTAATGATTTGGGAAGGATATTAATGGTCGCGTCGCTGCTATAGTAGTCAATTTAATGAGAGAATATGATTGTGAAAAAGATCACGTAGAGCCGTGTTTTGATGTGTGCGTATATTACAATCTATATCAATAAATATCCACCCTAACACAACAAAAACAGTTCAGCGTAACACATGTAAATGGTATAATAAAATATGTTTGTCTTTGTTAGGACTTAAACTAGCTAATTTTCTGATATATATGTCGAGGCGATTATAAAGACGTACGAACATTGTAACGTATTATTTGTCATAGCAATAACGAGTATACGAAGTGTCATGATGCTCTTGAGTATCGGCGGGAAAAAAGTTAATTTTAACTGAAATACGAGATAATTACTGAAGTATAACTTTGAATCTACCGATGAAACGTTATGGAACGTAAGAACATACACACAAACCAATATAGATAAGTCAAGCTACTTAATTGATATGAAATTGTACAATATAGCAGCCTGAGACCTCATGGCAAGATACCGTACATACAAATTTATGCAATCATTTTCATTTTCATATCAAACTCCGGCAATCTTTGATGGTGATCATCATCAAGTGAAATATATCCACTATGGACCCAATGGCAAGACATCATATCTACCATATTTATATCTCTTACTGAAATTACGCTCATTTTTCCAGCTAATACCGGAAAGAATACATAGTTTCCGACATATAGATCGCCAGATAAGAATTCGCAGTAATTAAGTGAACAATGGCCTTAAGGGATTCCATGGTAAGAAATCATATCTTAGAAAGAACATAAAAGCCAGATTTTCTCGTAACGTTAACGAAGCTTGTCTCCCACATGACTTAAAACGTGGCGGTATAAAATATTAATTTTCTTTGAATAATCCCTAACGTTTTGATGATCTGACCTTCTTCTCATTTTGAGGTTGTAATTATATTTTCCGCAACAATACAGATTTGTCAGTGTGAATGTTCTTTTTTCTTTTTAATGGTTATTCTATTATGTTCAGCCAAATGGGTTTGGTTTCTGTGCAATAGGTTTGTAAAAATGAGAATGAGCATATTAAAGGCGTTAAGTTTTAATATAAAATTTTGAAACGTATTTTAAATTGGCGAATATTACCACGGCATTAATACTGAGCAGTCGAGTATTGACTGATTGTATTTTATTGTAACATCAACGAAATCTACGAGATCGCGGTGACATACTAGACAAACTCAAACTGCTCTGGGTTCGATCAACACTCATGGAGCTGTCTTATAATCTCCTCTTAAGACACAAAGTACTGGTTGAACCGAGCCACGAACTCGGTAATTGATTATGATTCCGATACAACTGAGATAAAGCTTAAGTACATTTGCGACTAAAATGGGTACACAGATCGATTATCATCGACCTTCGGCGGCAATCCCACAACAATCTATTGAAGACCTTTTAAAGAATATCCGAAACTACCACACTTGATATCGTTGTAAAACGCTGGCTTCACAACGAAGAGGTCGCAGGCTCATTTTAAAGCTAACTTAACTTAAAATCTCTTCATTTGCATTATAAGTTAAATTAATTGGCCGGAGTAGTAGCTGCGTCATAACGGACACACACTGACTCTATTAAACACGTCATAACGGACACACACTGACTCTATTAAACACGTCATAACGGAAACAAACTGACTCTATTAAACACGTCATAACGGACACACACTGACTCTATTAAACACGTCATAACGGGCACACACTGACTCTATTAAACAAACAGGTTTTAGGTTTGCTTAACTACATTGATGGTGCTTCTTTTGTTTTAATCGCCTTTTTTATTTGTGGTTCTTGTATCTGTTTGCATGAACACGTGTAACTCTAAAACAAACGAACAGCTATAATGTGTAAAATAACTACAGTTCTTGGTACATCTTTAACTAACTTTCCCGGAGACAGATTTCCAGCAGTTCANGTTAAACACGTCATAACGGACACACACTGACTCTATTAAACACGTCATAACGGACACACACTGACTCTATTAAACACGTCATAACGGACACACACTGACTCTATTAAACACGTCATAACGGACACACACTGACTCTATTAAACACGTCATAACGGACACACACTGACTCTATTAAACAAACAGGTTTTAGGTTTGCTTAACTACATTGATGGTGCTTCTTTTTTTTTTAATCGCCTTTATATTTGTGGTTCTTGTATCTGTTTGCATAAACACGTGTAATTCTATAACAACCGAACAGCTATAATGCGTTAAATAACTACAGTTCTGAGTACATCTTTAACTAACTAACCCGGAGACAGATTTCCAGCAGTTCAACCAAGTGTTATAATTAACCCTTGAAGTGATGTTTGATTGTTGCTGTGAAACCATCCCTTATCTGCAAGTGTATTATTTATCAGAATTTGTATTTCCTGAGATCAATACATTTGGTGAAATAACATCACATTAAGCCAGTGCAAATAGCACATGCTTTCTGTAGGAAAGACGTTAACTAGTATCATGGTTTTTGTAACCATTGTCAATTACGGTTTCATAAGCCTAACTCTTATATGGAACGTTTATTTTGTACGAATTATTATAGAGATCAACGAAAACTGTTTCGACCTGGTAAGATCACAGCTTGTATTGTCGTAGTCTATTGCACCTGCGACATATAGGGACTTGTTCACATATTTTCCTTTTTTGCAACATGTCATTCAAAGTATCAAATAACAACCTTATACCATTTTGGACGTCTTATTTTATAATTATATCAAGAGAAATTGTGAATTAAAATATTTCCTCCCCCGGGATTCGAACCTGAGATCTCTGGAGGCAAAATCTAACGAGCTACCACTGGACCATTCAGGCTTTCGAAATTACCGGTGAATTTGAGGCATCATGCTTGTAATAGGCCTTTTTTTTCAAAATGATCGTTAAAATGTTTTATTATTTGTTATTTTCACATTTTTGATTGATGATTATCCATGAAATATCTGTTAATTATAACATTGTTCTTAGTCAGGACTGTTGTTTGGCTTGTTTGAATAAAATGTATACATTCCTGTTTTGCAAAACTGTGCAGAAAAAGATCCTTTAAACGGATCGTAAGATTGACGAGTGCATCGAACCACACAACTATGGTTGGATAATGCATTTAAGTACCAAACTCAATAGCTTGTTAGTGGATTTGTCCTTAAAAAGCCAAAACGGGACTGTGTATACTACTGTATATATCAGCTTATTAAAAGCCAATTTTTTAAGAAGGATCCAAAGAAGTATATTAAACCGTTTTTCGTGGTGATTTGTGATTTGTTGTGAAATGTTTTATTTTGAAGAATTGGTCCGCCAATTGGAACAATGCCTTAATTATTCAAGTAATTCTGTTGAAACTTTAAATACTGAATTCCGAAATGGTGTGCATTATTGCGTTATCGTCGTTCTGACAATTTAAAAGCTATTGCGCTCTTTATGCATTAATGATATCTCGCGCGAGCTTTGTTTATTGCCAATTGAAGTTATATTCTGAATAATTATGTAAAACTAGTCAAAATTACGTTTGACAACATGCCAAATTTAGAACTTAATTTTGCTTTATGTTAAGTCGTTATTCTTTTGGGATTTAAAATACATGTTCACAGAGAAGTCTCTTTTATGACAATATTTGTGTTTTGACAGGCATAATCTGCGTTTCTTTTATAGTTTGTCTCCATCATTCATTTGCCTTTTTTCCAGTTTTCCTTCCGTTTCCTTCCATTCTCTTCCTTTCCATATCCCCCTCCCCTTCCTGTTCAATTCCCTTCCATCATTTATTCATCCATTCATTCATTATTTCATTTATGATTCATTCATACTTTCTTTCTTACTTAAAGTATGTCTGTCTGTCTGTCTGTCTGTCTGTCTGTCTGTCTGACATGTCTGTCTGTCCGTCCGTCCGTCCGTCTGTCCGTCCGTCCGTCTGTCTGTCTGTCTGCCTGTCTGTTGTATATCGATCTATCGGTCCGTCTGTCTGTTTATCTGTCTGTCTGTCTTTCTGTCTTGTTGTCTTTCTTTCTTTCATTCATTCTATTATTGATAATTTCATTCCTTATTTTCACCATCCACTTAATGTTTCTTTTTTCGCCTTTCTAAATTTTATTCGATCTTCATTTGTTTGTCCCTTTGTTTATGTTATTTTACTTCCTGTGGTTCGAGCTCAATGAATATTCCATTCGCCCATATATCTCAACTTTCGGGGATACCGAAGATAAAAGCATCGTAAAATTGTGACTTCTGTCAATTTTGGGAAGAAAAATTGTGTTTCTTCAACTTCGAGCAAAACTATATCTGTTTAGGTGTCTTATATGACATTTCTTTAAATTTGCGACGCCACTCGGTGCAATGCATTGTCGGGTCTGATACCACCAATGGTTTTCTTGCATTGACGTATGGCTCCAAGACGAGCGCGCTGCATGCAGTACATTATATCAAAATAGCAAATACATGTTACTATATTGCATCCTAACCTCCACTTTTAAAATCGTTGCATACTAGTCGTATCGAACGTTGCACACATAATTTTTTGCTCGGCTGTATTCGAAGAAAACCCGAGGTATTGTCATAGCCAGCTCGTCCGCCGTCTGCCGTCCGCGTCGTCCGAAAACTTTAACATTGGCCATAACTTTTGCAATATTGAAAAAAGCAACTTGATATTTGGCGTGCATGTGTATCTCATGGAGCTGCACATTTTGAGTAGTGAAAGGTCAAGGTCAACCTTCAATGTCAAAGGTAAAAAAAAACAAGGAAAGTAACACGCTTTAAAGGGAGATATTTTCTATACCTGCCAAATGATAAATAGAACTTGTATTTCAAAGCGGCGCAGTAGGGGGCATTGTGTTTCCGACAAATACATCTCGTGGTGGGTCACTAGATCAAAGGTCAAGGTCACTTTTTTCCATGTTTTCATTAATTTATTTATTCAAAACTGCACCCACAACCGAGCGTTGGCACCCGCTATGTGGTGCTCTTGTTGTTTTTACTCCTAAACACTATACCTTAGTAATTGAACTCACATCTATTTATTTTATTTTTATGTCCCCCAGTCAATACTGGGGGACATATTGTTTTTGCCCTGTCTGTTGGTTTGTTTGTTGGTTTGTTTGCTTGTTGATTTGTTTGCGTCAACTTTAATATTGGTCATAACTTTTGCAATATTGAAGATAGCAACTCGATATTTGGTCAAGGTCATCCTTCAAGGTCAAATGTCAAATATATGGGTCAAAATCGCTTATTCAATATAAACTATCAATTCTTAGCAACTATTTGGCATGTATGTGTAACTCACGGAGCTGCACATTTTAAGGGATACACTTTTAAGGTCAATGTCATCATGAAAGGTCAAAGATCAATTACAAAGGTCAAAATCTGTTGTTTTAAATATGACAAAACGTCAGTACCACTTGCAACAGATACTTCATATTTTACATGCATGTGTAACTCATACAACTGAACGTATTCATCGGTGACATTTCAAGGTCAAGGTCATCCTTCAGGGTCATATACTTAAATTGGCTATAACTCATAATCATAAGTAAGCCATGGTATCTACAGGGGGCATAGTGTTTCATGAACACATCTTGTTTTTTGTTTGTTTTTATTATAGAAAATACGCTTCGTATGGTCATTTAGTTAGACTTTAAAATGTGAAGCGGACAACGACAACGAGCGGGGCCTAGTATTGGAATGCGCATTTGGGGGGGGGTAGAGGGTTAGGATTAGGGGTCGGATTAGGGGTTAGCCTTAACCCTTAACTTAACCCTAACCCGACCCCTAACCCGAACCCTTACCCAGGGTTATCTCCCCTATACCAGGCCTCGCTCGTAATCGTTATCCGCTTCCCCTTTAAAATTGGCCATAACGAGTAAGTTTGTTCGCCACAACGAATATTATTATTCGCCATTCCGAAATTGTTACTATTAACTTCGCGTATTACGATCACTCTACGACTACGTTAACTCGTCATTGCGACTTTGCAAACTAACCATAAGGACAAGTAAATAAGACTCCGTTATAAAAACTTTCCTATCCTTAAAGATAAAAAGAAATTAATACAATTACTTCACTAAGGTAATTATATTGGTTAAAAGCATTCCTGCTTCTTCCAAGAAAGTATCGTAATTTATTATTGTCGTTTGATTTTTAATAAGACGAACTCATGTATCGTGTGGTTCCACGTGTATTATTTCTTAATTTCCTGCGATACTAAAGTAAATATTGGCTTCAGGACACTTCATCTTTAGAAATAATATCTTATACAAATCTAAGAAAGATAATAAGTGGACATTTTCTTATTATATTACCGAAACCATTTTCCCTAATGAACGATAAAGTGGTGATTTTATAATTATGTAATAATATACAGTATATTAGTGTCATTGATAAATCCCTAACGTCGGAATATTCTGCGACTGTTCCCATGTTGCGAGAGATTGTCTGCAGAAATGTTAAGATGTTACAGTTTTCTTTGAACGTTTTCATTGGTAAGTGCAAGTTCTGCAACTTTGTGTAAGATTGTCAAAGCGGTCCAACATCCCTTGTGTTATGTCGCCGTCCAAGACAGTATAATGCAGCACGTTTTCGTGTCAGAATTCTCACAAAAAGAAATATTAATACCCTTTTAAACTTGTCTTTGATCCTTTCTGGGATCTGCGTGAAACTGTTTTGTCATATGCCTAACTTTGCCATAATTTTTTTTTGTGTGAAAATGATTACAGTTTACCGTCCTCCCTTTCCAGATATTTTGTATTTCGATTTGTAAAGTTAATAAGTACTTTAAGACAATACAAACAAACAATACCATCAGAATATATATACGATAAGGTACTTTATGACGATAACTATTCGAACTAGATATACGACCAAACAAACGAACAATATCCTTAGAAAATAAATACGCTACAGTACTTCATGATGATAACAATTCGAACTAGATCGTTAGCCACCTGAGACCCCATTGTTAGATACCGTATACACCACTTTATTAAATCATGTTTTTTTTAACTAACCCTGATAATTTTGGATGGTGATCATTATTAAGTTCCATATATCCACTAGAGACCCGATGGCAAGAAATTATATCTACCTTATCTATATCAAGATATGAAAAAAGCTGATTCTCGAGCTAACATCGGAAAGCAAACATAGTTGAGGACATAAGAATCCGCGATAATTAAGTGAAAAATGGCCTTTAGGGATTCCATGGCAAAATATCATATCTGAGAAAGCAAGGAAGATCCCGATTTTCGTATAACGTCAACAAAGCTTGTCTCCACCTGAACGAAATTGTGGCGGTATAAAATCTTAATTATCTTTTAATAATCCATAACGTCTGTATGATCTAGGTTTCTCCTCATTTTGAGATTGTAATGATATTCTTCGCAACAATAAAGATTTGTCAGTGTGAACGCTTTTTTCTCAGTTTAACAGTTATTCTAATATGTTCAGCCAAATGAGTTTGGTTTTTCTGAAATATGCTTTTAAACATTGGAATGAGCATATTAAAGGCATGTAAGATTTAATATACATATCTGGAACATTATTTTTAATTGGCGAATATCATCATCGCATTAGTACTGAGCAGTAACGTTTGGACCGAAGTTCGAATCGGACCGAGCATATACTTCAATGAGTGTATGAGACCTTGTTAATTCACGAGTGAGAAGACAGTTTGGTATAACCTGCATCGTAGAAGAATAATTATGGATTCAGCATGGAAATATGTTCGTCTGTGAGTAGATACACAATTGCCCGACAAAATATTCGAACACATTTCAACGTTAAGCATTAAAACTTACGTGTATTATTTTTAATTATATGACAATGTGCTGGTTCAATTATCCTCGTGAAAAACGTGTTAAGGTCAAAAACTAATGTCTCTTTTTCGACTTAGAATTTATTGATCATGATTACCACAACTTTCTATATGCGCCGTCGAGGGAATATGTAACTTTTATCGACCCAGCATAGTTGCTCTTGTTGTTGTTATTTTTGTTTTTTTCCGAACACACATTATTCTCATATACAATGATTTTGGGTGTTTCGATGTTCTAACTGAAGATCAAAACTTTGAGAGAATACTTATCGGTTTGAACTATTAATCATTTTGCGATAACGACATTTGACTCCTTGAATCTTTAGACGATTGTATATACTATATATTGCTAGATCGTGTATATACATAAGTATTTATGTTGTGTCCGATTTTAAGATGACACACAGACGGTTCAATGTATTTAACTTCTTTATCTTACCGTATTGTGTATACCAATTCTTGTTAATTACTTTATAGAGACCAAACGTAAATGTTCTCCGAACACGGCTATTAAGATTTGCTTTACTTTAATAGTGTATTTAGGGACTTAAATCTAGAAATGTTTTGTGTATTATAATAGCGTTGTCTTTTCTTGTAATAAACGATAATTGCTTATTTACCTAATATAGCATCATTATTGCTCCTTCGGAATGTGTTCTTTTTAAGAAGCTTTAAAATATCCTCTCATAATTGGAAATTAGTGTAAATTACGGTTAGAACGTTCAAATGGGGAGTATAAAACAATGTTCAATATTTCTCTTGTGGGACTTAAATCAGCATCATATGCTCCTTTTTATATGTAAGAGTTCATTATTCTGTGCGATTTCAGAGTAATATTTTTTACATTTAATATTCTCATATTCTTCTCCCAACGTTTAACGCAATTTATACAGCAATAAAACGAATACAACGAGACGCAGCCTTAATAACCAAAAACATAAACTGTATGGAATGGCAAGCACACCTCTGAGTACCCGGATGATTAGAAAACATTCAAACATCATGATAACATAAGCGACTTTGTTGCAAATTTAATTGCCGTTTGATTCAGGCGCTTGCTTACTGTTTATCATTTGTATATATGACATAAAGATACAGTATCTTGTTTATATCAAGAAACACTCTACTTGCATAATTATATAACTTACAGGTATACAGTATGCAGACTAAACTGTTTACATTTGCACACTTCGTATTGGATTAAAAGACGTATACAATTCTACACGATTGAGTCTTATAAGTGTTCTTTTCAAAGAAGATATCCAAATTTTGAGACAGTTTGCAATTATTTCTCAAGCGGAAAAACCCACCTTAAATTTGACAAATATAAGAGATAAAAGCGAATATGTTTAAGAAATCGTGACAGATTCAATTATTTTAAGTCGCCATCGACGGAGGAGAAGAAATAATAATGTAAGGTTGCCTGTTATAATGTGTTTTCTTTTCTAATGATGGAGATTTTTATGTTCATTCGTATGACGCTCATAAAAGGCGAAAGACATGGATTCAATTTAATAGCATAAATTGTTCTAGTAGTTTCGCGTAACTGGTTTGGGAATACATTTTCAATTTTAAGTTCTTTTCAGACTACATCCATTTGGTTCCGTCGGTCTAGTAAACATATTCGTTTCCATCTGTTGCATTAATATATTCATATGAGGAGCATTAACTCTCATTCAGTTAATGCTTTAGTTATTATTTCAAGCCTAAATTGTAATTGGAATGACTATTCAAACAAATAACGTTAGAAGTACACATTCATATTTATTTTTAAAAAAGCGTACAAGTGCACCAAAGGTTCGTGCGAATGAAATAAAGGATACATATGTCTTATCTAAAGAAATAATTGTATCGAAATATTTTTCACATTAATTCATTAAAATAATATGCCTTCGATAACACCTTACATAAAGTTAATAATTGTAACCAGAATATTTTTCTTATGCCATTTGGACGTAGCTATATGTAGAAATTGACTAGACGCAGCCTCACATTTGTTATGACAAGAGCTTCCTCTATGAATATTAATATTGTGCATATTTCCATAGGTTAAATGGTATTGTTTCGGAAAAGCAAACTAACGTGATGTATTATGCGCCAAAATTCTTGAAAGAAATTGAAAGTATGCATTTATGTGAAATTTTGTTGAGTATATGTGTTTGTTGGTGGACACGTTGTCAAAGTGGATGGTTGGTTGATTTATATCGGTCCTTTTGTAGATTGGTAAATGTGTTGGTTTTGTTTGATTGAATTGGAGTTTGCTGGGTGAATTGCTAAATGTTAATGCTTAATATTTTTTTCTACCGAGGACGTTCTTGTGCGTTCTCACAGTAATTTAAACAAAGAAACACTATCATTAATGACAAATTACTAGCAGTCATTATATTCGCTGAATTAATCAAATTACGTTATATTTCTCAAAGAACTGTGATGTTAAAAATTACAATATTACTCTTGATGTATGTCGACGGTAATTGATCCCGTGTATCTATCATCAGGATATCGTATTAATGTATTGAAGTGTACGTAACGTGTGAGCTTATGATTAATGATGATTAATTATGTATCAAGATATGTTCTTAGCAAACTATTCTTAGTGTTGTTTCAAACATTCCTAAAATATTTCGAAGAAAATGTTCAATTAAGAAACGAATAGCATTTTATACATTGCATCTGTGTTTGAACTGTCGAGAAAATTGCGCCTTCTGGTGTTTATGCAAAAATAGGCGTGTTTTTCCAGATTGTTTATAGACCGACGAAATACATTACATTACATACTTTCAAGTTCTTGTAATTTCATCACAAAGATGATATACAAGAGCCTCGTCATGAAAAAATGGGCAAAACATACCAAATTAAGCCAAATGCGGAAATGCGGGAGCTCCATTAACTGACGAATCCCGTTTCATTTTTTCATAAGGAAATGAAAAACAAGTCACAGTAGCGAATTACCCAATCAGATTGGAGAATAACGTGGAAATGAAAGAAGTTGTAATAATAATTTGAGTTACTTCTGTACAAATGTACAATGTCGTTACATCTTGTTTAATACGCATAGCATGATTGGACATGTAGAGAGCACACCAAAAAATATATATATATATATATATATATCTACCACATACTCTCCTAGCCAATAATATTATACTTATGACTAAGGGTTTACTATGCACGATAAAGGTTTACTCAATATCTTAAATGAGTTTTAAAGGCGTAAACTAGTTGCGTTCTTTCCATGAAATATGAGCTTGTATTCATGGTATCGACGTGATACTTTTGACATTCCCTCATGGGTCATTAATACCCTAAAGAGAGCTAACCGAAGATCCATTATAGATTAAAACTTCTCTGTATCGCTCAATTACCGATTTTTAAGTATGTCCAAATTGCATGTTAGCTATATGATAATTGTTCGTGTCAACTGAAGAACTTCAACTGAACAATCTCGTTAAATTTGTCTCTGAGATGCTGTGTCGCTATTTAAAGTTTTTCAACCACTCTAACTATCAGTTTTAGCGACCAGTCCACCGATATGAATGCATAATATTAGAATACTACTTCAATATATTGCGTTTCACTGTAGTTGTTCACGCTGTATTTTAATTTCGCTTCTGGGCATGGTATTATATTTCTATAAATACCATAACAATCAATTGTGAAGCAACACTTATTTTGTATGTCGTCGTTTTATAATAGTAATAGTAATAGCAGCTTTGTCGATTTGACGATTTTACCGCGGATCGTCAGGTAGACGATTTTACCGCGGATCGTCAGGTAGACGATTTTACCGCGGATCGTCAGGTAGAAAACCATCGCTAGTTTCTTAATTAAACGCAACTACAATAACAAGATGATTGTCAGAAAATTGTTATAATCGACGTTCTATTCATATTGTCCGTTCGTTCAAGGAAACGTATGGACAAATAATTTAGGCTAGTATATGCATGTAAAACTAAACACCTTAACACGAATATATGACCAACGTTCTTTAGTTTAATTCTCATAAATAATTTTCAGCTTTCCTGTGTGTTATAATCAGCCTGAACATCAGTTTATGTTTATGTTTATATCCCTTAGCCATTGAAACAATCCGTCCGTTTAACTCCGTACTTTTTCGTACCATACATCGGTCACGCACCATCCCTTTTCGAATGCATGGAATCCGTGTCTTTTACGGACTTCAAACCAATCTTTTCTTAACAACTTTGATAGCGGAAATACTTCAAGTGTTCTAAGCGAGTTTTCAAGGAATGAAGCCGTAATTACGGCCAGCCTCAGTAAGTAAACGGAGTAAATTACCTCGTAAATAATGTAGAACCGCTAGGTTTCACTGCAAAGATATAAATATCTGAAGACTTTTGCGAGACATTTGATTTCTTGGGGCATTGCCCACACAGATTTGGATGCTGTCTCGAATAAAGTATATATGGTAGTTGAAACGTAGGTTCGTGAAGGACTGTGAGGATAGTTTTCTTACTGTTGAATATAATGCTGCATGACCTGATGATGTGTATATTACAGCTCCGATGTGTGTCGGTGCTATGTCAAGATCGTAGTCAAGGTCAAGGGTCATGCCTATTAGTTTCCGCTCTTTCTTCCCGACAAACATCTTTCGAGTGGAAATAAGCCTTCATAAGCCAAGCTATGTCTTTTTAAATAAGGTTGCCTTAAAATAGCACAATAAATAGTTCGTCCCTGTAAGTCGGTTACCGTTTCAGTAATAATGCATGTCAAATAAAATCTCCGTATGACAAAAGAAAACGGTGTCATTAGGATAGTAGTTTTTACTCTCATTTAGATAGTTAGGTAACTTAAATTACAAACGAATTTATGATATAATAATAACTTGAAATTAAATGAACACACTAAAAGAACCTGAAATATACAATAGTCCGTGCTGATTCATTTGTTAGAAAAAATGTCATATATTTGTTACTACTATTAGCTTCAGTGACAACAATAAATTTCCAGAACATGTCACAAAGAAACGTTACTAAATCACATGATTATTAAACCCGATTACACTAAGTGAAGCTCTTGAATAATTAAAGAGTTTGCCTCTTAGAAAGGACATATGACATATTGGAATGGATTTTTAATGATTTAGGAATGGAATTAATGGTCGCGTCGCTGCTAGCGGAGTCAATTTAATGAGAGAATATTATTGTGAAAAAGTGCACTTGAAACATTATGGAGGTATTTTCGTATATTCAAATTTATATCAATTAATATCAACACTAACACCACAAAAGCAGTTCTTCCACGTAGCAAACGTAAATGCTATAATAAAATATATTTGTTTTTGTTTGGACTCAGATTAGCTCTAATTTCTTGATCGAATATATGTCGCGGTGATTATTAAGAAGTACGAGAATTGTCACTTATTGTTAGTGTATTTAAGAGATATATGTGTAAGTATTNTTTTTTTTTTTTTTTTTTTTTTTTTTTTTTTTTTTTGTTTTTGCTTTGAACCAACAGACTAGTACTCAGTATTTGTCTAAACAATAACCAACATACGAAGTAGCTCTGGAGTATCGGCGGGAAAAATGAGATAATTAATTATTACTGAAATGCGAAATTATTACTGAAGTATTGCTTTGAGCCTACTGATGATAACCTATAATTTGTCAAAACAATCACCATTAAATGTTTTTCTTGTAGGTATGATTCTGTTCAAAGACAGGCGAGAACACTGTTTTTTGTTCTTGAACGATCGTTCCGAAATACTGATAACTGTAATCGGTATTTATCACAATGTAAAATTCAGTTTATTTGATAAAATGCTCATTTCTTTTTAAAATGACATGCCGATAATTAAATGCTTCATTCTTTAAAAAAAAGTTCATTNTTGCTTTGAACACTCAGTATTTGTCTAAACAATAACCAGTATATGAAGTAGCTCTGGAGTATTGGCGGGAAAAATGAGATAATTAATTCTTACTGAAATACGAAATTATTACTGAAGTATTGCTTTGAGCCTACTGATGATAACCTATAATTTGTCAAAACAATCACCATTTAATGTTTTTCTTATATGTATGATTCCGTTCAAAGACAGGCGAGAACACTGTTTTTTGTTCTTGAACGATCGTTCCGAAATACTGATAAATGTAATCGGTATTTATTACAGTGTAAAATTCAGTTTATTTGATAAAATGCTCATTTCTTTGTAAAATCACATGCCGATAATTAAATGCTTTATTCTTTAATAAAAAGTTCATTTAAATGGCTGTTCCAAACCAACCACGATCATTTGTCAACTAAAACCTCTGTCTTTCATAACATTTAAGACCGTATCTGACCTTGAATTAATGAAATACATTGTCCAACTTTGTATATTGATACACCGCCTTTAGTAGCAAAAATGGCAGGAAAAGCCACATTTTACCTCAACTGTTAAAATAAAAATTCAACAGGGTTTACCCCTTCCTGCAACCATGACTACCACCCGCGGCCCAATTTTCCGGAGCATCATACGCGCCTGCATCAATAATTTAATGATATATACTAAATTTCCATAAGAAATATTAAAAAGTACAATTTCCGTCTCGGTATAAAAGATCATACAATGTTAGGATTATGATACATGACTATTTCCTTTCGCATAGTACAATGCTGAAAAACGTCAAAAGAACACGTGGTATATCAGATTATGAAATACGTTAAACGCAAAATTAACCCGTTTACGCCTAGTGGACTCTCCCATCCTTCTAAATTGGATCAATTTATTTCAAAATTAGGAATGTCTAGTATATTTATTTCTATATTTATAATATGACTTACAGAAATTCCTTTAAGCAAACAGCACAGACCCCGATGAGAAGCCGCATCATGCGGCGTCTCATCTGGGTCTACGCTGTTTGCCAAGGCCTTTTTTTCTAGACACTAGGCATACATTGGTTAACATTAACATGTCGATTCTGTTTCTGTGTTTATGAATCTATGAAGTATTGTGGTATTGTCTCAAAGACAAAATCGTGTTAATGACATTTAATGGATAGCACTCGCCCAAAGTGAAATCGACATTACCACATTGCGGTAGGAGATAATGTTATCGAAGACGACAACATTTGTATTGTGTGTTCTGTTTGATACAATTATACCTCACAGAAATTGACAATGACACTCAATATTCGCTTTAGCGACGTCATATAAGTGTCAGACTTTCGCGAGACAAATCAAATTTCTTCAGGAATTCTAACTCATATTGTCAAGTAATCGACCCCATTTGACGGTGTCGTTTGTCGTTGAACCGTGTGTAACCTCTGTGCTTCTTATGTGTCTTACAAGCAGGTTTTAATACAAACCCTGGGGAAGGAAGGTTCGTGGCACATTTTGTCTATATAAGAGGCAATACACATTAACTACAATAACATTTATATGCTTGAACCCACCGCAACGACGTAAAGAGCAGTAAACTGAATTCCCCATGGATGCAATTGCGTCTTTCCATGTACACACGTGTTCGGCGAGGTATTACTACACTATTCAACGCAAAGCATTCAAGAGTGTATGCATTTTTGACGATGCTGCTTCAGCAGCTCGTCTTAGTTATCATACCATGAAAAACATTTCCAAATAGCGACCTACCTATAGACCGAGCCAGTCCGATTGAGTTAGCTGAATTTTCTCAATCGGCATACCTCGCTGATTATCATTGAAATATGAGAAACAACAACAATGATTGGCGAATGCCGAAGAAAATGTTCAAATTATTAGGAAGCTCGATAATAATCGTGGAATACGATGTTAATTATTTTGCAAAGTAGGGAACTTTACTCATATGTGGTACCGGTCGATAGTGGAATAGTGTCATTTTTTAACATTGTTCGAAGTCATCGAACTGGAAGTGGAGCTGAATGGGTCAAGTTCCCTACGGGTAATACTTACCCGTACCCCGGGTACTTTGAAGTATACTTCACCGTACACCGATTGTCAAATGATACTTTTGGGTACCCCGGTATACTTACAGATACCCCATCTTTCCTAATAAAAAAAATTCGTATCCAAATTTGTTTTCGAACCAAAAATGTTTCGTACCCAATTTTTTTTCGACCTAATTGTTTTTCGTACCCAAATGTGTGTTAGTACCCTAATGTACCCAATATTTTTTTCGTACCCAACTTTTTGTTTTGGCATATTTTTTTCGTACAAACATTTTTTTTTTCGTACCAATATGTGAAAATGAATGGCTCCTTTGCAGAAGAATGCCTCTTGTTCGTAATAAAGTTTTACAAAGAACTGTGGATTGTCTAAAAGTCCATGTACACTGCAGCTATGCCAATCTTAAATTAAGGATGCGGATAAATTACAAGCAATAAAAATTAGACAATTGTGGTGATGTAGATAAACTTAAATTGATGCTTTTGTTCTCTTCAAAAGCATCGTCACACCAGTACTGTTAGCACTTTGATTTCAAATGATATTAAAGTTGCGAAATTGTACATGTAAAATTGTTATGACATCATGTTGAAGATTTGTACCGTAATACCCATTTCAACTTACAATTTCTATAATATTAGTATTACAACTTGCTACTTATAACGAGATGTTATATATTCGGACTTAATGGTTATTTGCCATTAATGTGACAAGCTCTGTACACGTTTTGCAACGTTGTACATGTTTTAACACATATATTTTTCTGTTACGTAATACATTGCAAACTCGTCGTACGCACAGTTACTCTAATGCGTATAAGACTTAATCATTTATTAATCCTTTTCATTTATGAAACTCAATCTTAGTTTCATTTACGCCTTTAATCATCCATTCAATAGGAACTATACAAATCTATTTTGCATTCCTTAATAAATGAAGTGCATCAATTTATTTACTGATGTATTCATCCATTCATACGTGTTTTAGTGAACCTCATAGCAAATTGCACATGACATAAAATTATTCCACTGCATTTGGGTCCATATATCCATGTTCAATAAAAGCCTCATTGTTGGCAAACTGGGCTTAATGCGGGTTCGTAAAAAGTCATCCCTTGGACGACTTTTTCCGTTGTGTATGGTTTTTCTCGTTTAAAGGTAGTTTCTTCGTTGCGAAAATCCAGTAAAGGTTGAAAGTGTCTTACCAAATAAGCCTGTGCGGACTTCACAGGCTAATCTGGGATGACAGATTACGCACACGCATTAAGGCCAGTTTTCTCAGAACGCGGCTTATATACAAGCTGTTCTGGCGCACTCACAAGGGAATACATTGCCTACCAATATCACTTTATGACACGCGAGTGCACTGACCGGTGGTTGACTGCACATGATTAGTCAATTCGCAATGAGCACGTGATATTCATTTAAAGCAATCATTGGTCAATTTGCGGTGAACACGTGATATTCATTTCAAGCAATGATTGGTCAATTTGCGGTGAACACGTGATATTCATTTTAAACAATCATTGGTCAATTTGCGGTGAACACGTAATATTAATTTTAAGCAATGATTGGTCAATTTGCGGTGAACACTTGATATGCATTTAGAGCAATAGTGTCAATATTCTCTATAACATATTTAAATCCCATGTCCTCTGACAATGATTCCCTACTTATTGAAATGGCTTCCGTTCTGAAAGTAATGAAAGAAAATTACGCTATTTCAGGCTAAACTATTTCTTTAGTATGTAATACATAAACTTATGTTTATGGCATAGAGTGATTGGTGTGAATTGAATATCTACTTGATTGTAGCTTGGTACGAACCAAATGTGCTTACTCGAACTACTCCACATGCGTCACAAACCATCGCGTGTATAGATACTATTTTATTACTTATAATACGTATACTTACCAACTTTCAGATTTCAACGATTTTTTTGTGTTGAGTTCGTTTATATGTCCATTTGAAACGAGAACTCTTTAAGTTTAATTCTGATGTAGTATATAGGGATAACACACGTTTTCGAGGGCATGATCATCTGCGGGCGCTCGACCAATCCGTTCCTGCAGGAACGGATTTTGAGAGCGCCCGCAGATGATCATGTCCGAGAAAATGTGTATTTTCGCTATTATTGCATAAACAAATCACACATAACACAATAAATTAAAATAACATTGAAAACAATATGTCTTGTTTATTCAACATCGACAAAATAATTCGATTATTTCATATGACGTCATACTGTTCAAGGTTGTGTTTTACATATGCCTCACTCGTTTATCATCAGAAATGACGAGGCTTTACCTTCGGATAGGCAGTTTTCGATTTAAAATGTGTTTCAACAGTGGATTAATGCAAATTTGAAATGCAGCCGCGCAAAGAAATAATGACGAATTATTTTGTAATTTACTGGTCGTGACGGATAAATTTATCGTCAGAAAAAGTTATTGTTTTTTACTTAGGGTAGTAACTGCGCGTGGACCAGTTAATGGATATGACAAACACATTACAGGGCTTCAACGGCACGTGAATCGCCTTGTTAATACACGTTTTCGCCCGTTCAAGCCCTCCTTTTGCCAAGTTTCTGCACCCCGCCAGAGGGCATTTTAAATTGTTTTTACAAAAAAAAGATTGAATTAACGTTTTGTTTCAATATCATTTAGGCAGGTTCGATTCAAAACCGTTTGTTTCAAACAGTAAGCAGCCACACGACCAGTGCAAAAGAATTAACATCGAATTACTATGTTCACAATATCAATTTATACACATATATATTCAATTGCAAACAATTTTCTGGTTAACATTCAAAAACTTATTAATGTACAAAAGACACGTTCACGGTTGGGAAATACCTAATATTCATTTGTAAATGTATTCATAAGACACAAATCACATATTTTGTTAAACAACAAATACGAGTAAAAGTGTCGATGTTGACGTAAACTTAGTCGTTTTGAATTTCAATGAAGTAAACCGCATGCGATTACAGCCTCTAAAACGCTCAAAAATCAACGAAAATTTCGTAACATATTTCGTTAAATAAAGTTTACATATAAATAATCAGTGTTCCTTATAGCAATAGCCAAAATTTCAACGTTAGATGTGCTCTGGTAACATAGATATAACACGATATAAAATGCTCTTTTTTATTTTTGTGTTGCACAATAAATTCCATTTTAATTTTCCGCAACTCTATCTATTCATACGACACATGAACTATAAATTGGAAAATGAACATGTGTTGAATATATTGTACCTTTAAAAAATAAAAAAGGACATTTTGTATCGTGTTAAATCTATGTTACCAGAGCACATGTAGCATTGAAATTTTGGCTATTGCTATAAGGAACATTGATTATTTATATGTTAACTAAATTTTATAAACTATGTTACGACATTTTCGTTGTTTTGTTAGCGTTATAGAGGCTTTAATGGTACCATTATTAGATATTTAAAATACTTTATAAAACTTTCCTCGCTCATACTCAAGTATTGATGTCAGACGGAGAAAAAGCATGCTGATATAAAAATCGTAGATCTAAACACTCGCTTGAAAACCGACAATAGTGCAGGTTATTTGGCGGCGCACGTCCCTTCAAATCTGCGACTTTTCAGTGGTATTTTGATTGTTTACAATACCGTCACATACTCCATGGCGCTGTTGACAGAAATTTAACAGATATCACACCCCATGGGGTTTTGAAAGAGATTTAACAGATATTTGCTTTGACACACAGGGAGTGGCTGTCACAAGATATATTTTGTCATCATGGTTTGTTTTCTTTCTCGGCCACAACGGGATTCGTTAGAATCTTGACGACATGTTTGTAAAACCGTGTGTGGGATGATCTAACACATTTCAAATTTCATATTGAACATTGTTCACCATCTTTTAAAGGATTTTCAATATTACCATCTAGAGACAGTCTTAAATTTTCGTTTCTAACAATTGGGTAAATCTATATAGGCGTAAAATACATCACAAGATACATTGGAATTAAGTTTATAATGTTTACAGAACGTAATATAGTTTCCAATGTTGTGACAATTCCCAATAGAAATTGATTTGCAAGGACACACATTTTATTTCTGTGATAATCCGGATAATCGCATATGAAAATTTAGTATATATTGTTTATGATTAACAGAATATTCATGTTTTATATGGTATACCTATCCATTAAAAGAAAACATATGTTCGATAAATGTTTATCGAATTTTCAAATGTAACATTTGAAGTCTCAAAATTACTGGCAACTAAAAAGGTTCGTTCATTAAGTTGACGGGATCATTTTAATTGATAGTTCCAGTAACACAATCATATTTATTTAGATATAGATAGATTTATTTCGGAGAAAGCATACATACACACAATGCATTAAAACAACATGTACATAAAACAATATGAAGTAAAAGAACAATCATAATTGAAAAGTACATGCATTGAATGCACTATGGCATGCAAACTAACGCCAAGGATTACACAAAAAAAGCAATATCCCTTATTTCCATTGTGATCCTTGTTGTTGGTGGCACGACATAGAGAGGCACTAGTAATACATGAATAATAAATACTATCTTAATAATAATAAATACATGAAATATAATACTGAGATTCAGATCAATGAACACAACATTAATATCACATTGTAGCTTTGCAGACATGTACTATCACAGTATTATTGAGTATCACCTTAAAGCAGAACACATCAAATGTATCAATTATGATCATCATATCACAGATTAAATTTGGATGGATTAAAAATTTAAAGGTTACTACAACCAACAAGTAATTAAAAAGGAACATTAAGTATGCATGTATTATTAATCCGAAATGATAAGACATTGGGTAAAGNTGAAAAAAAAACATGTTCACGACATGATTTCGTGATACACATCACTTTTTGTCTTGTTTAAGCCTGCGTTTCCATCACTGGGGTATGTTTTGCTCATAATGGTATTATTTAGTTTATGGTATTCTTACATCTTTTAACTGGTGGCATTGTGTGCCTATATGGCGGTCACTGACACACCGTGTACCATTAATATATACATGTGATCAGTCGCGACATTTTGCGCGCTGTGGCCCTTTTTGCAAAATGTATGGCCAGAATGCTACCATTTGTGATATAACATTAAAACGGGTAAAATCCAATACATTGTTATGCTTTCGTTTCTAGAACTGTGTTCAGTTATGCAAGTGGTTGGCTGTCGACGTACAATCTTTGTACGATTTCTTGTAAGGGTAGTTAAGTCGTTATGTTTTTCGCTTCAATTAGCGTGAATTATTTTCTATTTTAAGACTCGATTCATGAATGAACATAATTGGTCTACATGTATATTGTATTATATGAGAAGACGTCCATGTAAAAGCAATATTAAAATTGAGGTTTTTCGGGTCACTAATGCATTGACGTCTCAGTGAACCAAAACCTCAATTATTATGTTGCTTTTACAGTGTACAAATAAATAAATAATATAATTCAGATTTTTTTTGATTTTTTTTTACAATTAAAAGCAATAGCATGTCCAATAAAAATACGTACGTTCTACTTGTAGTTGTGGTACTATGCGCTTCCGCGGATTCCGTACGAGAGATCATGATCAAGGCGCACGAGCTGAAGTTCGATAACGGCGAATATGTCTTCTTCAGTATCGACCTTTTTAGCAGGTAAGTTAAACAATGGGAGACCTTAATCAGATAACGGTGAATATGTCTTCTTCAGGATTGACCTAAGTTAACAAAATATGATAAGATAAATAACTATGTCATACAAGTATGGAAAACACAAAAAGTCGAACTAATGTAAATGTTATCATCATTGGTCTTTTCCTGTCAACAAAGAAAATTAGAAAGCCACTAAAACCTCCAATTACTTATAACATAATGCTCCGCTTTGCTCACAATCCACCACATTAACCGTGTCAAGGCCATGAAATAAGCTTTAATAGCTTTGTATAGTGTGTCGTTATATGTTTTGAACTGTGTTGCCACTTGCCCTACAGAAGTTTCCTTTCTATACTATATTTACATTATATTTCGTGTGTCTGTTTTTTCGTTATTTTAGCTCAACAAATGTGAATACGTTTATAGTAGCAGCTCTGTCCAAATCCTTACTATTAGTATTTGCTCTGATAGTGTAAGAATTAATAGTATGGGAGCTAACCTTATAACTATTAATTTTAACACTGTTTATAAATCGAATCCTTTAATAAGCGTGTGATTGTTACACCAGCCATGATGTTCATAATCTCTCTTCAATCGGAAAAGACCCGTCCAGTGCTTTAAGAAGTAATATGATATTTTGATTAAAGTAAATAAATTAAAACTATGCAGTGCCCTTAAATCATCTACGAAATGCGTTAATGCTATCATGATTTCTTTTTGTTAAAAAGGAATAGTTTTAAAATCCTCTTCACGTACACAACCTTTGAATTGCGTTTTTATTCTAATTGTATATCGTTAAAACTGCACCGAAAGGCAACACATTTACAGACGCTGAAGAAAATAATTTGATAACTACCTTTTTCATATACTTTCCTTAATCATTATTTCATCAACAATGTATGTGATGTTTTTTCATACATTATCCCTGTTATTTTATTTATTGTAGCAAGAATGAGAGCACGAAACCTTGGTACCGAGAGGGCGATACGCCGGAGCGAAACGAGAAAGCCAAAAAGGCTTATGAGGCTTTGATGACAGTGACCTTGCGAAAGCCGACCAGCCCTGAGTATAAGAACTTCTCGATGGAAGTCAAGAGAAGGGCCAAGGAAAAATACGAGAACTTCACTTACGGCGAGGAGGAGGTAAGGGAAATTCACGTTTAAACATATTCCGTTAAGGGTGTAAATCTCCTACTCCCGCACACCCCATGTTTAGCTGATTTGCTGTTATTTTCCCTAGTAGTTATTCCATATCAACAGGTACATCAATGCAGACTGTGCCACATTCGTCCGGAGTGCGTTATTTAAACAATTTTTAAATAATTGAATTGGCGTCAGTTTTTTTAACCAAAGCTAGAAGTCTTTTAAGACGTGTTAAAACTAATGTTCGAAATGGTTAGAACAAGTAGGTTGTCTTATCGTTCTGCAAAAATCAGTCGAGCTTTAATACTTATTGAATACAATATCAGTCTGAAATCCTTTGCCTGATGATTCCCATGTGTTGTTGTAGTTGACAAACGGCAAGGTCAAACTGACATGTTGTTCGATTAGCGATCGAAGATCCTAAGTTCGATCGCCTGTCTGAGATGGATCTGAAAGAATTTCCCAATAAACAGGGTACTGATTCTACCCATAAAACGACCACGAGCGTTAGACGTCCAATATAGTCAAGCGTACATACATGTCTTCAAACTAAACATAACTGTGATTATTCCTTGCAATAATGTATAGCCTTTAGCCGATAACGAATGTCAGAGACTGTTTCGGAGAAGGTAACACAATCACTTAAACAAACCTGTAATTTGTATAGTATGTATGTCGACCAATGTTGGACTTCGTTTGTTCCAAGCAGTCATATTGTTGGTATGCTGGTGCACAATGACTAAAATACTACACAGTATTATATTATCATCAGTATTTTGAGTATATATATTTGTTTTTAATAAATAGTAAAATGTTGTTTTACTGTTTTGTAAAGTATGTTAAATTTGTAAGTAGATGAATAAGGCGTTGAAACAGGTGGCAAACTCAGTAAGATTAATTTGAAAAAAAAAACATATTCATTTAAATATACGAAGTTATATGCACTATTATTTGTTATAAGTAGCGGTACAGGCGTGTATATTGTAATAATTGAATGACATTTAATTATCGATGAATTTAATCTTTGAATCTCAACTGAAAGAGGATGAAATTGTTATTGACATAAAATGGGACGATATTTTTCATTACCAAAAAGTTTATGAACGTTATAATTTTTGGGACCCGGGCTGATGGTATCTGCACGTTACTGCTTGAATATGTGACAGCCTCTTTGGAAATTTTCTTCAAAAAAAGCATTCTTTCACTGTTATTGTAAACATCTTGTCATTGAAAGATTGAACTATAAATTTCCCTTGGGTTTTCTAAGACTCAATGGTGTGGATTTGTTTCTTTTTCGCATTGAAGTACATAATTAAATGGATATTAGAGGCACGCATACGGAAATATTACTGTCAAAATAGTAAACGAAATATTTGTTATCAAAGCTCATTATTCAACATATTTGTTTCGAGTGCATTGAAGGATTATGTTATTATATACAATGTAACAACATTTAAATTAAATTTGTCAACCACATGTTTGTTTTCAAATTCAGGTTTGTGTATATTCTGACCTATTATATTGACCTATGTTGAACGGGAGCCAACAATTAAATAAAACGTTATACAGACGGCTATTTAAGTCAAAATGAATAAAGTTCAATGTCATGGTCACATGGTCTATTCAATGTGTACATATTAAAAGTCAGTGCCGCAAAAAAACAAATGCCGTTTCCATAGTAAGTAAATTTTGGACTAATTGAATTCTTAGCCAAAAGCGCACTATAGCAAACTATCGAGGATGTGTGTTTTTGTCGGTAGATTATCGATTTTATTTAACGATTGATCCGAGCAAATTATATTTGCTCTAGTGGCGAAATGTTTATTTTCTATGATCACGAGTATATAAAATTCGATAATCTACCGCAACCAATAAATCGTTTTATTGTAAGTATTTCCGCCGTCTGTTTGCAATTAAAAGAGTTTATCGTGAGACGCTACACAAATGAAGTGATTGTACTGTGTAGCAGCGCATTTTATCGATAATAATCGTGTTTCTTTTCCCTGTTTTAATCAGTTAATTACCAGCTTAAAATCAGCGATAGTTTCCACAGGGAATTTTAAAAGATACAGTTATTAGTTAAATTGCAAGCATATGTGATCGGTCATTATTTTTATATTATGCAATCAACTATGTTCTTCGTAGCCTAGTTCTTCTGCAATTGAACATCTTATCGTCGTTCTGGTTTGAACTTGCTCCTCGAAGCTGCAAATTATTGATTATTGGCCAATGAAACTTATTTCTTTCTTAAATATAGTCTTGTGTTTGTTTTGGATAATATGCATTTTGTTAGAACAGTTGCAATGATCAAGTCTTAAAGCGAGTAATACGACTTAAATTTGAGCATTTTATTTTCGCTTTCTTGGACCAGCACATGCAAATCATCGAGGAATATTAAGAAAATCAAATCAACTATCATTTAATGGCACCATTAATCAAATTTCACTTCCATTAATGAATGAATGAATTAATTTATAACGGACAAGTTTAAGCCAATGCAGAAATGTTTACTCGTATTTATTGCAGAATCAAATATTGTGTCGTTTGAACGAATCTGTACAAACACATGTGGATTTCTCAACAGTAAACAGGCCTTCTGTTCATGAATAATTCTCGACTTTTCAAAAGCAATAACATATTAAGTCTTATTTCGTTGATGTTCTGATACTATTTCTTCTGAACTTGAATTCAAGTGTTCTTTTTATCAACGTTGTTTCTGTTGAGACAAAATCATATATACTCGTTTTAAGAACAGAAGCATTCGCTTAAACTATAAACTTATGTGTTCACCATGTAATATAATAAAACTAATATCCGGGTTAAGATGAAATCGTAATGGACTATTACCAAGGATTTACTTTTATGTCATCATAAAAAAACGCAATAAATCAGCATCTTGAGCAGAAATGTCACAAGGAAATAAACCCTTATAAAGACTCTTTCTCATTTACTTGTAACAACTAACCAAGCACGCAAACAAAACATAGCGTATTGCACAAAACCACACCAAACAAAACGGTTATTTAAACGGCTGTCTCCACCTTTCGAAATTGAAACTACAAGACTTTTTTGTAAATGTGTAATAGCACGTGCGTTAGATTGTATTGGTTATTTCCTTCGACCCTTTAGATGGGTGTTTGACATTTTTAATCATCTTAAAACGAAATTGTTATCGGGAAATTATTGAACTCACATATTGTCTCTTATTCCGAACTGTTGCCATATTTACACATGATAACTTCGTCGAATACAATACAACAATGGAATTTTTCAGTATATATATGACATAACATGTTAAGATAACTGTTATTGTTCTCATATATCGAGAAAGTTTCATTCATAATTCAATTAACGCAGATAACACTTTAAACAGCTCCGACACTGCCTCTGGTAAAGCTTAGCCTTTTGTAATCACGTCTAACACAAGGCCTTTTATCACGGGCTCCATCTCTTTTTTGAAATTCATTAATAAACGAGCCAATGCTACTTCCGAGGTAGCGCTAAGGACCGGATGTTTTGAAAATGAACGGATAATACTACAGGGTCATAACGTTTTATATGGGTTTTTTATCAACATATTTCGCATAAGTTAAGAGTAAAAATAGCATTGGTTCATTTATCAATGCATCTTTAAAAAGAGGAAGCGCCCGTGATAAACGGCCTTGACACAGCATTACGGGATAATCTCCTTGATAGTTATCACTTGCTTAAAGTCCCATTCCACAAATACTTAAACAACTTAAATAAGTACATACAAGTTGTAGAAATAATTTCTATTGGACATCAACTCGACGGCAATAAAAGAAAACGCATGTTAACCAGTCAAGTGTACATATTTGGTAATCATGAATCATATAATTTCTCTACGCAAGATAATATGTGAAGCCGTTTGAGTATGTCGTGTAAGCACATTGCGTTTGTACAAGGTTCACAGTAAATTATTTTATTCCATATAAACAATGCGCTTTCGAACATAGACACAATTTAAGTTATGACAAACCAAATTGTTCAAAGTTGGTTTATCTTTCATTATGACTGATGACTTTCTGGTATGAATTGATTTATTGTCAGTTTCTCAAATTAACACTTGCCTTTCTAAGACATTCTTATTCGCACAAATTTCTGATTGCTCGTTAATGACGTGTTTCTAAAGGATATGCGGTGATGGAAGCGATTGTCAAGTCGACGATAACACCTGTTGACGAACAAAAACCTTTTATCTTAAATGGTTTCTTTGCACTTGATATTGAACAAAAAAGAACGAAATAACCAACAACAGGAAATAAAATCGGTCATCGCAAAGTTCAGAGGCGAAAAAGCCGGAACCTCTATAATTTGCTTCTTTTCTTGATAACTTTGTTATGATCCAGTTTAATTCTAGTTCCAATTCATTAGATCTCTCTGGATGCATTCTTAATCGCGCCGATGTCTGAATTCTCGTTAATTGCGTTTTCCTGAAGGACGAAGGGCGATTGCTTTAATTATCAAGCAATTACATTTTCGTTAAATGTGAAGGGTTTCTCGTGTTTCATTCTATTCCTAGTGGTCACGTAGTATACGTGAATGATAGCCACCGCTAAGGTGTAGCCGCTTCTTATGTTATAGTATTGATTTTTAAAACAAACGCGGTAAAAAGACTTTAAGTGTCAAAGTTGACATGGACACATACTCATTTTCTATTGTCTATTATGGGTTTTATCCTTATAGAGTGTATAAAAACATATACCTGAACCCTTAGATGAAAATAAATCACAATTAAACAAGAAGAAGTTCAGCGGCCCAAGCAGAAGATAAATCTAACAGCGACACGCTGACTTTTTTTTTAACGCAAATTGACCAATGGACGAACAGACTGGCAAAGCTTAAAGCACTAAATATTAACAAATACATGAACACTGACAAACCAAAATAATTTATCTAGTACATACATATAGCAAACAATGAAACAACAGAAAATATATCAGGTGATAAATTTGTGTCCCCATTCACTACTTTTATGACAGAGCACCAGCAGTAAATATAAAATGATGTAAACTGGGATGACCGCCTTGGCAGGGTCAATGCAAAGCTTTTTAACCGGTTTGAGGGCTAGTCGAACCTCACACTTACGGCAGAATTAATCCCAAACCATACCCGCGTCTCCAACGATTTTAATAAATTGTACCTTTCCAGACAGAAAATAAAAACATGAAAACGACGCAAAAAGTCGATTATTACCCATTTTAGTTTATTTTCAATTACTATTTTAACCCGTGATAACAATTCACAATAGAATCACATAATTGGTTTATTGCATGGATTTTCTACATGTTAAAGCAATTGCTGACAGTCACTTGCCGTAAGAACAATATCAGAGACCTGTGTGTTTGTAGCTTAAATATACTCTTCGATTAAAAAAATCAAAAGACATAATTTGAGCAAAAAATGTATAATAATATGAACACAAGTGCCTAATGCAGCGTAACAACTGAACATGTGTGCAAGTGCAGCTGCAATTTTATACGCAATTCCCGTCGGTTGCTTCTAGACATTGTTTGCCACGAGGCCTTATCTGTAATTGACAATACTATTTCCTCGAACGTTTCCTGACGGTGTATACCACCGTGTGGAGCATTAATTAATTGTATCGTGTCAACTACAAAACATGACTTCATCGCCGTTTTCATCGGGCCAGATTTAAACGCAGGGTAATATGAATTGTGTTGATGGGTCAAATTGTAACTCGATAGACGGTGTCCTATGTGTGTGTAACATATTGCGTGTTTGCTCTTGCAACAATCAACATAAAATAATTTCATTACGTTGTTCACATTTTCGGGAAGAACACATAATACGATCTTAGTTGCTTTCAGTTGCAATAACAGTTTTGCTATGTATGTACAGCATGCAAAATAAGTTGCACGACGTAAATCCATGATGGCTTACTTTTTCTTGATGCTATTGGGCTTCATCGGACCTTAGGTGTCATTTGTTTTTTAATTAATTGCTGGTTCCTAACGCAACTTTATACTAATGATATTGAATATTCGTATTTTGCGTAGTATAAAATGCCACAACAAGTATAAAGCGGTCGTCCTTGTTTCGTTTCAAGAAAGGAATAAGGAAACTCCAGATATATTAGCATGCGGTAAATTATTAATAACCTATACCTTTTACATAAATTAAGTGACACATTGCCTTCAGTTGTTTAAATTTGTCTTATGCTGATTGTGCAGATCTCTTTTAATGATAATTACACACTTTTTGTTGCTGATGTTGCTACCTTCAAGTATTAATGACTGTCTTATTCGTCTCCGAATTTATTTTCCTACACCGTCTTTGAATTATTTACCCAAAGCATTTGGGGGTTTTACCCGGTTTAAGCGACCACGTTTAAACAGTTTAACAGAAGTTATTTACTCGACCAATACAGCATCCGGTACTCACTCATTCCATTAAGTTGCAGATTAGAATATTTCTTCCGACGCCCGTAAACGTCATGGGATAGCAACAGAAATATTGTCATGTCCTTGTCAAGTCATTTTCACGGTTTTTGAGAAGATTTATTCGGTGCCGCACATTATAACATAAAATTAATGGTGATTATAAATATCCGTTCATCGTCGTCATCTTTTCAACGTCGTCTGTGAATGACCAGTGTAAAAACGTAGATTGGGCACACTTTGCATTATGATTTCATTAAAACAAAACAAAACTGCACTATATCAGAGTGTTTTTGTTGATGTTTTTATTTGTTGTTTTTGTTTTCATTCAGACCAGTACATTGATTTTATCATTTTTTATTTATTTTTTTCAATAATCGTGCCAGTTTTTTTTTTTGTACAACATTAATATGTATCAACACGTGGATGACTTACATAAACTAAAATACCCAGATCAAGAGGTTTCTTAGGTTCGTTTTTTTTATTTCATTGATTTTGTTTGTCGTAAGCTTGGTGATCTAGGCAAAAATAGCAAACAATCAATCAATCGGGTAATGAGAGAATGCAAGTAGTCATAAAACTGAGTTCAACACAACCGCTTAACGACTCAGGAAATCTCGTACTGGTGTTTTCAATCCTTATTTGCCATAGTATATCTCAAATGATTCAAGTAGATTTTGTGAGACGTCTGAATGCATCCGAGACATATAGGATGAACGAAGCCATAAGAGAAAATATTTTGCTTTTACCAACAAGTCCTTCCGTCAAGTTGACAATCAATTCCATCGCCTTTCCTTCTTGGGGTAAACGAAATTAACGAGCAATCAAACATCCGGGCGATTAAGAGTACATCTAGGGAAACTCGATGAATGGATTTCGAATTAAACGCGACCTTAACATGGTTATCGAGACAAGAGGCATGGTTTGGTGGTGTTTCGGTTGAGAATATGTTCCCTCCATTTTTCATGATATTAGGTTGTTGATATTTTAACACTTAAGGAGACATGTTAATCTCGGTTATTTTTAAGCTAAAACATAAAAGCGGAAATTCATCGCACAATTAAAGTCACAATAAAAGACAAGATGCAAAACCTTTAACCGTTTAGTTACTTCTGGAACGAATAGGAAACACATACATGTATATTGCGTCGTAAAACACACTGGATCAAATACCTATTTTCCTGAGTGGAAGGGTAAAAAAGGAGTATTTTGTCCGAATTGTTGAAATGTTGTCCGCACGATTCTGTGGGTCCTTTGACTCTCTGTAAAATGCATATTGAAGCTAATCACGTTTTCTCGCACATGAGAACAGCCCATCTCAAAATTCGCATACATATTTAGACAAAGTCTTATTTCATTGCGTCTACTAACACTATGAGCGTGTACAGATTTTCATATCAGTTGTTCATAAGAAATTGTTCTTATTATTTATAATTATAATGACTTCTGTGAATGCAACAAACGAAGTTACTTGTCCTGAACACGGAATGGAATATTTCTTCTTGGGTATAAAAAAAACCTAAGGCTATTTACAATGTTTACATACATAATAATATCACTAAAACAAACCTGAAATATATATTTTATGTATGTCGACCGATGTTGGACCTCATTTGTTCCAAGCACTCATATTGTTTGCATTCAGGTCCCTATCACAACACTACTGCAAAGTATAATATTTCCATAAGCATCTTTCGAATAACATGACTTATAAAAACAAGATAATTATTGATGCAAAGCATCAAAGGGCGTCGGGAATTTCAGTGTAAAAGGCACTCAATGAAGTTACATGGAACGATTTTTTTTCTACGTAAATATTAATATTTTGGCCGATTATTTTAAACAAAATAGAAAAAAAGATACTGGTAGGTACATAATCTATGATTTTGTGTTATAACCCCCAAAAAACCATTATGTACATGTATGATGTTGTGTTATAACCCCCAAATAACCATTATCTATGATTTTGTGTTGTAGCCCCCAAATATTTCATAGTTCATTTTATTTACATTGGTTTCCTTTTTTTACTGGCATCCGTGTGCAGTTTTCATTAATGGAACAGAACTGTGTAGGTTTTAAAAAATCTGCTTCATCTTGTAAGCGTAATTTCATATTTTTCTCAACTTCAAGGGGAGATGATTCTGAACTTATTCTTACGTTGCTCATTTACGATAGGGGTTGAGTACTCATTGATATGAAAACACTGTAAAAGTTTTAATGTGTTTACGAACCCCCCCACCCTCTCACACATATATTTCATGGGCATAATAAAAACAAAAAATGGTTACAATAAAACAGCATATTTATTTAAACTAAAATGTCTACATCAAAACAAAAAGTTAACATAGAACACAAATAAAATAATTTGATTCTACTGGGGCTCGAACCTTGGACCTCTCACATGTGAAGCGAGCGTGCAACCACTACACTACGGAACCGCTTGAAAAATCACCTTCTAACTAAGATATTAATAAGTGACTGTAGTGTAACGGTTATCAATAAAGCAATCATTCTATACATAGATGGTGACGTCACTACGTTATTGTCAGTAAGACCGGTGTGTACATAATGATAAAGCAATAAACCGTGTAATCGCTGTCGTCTTGTAAAATTGAAGAAAATACGCGTTAACCAAAACTCGAACAGCAAAAGTCTGCGCTATTGTTAGAAAAACCACAAAATAAATATATTTTGATTATGTTGTGTTTTTATACAAAACCAGAAAGTTTCACCGGTTCGCGTATTTGCCCAGTCCCTGTGATCTTTTATTATTGCCTAGTCCCTGTGATCAGTTATTAATTAAAATAATTAGCTTTGCATAATTGGCAATAAATGTTGTAGTCAATGTAATAGGCACAAATGCAGTACTTATTTACACTTATTTACACACAAAAAATCACCACTATGCAAGATATTCTGACAACAAAAATATATACATTGATCCGTAAAATAACTTCTCCTCCCATAAGCGAAAAAAAACGTATTACATACTAGTCGCCGCACTTCAGTGCGACGCCAATAAAAAAACAACTCGTTTTACTGTTTTGCAAAGTATGTAAAATTTGTACGTCGGTCAAATAAGCGTTGAAACATGTGGCTGACCGTTTATAGGCAGCAAGATTAATTTGGAAGAAAAAAGTAACATGTTTATGATCTTCGTCATATTCATAATTTTACGAACTTGTGTGCAATCTAATTTGTTATATGTAGCGGTAAAGGATGAATATTAAAACAATTTATTGACATTTAATTATTGATGAATTTAATCGTTGAATCTCAACTGGCTGAGGGTGAAATTGTTAGCGGCATACAATGGGGACGGTTGTTTCCATACTGAATCAGATTTCAAACGTTTTAATTTTTGAAACCCGGGCTGATGGTATCTGCACGTTACTGCTTGAATATATGACAGCCTCTTAGGCAATTTTCTTTAAAAACAAAAGCATTCTTTCACTGTTATTGTAAACATCTTTTCATTGTAAGATTGAAATATTAATTTCCCTTGGGTTTTCTGAGATTCAATGGTGTGGATTTGTTTCTTTTTCGCATTGAAGTAAATAATTAAATGGATATTAGAGGCACGCATACGGAAAGAGAAAACTGGCAGAATAGTAAACGAAACTTGTGTTATCAAAGCACATAATTCAACATAATTATTCAAAATATAATTAAAGATTATATTATTGTATACGCTATTTGTAACAAACTTTAAATTACATTTTTCATCCACACATGTTGTTGTTTTTTAAATTCAGGTTTGTATATATTTTGACCAATTTTAATGACCTATGTTGAAGGAGAGTCGATAAATGAAAATAATATGTTCTATAGACGACTAATTAGGTCAAAATGCATAAAGTCAATGTAATGGTCGCATGGTCTATTAAATGTTTACACATTAAAAGTCAGTGCCGCAAAAAACAAATGCAGTTTCCATAGTAAGTAAATTTTGGACTAATGGAATTCTTAGTCAAACGCGCACTTTAGCATACTATAGAGGATATGTGTTTTAGTCGGTAGAATATCTACTTTAATTCACGAGTGATCAAAAAAAAGTATTTTCACTAGTTGCGAGATGTTCATTTTCTATGATCACGAGTAAATAAAATTCGATAATCTACCGCAACCAATAAATCGTTTTATTGTAAGTATTTCCGCCGTATGTTAACAATTAAAATAGTTAATCATGAGACGCCACACAAAGGAAGGTATTGCACTGTGAAACAGCGCATTTTATCGATAATGTTCGTGTTTCTTTTCCCTGTTTCAGTTAATTACCAGCTTAAAATCACTGATAGTTTCCACATGGAAGCTTAAAAGATACAGTTATTAGTTTAATTGCAAGCATATGTGATCAGTCATTATTTTATATAATACAATCAACTATGTTCGCCGTAGCCTAGTTCTTCTGCCATTAAACATCTAATCGTCGTTCTGGTTTGAACTTGCTCCTCGAAGCTGCAAATCATTGATTATTGGCCAATGAAACTTATTTCTTTCTTAAAATATTCTTGTGTTTTTTTGTGTGGATAGTATGCATTTTGTTAGAACATTTCAATGATCAAGTCTTAAAGCGAGTTTATACGATTTAAATTTGAACATTTTAGTTTCGCTTCCTTGGACCAGCACATGCAAATCATCGAGAAATATTAAGAAAAACAAATCAACTATCAGTAAATGGCATCATATATCAAATTTCACTTCCATTAATGAATGAATTAATTAATTAATAACAACCGAGGCAGACACGTTTACTCGTATTTATTGCAGAAGCAAATATTGTGTCGTTTGAATGAATCTGCACAACCTAATGTACACAACCAAATGGAAATGTCCCAACAGTATACACGCCTTCTGTTCATGAATCATGCTCGACATTTCAAAAGCAATAACATTTGAGTCTGATTTCGTTTATGTTCTGATACTGTTTCTTCTGACCTTGAATTTAAGTGTTCTATTCATCAACGTTGTATCTGTTAACAAAAAAATCATATATAATTGTTTTAAGAAAAGAAGCATTCATGTGAACTAAATTTCTATTCACCGTGTAATATTATAAAACTAATATCCGGGCTAAGATGAAATCAGAATGGACTATTTCCCAACATTTACTGTTATGTTATCATAAAGAAACCGCAATAAATCAGCAGCAAGTGCAGAAATGTCACAAGGACATAAGACCTTAAAAAGACTGTTGCTCATTTACTTGTTACAACTGACCAGACACGCAAACAAAACATAACGTATAGCACAATACCACACAAAACGAAACGGTTATAAAAACGGCTGTCTCCACCTTTCGAAATTGAAACTACAAGACGTTTTTTGTAAATGTATACTAGCACGTACGTTAGATTGTATTGGTTATTTCCTTCAGCCCTTTAGATGGGTGGTTGACATTTTGTATCATCTTTAAACGAAATTCTAATCGGGAAATTATTGAACTCACATATTGTCTCTTATTCCAAACTGTTGCCATATTTACAAATTTAAACTTTGTCGAACACAATACAACAATGGAATTTTTCAGTATATGTATGACATAACTTGTTTAGATGACTGTTATTGTTTTCCGATATTGAGAAAGTTTCATTCAGAATTCAACTAACGCAGATAACACTTTAAACAGCTCCGACACTGCCTCTGGTAAAGCTTAGCCTTTCGTTATCACGTCTAACACACGGCCTTTAATCACGGGCTCCACCTCTTTTTTGAAATTCATTAATAAACGAGCCAATGCTACTACCGAGGTACCGCTAAGAACCCGATGTTTTGAAAATGAACGGACAATTCTACAGGGTGAGTAAGTTTATATGGGTTTTTTTCAATAAATTTCGCAAAAGATTAGAGAAAAAAATAGCATTGGCTCATTTATCACTGCATCTTTAAAAAGCGGAAGCGCCCGTGATAAACGGCCTTGAAACAGCATTACGGGATAACCTCCTTGATAGTTATCACTTGCTTAAAGTCCCATTCCACAAATACTTAAACAACTAAAATAAGTACATACAAGTTGTAGAAATAATTTCTATTGGACATCAATTCGACGGCAATAAAAGAAAACGCAGGTAACCCAGTCAAATGTACATATTTGGTAATTATAAATCATATAATTTCTCTACTCAAGATAATATGTGAAGCCGTTTGAATATGTCGTGTAAGCACATTGCGTTTGTACAAAGTTCACAGTAAATTATGTATTCCATATAAACAATGAGCTATCGAACATAGAAACAATTTAATTAATGACAAACCAAATAGTTCTTAGTTAATTTATCTTTCATTATGACTGATTACTTTTAGGTATGAATTGAAATATTGTCAGTTTCTCAAATTAACATTTGCCTTTCTAAGACATTCTTATTCGCTCAGATTTCTGATTGCTCGTTAATGACGTGTTCCCCAAGGACATACGGGGATGGAAGCGATTGTCAAGTCGACGATAAAACCTGTTGAGGAACGAAAACTTTTTATATTCAATGGCTTATTTGCACTTGATATTGAACAAATTATGCACGAAATACCCAACAGCAGGACATAATATCGGTCACCGCAAAGTTCAAAGGCGAAAAAGCCGTAACCTCCATAATTTGCCTCTTTTCTCGATAACTAAGTTATGATCCAGTTTAATTCGAGTTCCAATTCGTTAGATCTCTCTTGATGCATTTTTAATCGCGCCGATGTCTGATTTCTCGTTAATTGCGTTTTCCTGAAGGACAAATGGCGATTGATTTAATTATCAAGCAATTACATTTTCGTTAAATGTGAATGGTTTCTCGTGTTAATTCTATACCTAATGGTCACGTAGCATAACTGAATGATAGCCAACGCTAAGGTGTAGCCGCTTCTTATTTTATAGTATTGATTTTAAATCTAACGCGGTAAAAAAGACTTAAAGTTTCAAAGTTGACATGGACACATAATCATTTTCGATTGTCTAGTATGGGGTGTATCCTTATAGAGTGTACAAACACATATACCTCAACCCTAAGATGAATATACATCACAAGTAAACAAGTAAAAGTTCAGCGGCACCAGCAGAAAAGAAATCTTACTGCGACAAGCTGACCTTCTTTTACGCGATTTCACCAATTGACTAATAGTCTGGCAGAGCACATAGCACTAAATATGAACAAAGACACGCAAACTGACAAATTTAAACTTATTTATCAAGTACATACCTATAACAAACAATGGAACACCAGAAACTATATGAGGAGTTAGTTTGTGTTCTAATTCACTACTTTTATGACATAGCACCAACTGTGCAAATAAAATGATTTAACCCTTTGCATGCTGGGAAATTTGTCGTCTGCTAAAATGTCGTCAGCTGAATTTCTAAAATCATCATTTTCTTTATTTTTTTTCAAAGACCACCATCAGAATAGCAAACAGTTTGGATCCTGATGAGACGCTACGTTGTGTAGCGTCTCATCTGGATCCAAACTGTTTGCAAAGGCCTTCAAAATTCGGTTCCAGCACTCAAAGGGTTAAACTGGGATCACCGCCTTGGAACGGTCCATGCAAGGTGTTTGAACTGGTTTAAGGGCTAGTCGAACCTCACTCTAACACCAGAATCAATCACAACCCATACCCGCGTCTCAAACGATTTTAATAAATTGTCCCTATCCTGGCAAATAAAACACTAATGAAAACGATGCGAAACAAATCGAATACTAACCATTTATTTAATTTTCAATTAATATTCTAACCCGCATAAACAATTCACAAATGAACCAACTTATTGTTGTATTGCATGTATCGTTCGATTAAACATTTCAAAATACATAATATGAGCAAACATTGTATTATAATATGAAAACAAATGCCTCGTTCAATGTGACAACTGAACATTTGTGAAAGGGCAGCTGCAATTGTAGACGCAATTCTCGGCGGTTGCTTCTGGACAGTGTTTGCCACGAGGCCTAATCTGTAATTGACAATACTATGTCCTCGAATGTTTCCTGACAGTAAATACCAACGTGGGGAGCGTTAATTAATTGTATCATGTTAACTACAAAACATAACCTCGGCGCCTCTTTCATCGGGCCAGATTTCAAAGCAGGGAAATATGAGTTGTGCGGTTGGATAAAACTGTAACTAGATATACGGTGTCCTATTTTTGTGTTATCTCTTGCGTGTATGCTCTCGGTAACGATCAATATATAATGATTTCATCACGTTGATAACCTTTTGAAAAACAAGAAAGGAAAATTTGGTGATTTCAGTTGCAATGAAAGGGTTGCTATCTTTTTAAACATGCACAATACGTTGCACGACGTAAATCTATGATGGCTTTCTTTTTATTGGTGCCATTGGGCTACAAAGAACCGTGGGTGTTATTTGATTTTAATAAATTGCTGATTACTAACGCAACATTATATAAATGATTTTGAATATGCGTATTTTGAATAATATAAAATGCCACAAAAAGTATGAAATGATCGTCCTTGTTTCGTTTCAAGAAAGGAAAATTGTAACTCAAGATACATAAGCATGATGGAAATAATTGTTTATATCAGCTATTTTTAAGAACAGAAGCATTCATGTGGATTAGATATTTCTTCACCGTGTAATATGATAAAACTAATTACGGGGTAAGATGAAATTGGAATGGAATATTCCCCAACATTTACTTTAATGTTATCATAAAGAAACCACAATAAATCAGCAGACAGTGCAGACATACCACAAGGATATAAACCCTTATAAAGACTGCTGGTCATTTACTTGTAGCAACTGACCAAACACTCAAACAATACATAACGTCTCGCACAATACAACACAAAACTAAAAGATGATAGAAAAAAGCGGTCTCCATCTTTTGAAATTGAAACTACAATATGTTTTTGTAAATGTGTCAAAGCAGAATGCGATATATGGTATCGGTTAATGCATGGAGCGATTGAGATGGGCGTTTGATATCTGGTATCTTCTTAAAACGATCCTTGTTAAATTGTTATTGCAACATTAGTAACTCACACATTGTATCTTATTCCGTTTGTGTTGCCATATTTACAATTGTCATCTTGGTCGATCACACTACAACAGTCTAATTCTTAATTATATATATGGCATAAGATGTTTAGATTACTTTAAACGTTTTCAGATATTGAAAAAGTTTTATTCAGAATTCAATTAACGAAAATAACACTGTAAACAGCTCAGACGCAGCCTCTATTAAACCTTAGCCTTTTTATATCACGTCTAACTGTATTTACGGGCTACCCTCCTTGACAGTTTTCACTTGCTTAAAGACCCGGTCCATAAATTCTTAATAAAAACATGCACTTTGTAGAAACATTTTTTGTTGGACATTAAAACGACCGTTATGAAATAAAATGCATTTAAACAATTAAAATGTACATATTTGGTAATTATGAGTCATTCGAGTATGTCAGGTAAGCACACTGCGTTTGTACAAGGCAAACAGTTAAGTAAATATTTCATATGAACCTTGCGCTTTCTAAGATAGAAATAACTTAATTTCTGACAAACCAAATAGTCCTACATCATTAAACATATTTTCTTTCATTATAACTGATAACATTTTGGTATAAATTGATATTATTGTCTGTTTTTCAAATTATCGTGTGCATTTCTTAGACATTCTTATTCGCACAGATTTCTAATTGCTCGTTAACGACGTGCTTCCCTAGGACATACGGTGATGGAAGCGATTCTCAAGTCGATGCTTAAACCTTTTGGTGAACGCAAACTGTTTTTCTTTAATGGCTTCTTTGCACTTGATATAGAGCTAAAAATGCACGAAATACACCTAAACAGGAAATTAACTCGGTCATCGCAAACTTCAAAGGCAAAAAAAGCCATAACCTCTATACATTGCCTCTTTTCTCGATAACTTAGTTATGATCCATTTTAATTCGAGTTCATATTCATTGAATCTCTCTGTATGCATTCTTAATCGTGCCGATGACTGATTTCTCGTTAATTATGTTTTGTTGAAGGACGAAGGGCGGTTGATATGATAATCAAGCAATGACATATTCATTAAATGTGAATAGTTTCTCGTGTTTCATTGTATGCCCAGTGACCAAGTAGCATACAAGAATGATACCCACCGCTGAGGTGAAATCGCTACATATGCCATAATATGGATTTTAAACAGAAACGGGGTAAAAACAATAATAATATTTTTAATGTTAACATGGGCTCATACTCGTTTTTGTGTCCGATTTGACGCTATGACATTTTCGAGCAAACGAGTCTAAAATGGCTATTATCCTTACAGAGTGTACACACAAATATACCTCAATCCTAAGGTGAATATACATCAAACGTATACAAGAAGTTCAGCGACCTCAGCAGAAGAGAAATCTTACTGCGACACGCTGACATTCTTTTACTCAAATTGACCAATTGACTAACAGTCTGGCAGAGCACAAAGCACTAAATATGAACAAAGACACGCAAACTGACAAACCAAAATTATGTATCAAGTGAATACATATAGCATACAATGAAACACCAGAAACTATATCAGGATATAAGTTCGTGTTCGTATTCACTACTTCTTTGTCAGAACACCAACTGTAAACATAACAAGATTAAAACTATGATCACCGCATTGGAACGGTCAATGCAAAGCGTTTAAGCCGGTTTGATGGTAAGCCGAACCTCACACCGACACCAGAATTAATCATAAACCATACCCGCGTCTCAAACGATTTTAATAAATTGTACCTATCTAGCCTGAAAAGAATAGCATCAAAACGACGCGAATAAAGTCGAATATTAACCAGTTTATTTAATATTCAATTAATATTGTAACCCGTGAAAACAATTAAAAAAGAATAACATTATTGTTTTATTGAATATATTGTCCGCATGTCCGGTCAGGTTATTGCTGACAGTCACTAGCCGTAATTACAAAACCAGAGACTAGTGTTTCTGTAGCTTACATTTCCTCTCCTTTTTGACAATCTAAAAGGTATAATATGATCAAACATTGTATAATTATATGAACACAAATGCCTAGTGCGGTGTAAAAAGTTAACATTTCTGCAAGTGCAGCTGCAATTTTATACGCAATTCTCGACGGTTGCTTCTGGACAGTGTCTGCCACGAGGCCTTATCTGTAATTGACAATACTATTTCCTCGAACGTTTCCTGGCAGTTAATACCACCGTGGGGAGCATTAATTAATTGTATACAAAACATGACCATAGCGCCTCTTTCATCGGGCAAGATTTCAAAGCAGGGAAATATGAATTGTCTTGATGGGTCAAAATGGAGCTAGATAGACTGTGTCCTATTTTGTGTCACCTATTGCGTGTTAGGTCTGGGTAACAACCATCAACAGATACGGATTTCATCATTTTGTTCACATTTTGGTTATCACATTTATTGCTTTCAATTGCAAAAAAAAGTTTTGCTTTTGTTTGTAATGCATACATAAAACGTTGCACGACGTAACCTACGATGGCTTTCTTTTTTTGAGCTATTGGGCTACAAAGGGCCTGGGTGTTCTTTAATTTTTTTATAAACTGCTGGTTTCTAAGGCAAATTGATATAAATTTATACTTATGATTTTGAATATGCGTATTTTTCGTAGTATAAAATTTCAAAACAATTATGAATCGATGGTCATTGCTTTGTTTCAAGAAAGGAACAGTGAAATTCCAGAAACATTAGCATGAGGAAAATTATTGTTTACATCCGCTGTTTCTTTTACGTTAATTATGTGATCAATTGCCTTTAGTTGTTTAAAGTTTTAGTATGTATACCGCGCTCTGTGAAAAGGAGGTTTAATGCATGTTCGTAAAGTGTTCCCCGATTAGCCTGTGCAGTCTCAGACAATAATGGCGTCTTACAGTATCAACGGCATGGGTAATTTATTTTTAATTATGTACCTAAATTACTACACTATTTTCAAAATATAAAAGAAAATTATACTACTTTTCATAATATAATACTAAATATACCGTGATGGCAGTGGGTATCGCCAGTAGCCGTGGGGAGACAACCGCTGCGTGGAGGTTGGACCGATATAGCATCCTTTACTCACTCATTCCGTACAGTTGCAGATTAGAATCTTTTTACCGACCCCCATAAACGTCATGGGATAGCAACAGGAAATATTGTCCTATTATTGTCTTGTCATGTTAACGGTATTTGAGAAGATATATTGGGATATTGTCTCACATTATTACATAAATGTCGATAATAAATATCCGTTCATCGTCGTAATTTTTCAATTTTGTCTGTGTTATGACCAGTGTAAAAACGTAACTTGGGCACACGTTGAATTAGGATTTCAAAAAAGCTCGAAAACCCTACACTATATCAGAGTGTATCTGTTGTTTTTTGTTGTCGTTGTTTTTGTTTTCAATTTGACCATTACATTTATTCAATCATGTTTTGCAATATAATATTTGTTCTGTTGTTGTTGAACAAATTTGTATCAACACGTGAATCGNTTGTTTTTTTTTTTCTTTCTTTTTGTCGTAAGCTTTATCTAACAACACGTGTTACAATCAATCGGGAAATGAGTGAATGCATTCCTTGTACTGTTTGTTCAATGCTTAAAAGGATATGACATGTATATGAAGTAATAAGACTGAGTTGAACAAAACCGCTTCACCACTCATAAAATTTCATACTGGAGTCTTCAATCCTTTTTTGCCATGGTATATCTCAATACTCGATTCAAGTGGATTCTGTGAGACGTTTGAATCAGCTTTACCGGTGATACATACACTGCTATGTTAATACAGCTATTTTGTGCAGACGCATTGATAACAGAGCAATGTCGAGAACATCGTTTCCATTCATGGTAATAACTGTCTGTCCCTTCAACATATAAACCCTGTTAACTCACATAATAAAAGTGTGTTTTTTATTGCATCCGAGACATATAGGATGAAACGAAGCCATAAGAGAAACAAGTTTGCTTTCCCCCAACAAGTCCTACCGTCAATTTGACAATCAATTCCATCGCCTTTCCTACTCGAGGCAAACGCAATTAACGAGCAATCAAACATCCGGGCGATTAAGAATATATCTGGGGAAATTCGATGAATGGATCTCGAATTAAACGCGACCTTTACACAGTAATCATCAAGACAAGAGGCACGGTTTTTTAGTGTAACGGTTGAGAGTTATTTTTAGGCTAAAACAGAAAAGCATCAATCAATCTCACAATAAAAGACTGGATTCAATACCTTTTACCATTTGGTTATTTCTGGAACGAAAAAGACACATATATTACGTCGTAAAACATACTCGATTAAATACCTTTTTCCTGAGTGGAAGTGTAAAAAAGGAGTCTTTTGACCTAATTGTTAAAATGGTGTCCACTAGATTTTATGGGTCCTGTGACTCTCGGTAAAAATGCATATTATAGCTAATCACGTTTTATCTCAAGTTTAAACAGCTGATCAAAAATTCGCATACATATTTAGACAAAGTCTTTTGTCATTGCTTCTAATAACACCATGGGCGCGTTCAGTTGTTCATAAGAACTTTTACTTATTTTTTTTTCTAATTATAATGACCTATGTTATTGAAACACTCGAAGTTTCTTGTCCTGAACACGGCTTAAAAAATGTCTTCTTGGGCATTAAAAACATAAAACTATTAACCATGTATAATGTGCCTGCAAAGGAGCATTACTCCTATTTCATATATTATTGTTCTAGCATATTGGTTTCTTGCAATACTGTAACTGCTTGTGTTTGAATGCAAGTTCTAAACGCGTATTAGATCATATTACGGTTACTATTCTTGGAATGTTAAGATGGGTTTTCCTCTAATAAAAACAAGTTTGCTTCCACAAAAGAAAAGCATATAAATAGTTAATTTCATAAATATATACATATTAACAAAGTGAAACACAATCAGAATCAGCAAGAAAGAATTTGTATTGTAACACGAGGTCCTGTATTAATGGCAAGGAACCGAATATCAACCTGTCCGAGACAGCGCAAAAGCACTGAAGGCAGGACAAAAACATGCAACAAAACCAATACAATGGACTGTCGTCAAAATTATTCGATTCACAGTTCGACCACGTTTAATAAGAAATATTGTATGGGCTACATCCTATATGCTGTTTTGGTGATAGCTTCAAATTTTAAAAACTTAAATATACAAGTAATATGCAGTAAAACATATCCTCGTACATATCTGCAATCGTGCCATAAATCATTCGCAAGAGGCTGCCAATAGTACAGGTACGAGTTTCATATCGTTAAAAGATGGACCATATTTCTTTGTACATGTATATTAATAACTTTGAAACCAATCCCACCATTTTTTCAATATATTTCCGATACTTACAACATTAACATTATTCATTTAATATTCGTTCCGCGCGTCACGTTCTTGGCATGTATGCTTTCATCTTCTGTCTTCATTGGAACATTTGATTAAAATCTTTCTAGGTGCGCGTTTTGTTTGTGATTGATTCTGGGGGAAAGTGTGAGGTTCGGCAAGCCTTTGACCTTTCCAAGGCCACGATAGAACATTTTTATCATTTTATTTTCATAGTTGGTCTTATGTTTTAAAAGTGGTGGATATGAACAAGAATTTCTGCCCTTATATATTTCTGCAGTATCAATGTCTGCTTTATTTAATACTAGAACAGTTTGATTTGTGCCGTGTGAATGCAGTAAAACGAACACCAGTATATATCTTCATATGTTATTTATATATCATGTTTCAGTCTTCAGATGCTGTAAGCAATCTTTTTTTTGTCATGTGGATGAAACATATGTATGATCTTTCTAACACCTTATTTATTTGACACATTTATATAGATACATCCCTTATTTGATTACTTAATATATTTTATAGCAAGACCATATTTCATTGTAATCTAATAACTTTAATAGCTTTTAATAGATTTAAATTCTTTCCACACTATGACACTAACATGTGTAATATTCGACTCGCGCGTCGTTTTCATGTTTTGTCGTTTGAGACGCGGGTATGGTTTGTGATTATTTATTGCATAAGTATGAGGTTCGAATAGCCATCAAACCGGTTTAAACCTCCAAAGCTTTGCATTGAATCTTTAAAGGCGGTGATCCCAGTTTAAATCATATTATGTTTACCGTTGGGGCTCTGTCATAAAACTTGTGAATACGAAAACGAATTTCTCTCCTGGTATAATTTCTGGTGTTTCATTGTTTGCTATATGTATGTACTAGATAAATCATTTTGGTTTGTCAGTGGGCGTGTCTTTGTTCATATTAAGTGCTTTGTGCTCTGCCAGACTGTTAGTCAATTGGTCAATTTGAGTTAAAGAAGATCAGCGTGTCGCAGTAAGATTTATCTTCTGCTGGGGCCGATTGTTAATTTTTGGTGTATATTCATCTTAGGGTATATGTGTTTTTACACTCTATAATGATCAAACCCGTACTCGACACGTTTGCTCTGACGAAAATGTCATAAGCATCAAATCAAAAAGAAAAAGATTATGTTTCCATGACAACTTTGAAAATATAAGTATTTTTTACCGCGTTTGTTTTTAAAATCCATACTATGCATGAGTAGCGGTTACACCTTAGCGGTGGCTATCAATCTCGTATGCTACGTGACCACTGGGAATATAATGAAACACGAGAAACAATTTACAATTAACGAACATGTCATTGATTGACAATCAAATCAATCGCCCTTCGTCCTTCAGGCAAACGTAATTAACGAGAAATCAGACATTAAGGATTAAGAATGCATCCAGATAGATCTAATGAATTGAAACTCGAATTAAACTTGACAATAACTAAGTTATCGAGAAAAGAGGCAATGTATTGAGGTTACGGCTGTTTTGTCTTGGAACTTTGCGGTGACCCTACTCATTTCCTGTTTTGTTGTATTTTGGGCATGTGGCGTTCTGTATCTAGTGCAAAGAAGCCATTTAAGAAAATGAGTTTTCGTTTGCTAACAGATTTTATCGTCGACTTGACAATCACTTCCATCACCGTATGTCCTTGGGGAGCACGTCATTGACGAGCAATCAGAAATCTGTGCGAATAACAATGTCTCTAGAGATGTGTAATTAGTAGAACTCGAATTAAACGCAGCCTTAACAAAGTTTTTGACAGAATTTGATTGTTCTTAAGCCGTGTGGGTAATTGTGTTTGAGACGTATGTAATGCTTGATGCAATTTTCACTCGGAATGAAGCACAGATTGTAGACAAAATGGAGTCTACTTTCAGATTAACGCACATACGAAACGTGCTGTTAAGCATTAGTATTGTGGCCTCTTTGTTCACGTGAATAAATTGTATACGGCTTGTTGTTTTACTGCATTGGACAGTATTAAACTCATAAAAAGGTGTTCAGTTGAACGATTCGTACTTTTATTCGGCATGTTTTGCCAATCTTATTGGTTACACATTGCGACGTGAACTTACTTATTCCAGTGTTTGCCAACTACTTTTTAAAATTAAATTTTTATGGCGAATGGTCTTCAAATAAATATTTTCGCTTATACTAAGTTATGAGAAAAACAGGCAATGGGAGGATATTACGATAATTTCCCAATTCTTGTTGTTGCACTTGCTTTAAGTTATTGTTTGAATACAAATGGTTTTCCTACTATCTTTGTTTTTGTTGTATTAGGCTACATTTCTTTATATTTGATCATGCCTTTTATTGTCCAAATTTACACATTTATATCGCTAAAACAAACATTTAATAGAAAGAGCATATATACGTCTACCTTAAGTAAGCACGTTCTGCTCAGATCCACGCCTACTGTTGCTTTAATGAGTATCACCCTCTTAAACATTAATAATACAATTATTCGAACAGTAACGTGTTGGTTTTTAAAATATTTCCATCAGGGACTTATGAGACGCGCTCTTAGAAAAGGGGGTGTAATGCATGTGCGTCAAGTGTCGTCCCAGATTAGCCTGCGCAGTCCGCACAGGCTAATCAGGTACGACACTTGGCATTTTTTGTTTCAATGAAGTCTCCTCATAGCGAAAATCCAGCTAAGGCGGAAAGTGTCGTCTCTAATAAGCCAGTGCGGACTGCATAGGCTAATCTGGGACGACATTTGACGCACATGCATTAAACCCTCTTTTCACAGAGCGAGGCTAATAAACATGATGAAACGAAGCCACAGGAGAAAAAAGTTTGCTTTCACCAACAAGTCCTTCCGTCGAGTTGATGATCAATTCCATCCAAGTGGCACGGTTTTGTGGTGTTTCTGTTGAGAATATGTTCCCGCCATTTTTTGTTAATGGTATTAGATTGTTGAAATTTATTTAATAATTGAGACATCTTATTCTTGGTTATTTTAAGCCTAAAGCAGAAAAGCAGAAACAATTAATCTCACAATAAAAGACTGGATGCAATACAGTTTACCGTTTAGTTATTCCTGGAATAAATAAGATGCATATATTGCGTCGTAAAACAGACTCGAACAAATTCCTATTTTCATGAGGGGAAGTGTAAGACATGAGTCTTTTGTCCGAATTGTAAAAATGTGGTCCCCATAGATTCTATGAGTCCCTTGGAGGAATTACATTTGAACCAAATACATTTACACGTAAAGTTGACTCTGTGCAAAAATGCATATTGTAGCTAATCATGTTTTATATCAAATATGATATCACCGTTCCAAGGCGGTGATTCCCATGTGGATGCAGTAGAACGTTTCCCCGTATATATCTTCAAAGTTGTCATTTTTCTCTGTTAAGATGCTGAAAGCATATTTTGTCAAGTGGATGAAACAGATTTATGATCTTTACACCTTATTTATTTGACGTATTCATATAGATACATCCCTTATTTGATAATCTAATTTATTGAATAGATAGACCGTATTTCTTTGTAAACTAAGAACTGTAAAAGCTGTCAACCAAATCGTTTGAATAGCTTTAAGATACCTTCGACACTATGCAACTAAAATGGGTACTATTCGACTCGCGCGTCGTTGTCATGCTTTCATTTTCTCTCTGGAGGGGTAAAATTTATTAAAATCGTTTAAGACGCGGGTATTGTTTGGTAGCAATTCTGGCGTAAGTTTGACTAGCCTTCAAACCGGTTCAAACCTCCCACGCTTCATAATGACCGTTCCAATGCGGTGATCCTAGTTTTAATCATTGTTTGTTTACAATTGGTCCTCTGTTATAACAGTTGTGAATAAGAACAACAATTTCTCTCCTGATAAAGTATCTAGAGAGTCATATTGTTTGCTATATAAATATTCTAGATAAAGCATTTTGCTTTGTCTTTTTGCGTGTCTTTGTTCATATTCAGTGCTTTGTGCTGTGCCAGACTCTTAGTCGGTTGGTCAATTTTCGTAAATGAAGGTCATCGTGCCGCAGTAAAATTTCTCTTTTGTTGGGGAACCTGAACTTCTACTTGTTTATTCTTGTTCTTTATGTTTATCCATCTTACGGTCTAGGTTTATGTGTTTTAACACTCTGTGTGAATAAAACTCATACAAGACACGTTACTCTGACGAAAAGGTCATAGCGTCAAATCGGACTAGATATGGCTTCACCATGTAACATGATAAAACTAATAACGGGGTAAGATGAAATTCGAATGGGCTATTTCCCAACATTTACTTTTATGTTATCATAAAGAAGCCACAGTTAATCAGCAGACTGCCTCAAGAAAATGAATCCTTATTTAAACTGTTGGTCATTTACTTGTTGCAACTGGCCAAGCACCCAAACACTACTTCACACATAACAACACAAAACGAACAGATCAAAGAAAAGGCGGTCTCCACCTTTCAAAGTTGAAACTACAATATTTTTTGTAAATGTGTAATAGCTAGTGCGATATATTGGTTCGGTTAATTCCTTGAGCTCTTAAAATGGGTGTTAGACATATTGTAAAATCTTTAAACTATATCTGAACAGGATTGGACTCAAATATTTCTCTTTTTCCGTTTCTGTTGTCATATTTACCATTGTCAACTTCGTCAAATACAATAAAACAATGTAATTCTTAAGTATATATATGGCAAAAGATTGTGATAAGGTTTCATTCAGAATTCAATTGACGCGGAAAACACTTTAAACAGCTCAGACAGAGCCTCTGGTTAAGCTTAGCGTTGTTTTAATCACGTGTTACAACATTTACGGGATACCCACCTGGACGGTTATCACTTGCTTAAAGACCCTGCCCAAAAATACTTAAATAACTTAAATAAGTACATCAACTTTACAGAGATTATTTCTATTGGACATTATATCGACCGCAATAAAAGAAAACGCATTTAAACCGGTTAAATGTTCAAATATGGTAATTATGAATCATATAATTTCTAAACTCAAGATAATGTGAGGAGCCTTTTTAGTAGATCGTATGAGACCACTGCGGTTGTACAAGGCAAACTGTAAAGTATATATTCCATATGAACAATTCGTCTTTGAACATAGACATATTTAATTTCTGAGAAACTAAATAGTTATAAGTTAATCAAACATATTTTCTTGCATTATAACTGATGACATTTTGGTATGAATTGATTAATTTTCAGTTTCGCATATTTGCATTTGCCTTTCTCAGACAGTCTTATTCGCACAGATTTTGATTGCTCGTTCATAACTTGCTCTCTGAGGACATACGGCGATGGAAGCAATTGTCAAGTCGACGATAAAACCTGTTTGTGAACAAAAACAGCTTTTCTTTAATGGCTTCATTGCAATTGATTAACACCAAAAATACACCAAAACAGGAAATTATTAGGGGCATCGCAAAGTTCCAAAGCAAACAAAGACGTAACCACTACACATTGCCTCTTTTCTCGATAAATAAGTAATGGTCGAGTTTAATTCGAGTTCCAATTCCTTAGATCTCTCTGGATCCATTCTTAATCGCGCCGATGTCTGATTTCTCGTTAATTACGTTTGCCTGAAGGACGAAGAGCAAATAATTTGATTGTTAAGCAATGACATGTTCGTAAATTGTGAATGGTAGTTCGTGTTTCATTAAAAGGCCTAGTGGCCACGTGGCATACGCGAATGATAGCCACCGCTAAGTTGAAACCTCTACTCATGTTATAGTATGTATTTAACAAAAATGATCAATGGACTAACAGTCTGGCAGAGCACAAAGGACTAAATATGAACAAAGACAAGCAAACTGAAAAACCGAAATGATTTATCTAGTACATACATAAAGCAAACAATGAAGCACAAGAAACTATATCGGAAGAGAAATTCGTGTTCGTATTCACTAATTTTATGACAGAGCACCAACTGTCAACATAAAATAGTGTATAACTGAGATCACCGCCTTGGAACGGTTAATGCAACGAGTTTGAGGTTTATACCGGTTTACAATTTTATTATGGCTATTTGTCAAATAATGATACTAATAATAAAACAAAGTTATTGAATATTTTACAAATTCCTAAAACAGTACAATATAAAGTTCGCTAAAATAATGTATATTCAAATAATTTAAATTGTATGAGTTCGGTCATAAATCTAAATGTTCTGAAAAAAGCTTTCCTCCAACTCTAGCCGACCTGCCGTATACGTCACTTAGGCCTCTTAATATACCAAAATTTGTCATATGGTTGTCTATGGTTGTATAGCTAAAACAAAAATATGTTGCTCATGGACATTAGAACTTTGTGACCCACGACAAATATATGTTTCTCATGGATATATGAATGTTTTATTATGAACTCGGTCGATTTTGTAACTACCGCCAAAACTGTAACAAAAACTATTCGTAGACAAATATTTGGATCATACAATTCTGGACGTTAATATCTACTATGAATGGATTACTTATGCAATCATGTTGGCTTCCTTAATTAAATATTTAACTGTTATATTTTCTATTGATCTCGATCCTACTTTCCCAAAAACTTACATATACAAAACTGAACGCTACTTTGTACGAATTATTAGTGTTCTGGTGACTTGAGAATTGTGTTAATAAAACACTTGAAAGGTATGATCTAGTAAACAATCTATAACTCCAAAACACGCAAGGCTATTACATATAACAATAGTACTGGTATAATATTTGATCATCATCATAATATGATGATGTTGTTTGTTTATTTTTTGGTATTGTTTCTTGTTTTGTTTGTATAGCTGATGAGACGCAAGTACAACAATCTTGAAACATGACAAAATAATATGATAAAGCTAACGCCCCCCCCCCCCCAAAAAAAACAAAAAAATCGAACCTAAGAAACCTCTCGATCTGCGTATTTAAGTTTATGCAAGCGATCCACCTGTTGATACATATTTGTTCAAAAACATCAGAAACATATTGTATTGAACAAAATGACTGAGTTAATGTAATTGTCTGAATGAAAACATAAACAACAACACAAATACTATGATATGGCTTTTAGGCTTAACTAGCTTTATTGAAATCATAATAAAACGTTTTCCCAAATTACGTTTCTACACTGGTCATTACACAGACGACGTTGAAAAAAATGACGACGATGAACGGATATGTATTATCACTATTTATGTAATAATGTGCGATAATAACCGGATAAATCTTCTCAAATACCGTAAAAATGACAGGAAAATGAATGAACAATATTTCCTGATGCTATCCCATGGCGTTCATGTTTATAGGAAGAATGATTCGAATCTGCAACTGAATGGAATGAGTAACGGATACTATATTGGTCGAGTAAATAACTTCCATGCGATGGTTTAAACTTGGTCGCTTAAACCGGTTTGAACACCAATGCATTGTGTAGATAATTCAAAGACGTTGTAGGACAAAATGCTTTTGAGACTAATAAGAAAACCGAAATTGTAAAAATCAATCGGGAAATGAGTGAATGCATTTCTTTTTCTTTAACTATTTTTTCAATGCTTAAATAGACATGACATGTATATTCAGTCATAAAACTGAGTTGAACAAAACCGCTTTACCACCAAGGGAATCTCATCCTGGAGTCTTCAATCCTTATTTGCCAAAGTATATCACAAACGATTCCTGTAGATTCTGTGAGACGTTTACATGAGATATATCGGTGAAAAATACACTGCTATGTTAATAAAGCTATTTTGTGCAGACGCATTGATAAAAGAGCAATGTCGAGAACATCGTTTCCATTCATGGCAATAACTGTCATTCCCTTCAACATATAAATCCGTTTAACTAACATAATAAAAGTATGCGTTTTTTTTGCGTAAGTAAGGCTGTATGTATATGCAAACCACATATGTATTAGTTTTTTTTTATGTTTTAATTACGAAGCTATGTTGGTAGCATCTAAAGTATCAATCGTTCATATTACTATGTTGTGACAACGTTTAATAACAAAACAAGCACCGTCAAAACGTCATATATGCTACCCTTACGAACTTAAAATTGCTTTTTATTTAAAAAAAAAAAACATGTTAATTAAAGACTGAATGTAAGTAAAAATACTTACAGCTCAGTTCCACGCATAATGATGGTTTGATGAGGATGACCACCTTAAACATAAACATTACAATTATTATAACAGTAGCGTGTGATTTTGTGTATTTTGCTTCCGACTCATGTAGGATGACATTAAGCCATAAGACAACAAAATTTGCTTTCACCAACAAGTCCTATCGTCAAGTTGACAATCAATTCCATCGCCTTCCTTACTTGAGGCAAACGCAATAAACGAGCAATCAAACATCCGGGCGATTAAGAATACATCTAGGGAAATCCTATGAATGGATCTCGAATTAAACGCGACCTTAATACAGTAATCGAGAAAAGAGGCACGGTTCGGTGATGTTTCCGTCGAGAATATTTTTCCGCCATTTTTTTTGTGGTATTAGATTGTTGATATTTAAGCACTTAAGGGGTGTTCATCTCGGTAATTGTTAAGCTAACGCAGAAATAAATATAACAATCAAAGACTGGATGCAAAACCTTTACCGTTGGTTATTTCTGTAACGAATAAGACACATACATTGCGTCGTAAAACAGACTCGAATAAATACCTATTTTCCTGAGGGTCATTGTAAGACAGGAGTATTTTATCCGAAGTGTTAAAATGTTGTCACCTAGATTCGATGGGTCCCCTGAAGGAGTTGTATTTGAACTAAATACATTTACACGTTTAGTTGACTCTCTGCAAAAAATGCACATTGTAGCTAATCACGTTTTATATCAAACGTGATACCACCGTTCCAATGCGGTGATACCCATTTGTATGCAGTATCCCCGTATACATCTTCCATGTTGTCATTTTTCAGTGTACAGATGCTGTAATTATTTTTGTCATGTGGATCAAACATATTTATGATCTTTCTAACACCTTATTTATTTGATACAGTCATGACGATATATCCCTTATTTGATAGCTTAATATCTGTTATATATAGACCATATTTCATAGAAAACTTATATTTTAAAAAGGTGTCCACTTAATCGTTTAAAGAGATTGTAGATACTTTCGACACTGAGACTCTAAAATGGGTAATATTCGACTCGCGCGTCGTTTTCATGATTGTATTTTCTGTCTGGATAGGTAAAATTTACTAAAATCGTTCTAGACGCGTGTATGGTTTGTGATTAATTTCGGCGTAAGTGTGAGGTTCGATTAGCCCTCAAACCGGTTTAAACCTATAACGCTTTGGATAAACCGTTCCAAGGCGGTGATCCCAGTGTAAATCATTTTATGTTTACAGTTGATGCTCTGTCATAAAAGTAGTGAATAAGAACAAGAGTTTCTCTCTTGATATTCGTGTAGTTTTTGGTGTTTTATTGTTTGCGATATGTATGTACAAGATAAATCATTTTGGTTTATCAGTTTGCGTGTCTTTGTTCATATTTAGGTCTTTGTACTCTGCCAGACTGTTAGTCAATTGGTCAATTTGCGTAAGAGCTTGTCAGCGTGTCGCATCACGATTTCTTTTCTGCTGGGGCCACTAAACTTCTTTTTGTTTTGATTTGTATTCATCTTAGGATGTAGGTATATGTGTTTTACACTCTATAAGGATAAAACCCATACTAGACACGTATGCTATGACAAAATCGAAAAAAAAGGTCCGTGTAAACTTTGAAAATATAATTATTTTTTTTACCGCGTTTTTTTTTTTTGTAAAACACAGAATGAAACACGAGAAAACGTTTTTATTTAATGAACATGTCATTGCTTGACAATCAAATCAATCGCTCTTTGTCCTTCGGACAAACGTAATTAACGAGAAATCGGACATCGGCGCGATTACGAATGCATCCGGATAGATCAAATGAATTGGAACTAGAATTAAACTCGACCATAACTAAGTTATCGAGAAAAGAGGCAATCTAAAGAGGCTACGATTGTTTTGCCTTGGAACTTTGCGGTGACCCAAATAATTTCCCGTTTTGTTGTATTTACTGCATGTTTTGATCTGTATCTAGTGCAAACAAGCGATTTAAGAAAATCAGTTTTCTATCGCCAACAGGTTTTAGCGTCGTCTTGACAATCGCTTCCATCACCGTATGTGCTTGGGGAGCACGTCATTAAGCAGCAATAAAAAATTGTGAGAATACGAGTGTCTCTAGAAATGTCTAATTAATATTACTCGAATTAAACGCAGACTTAACAAAGTTATTGAAAGAATATGATAGTTCTTAAAGTGTGTCGGTAATTTTGTTTGAGACGTATATAGCGCTTGATGTAATTTTCACTCGGAATGAAGCACATATATAGTTTTAGCATAAGATATGTGTATTTTTTGTAGAGAGGAATACATTGTATGTGCTTGTTTTGATGTTTTAAGGCTTAAAACAGTACTAAATTCGTATAAAGGCGTTCAGTTGAACCTTTTATTCGGCATGTTTGCCAATCCTATTGGCTACACATTACGCCGTGAACTTCCGTGTTACAGTTATTGCCAACTGCCTTTTTAATAAAATGTTCATGGGGAATGGTCGTCGTAGAAATATCTTCTCCGATTAAACATTTTTAGAAAAACTATTAGCAAACATTGTATAATACTATGAAAACAAAAGCCTCGTGCAGCTGCAATTTTGTACTCAATTCTCGGCGGTTGCCTCCGGACGATTCTGGACAATGTTCGCCACGAGGCCTTATCTGTAATTGACAATACTATTTCCTAAAGGTTTCCTGACAGTAAAACCCTCAGTGGGGAGCATTTATTAATTGTATCGTGTCAACTTCAAATCATGACCACAGCGCCTCTTTCATCGGGCCAGATTTCAATGCAGGGAAATATGAATTATGTTGATGGGTCAAAATGGAACTAGATAGACGGTGTACTATTTTTTGTGTCACTTATTGCGTGTTTGCTCTGGGTAACAGATAATGATTTCATCACGCCGTTCACATTTTTGGATTAAAATAAAGAAATCTGGTTTAGCCTTAAGTCGTTTTAATTAATACTATGTTGATTGTGCAGCGCATCTCTTTGTATGCTTCGTTGCTGATGCTGCTACCTTCAAGTATTTATTGTTGTCTTAGTAGTATCAGACACATGTTTTTCCTAAACCGTCTTTGAATTTTTATTGACGAAAAGCATTGGAATGTGAAACCATTCCATTCAGTTTCAGATGAGAATCTTTCTTCCGACGCTCATAAATGTCATGGGATAGCAACAGGAAATATTGTCGTGTCACTGGCCTGTCATTTTAACGGTATTTGAAAAGATTTATCCGGTTATTGTTGCACATTATTACATAAATGGTGATAATAAATATCCGTTTATCGTCGTCATTTTTTTTCAACGTCGTCTGTGTAATGGCAAGTGTAAAATCATAACTTGGACAAACGTTGTATTATGCTTTCAATAAAGCTAGAAATGCCTACACTATATCTGAATGTGCCTGTTGTTGTTTTTTTATATTGTTATTTGTGTTTCCAAGCCGACCATTACATTTATTAAATCATTTTGTTCAAAAGAATATATTCTGTTGTTTTTTTTGTAAAAAAATAATATGCATTAACACGTGGATCGTTTGCAGAAACTTAATTACGCAGGCCAAGAGGTTTCATAGGTTTGAATTTGTTTTGTTGTTTTATTTTGTTTTCTGTTGTTGTTTGTTTGTTGTTTTTTGTGTTTTTGTCCTTAACAAGCTTTATTTAGGCAGAAATAGTCAATCGGGAAATGAGTGAATTCATTCCTTTCCCTGTTACTGTTTGTTCAATGCTTACAAAGACATGACATCTATATGGAGTCATAAAACTTGGTTGAACAAAACCGCTTTTATTTACCGCTCAGGAAATCTCATACTGGAGTCTTCAATCCTTATTTGCCATAGTTTATATCAAACGATTCAAGTACATTCTTTGAGACGTTTGAATGAGTTATACCGTTGATGCATACACTGCCATGTTTTATAGCTATTTAGTGCAGACGCTTTGATAACAAAGCAATTTCGAGAACATCGTTTCCATTCATGGTAATAACTGTCTGTCCCTTCAACATGTAAACCCTTTTAACTCACATTCTAAAAGTGTGTGTTTGTGTGCGTAAAGAAGGCTGTATTTATGTGCAAATCACTTACATGTGTATCTGTTTTCGTCGTTTTATTCTAAACTTATGAAGCACTGCTGGTAGCATCTAAAATACCAATCGTTCATATTACTTTGTTGTGACAACGTTTTATAACAAAACAAGCACCGTCAAAACCTCATATATGCTATCCCTTCGAAATAAATTGTACGCACATGCATTAAAACCCCTTGTCACAGAGCGAGGCTTATATATATGATGAAACGAAGCCATGAGAGATAAAAATTTGCTTTCACCAACAAGTCCTGCCGTCAAGTTGACAGTCAATTCCTTCGCCTTCCCTACTTGAGGCAAACGCAATTAACGAACAATCAAACATCTGGGCGATTAAGAATACATCTATGGAAATTCGATTAAAAAAGGATCTTGAATTAAACGCGACCTTTACACAGTTATCATCGAGAAAAGATCGAGAAAATTTTGGTGGTGTTACGGTTGAGAATATGTCGCGCTATTTATTTTTGTGTTAATGGTATTAGACTGAATATATTTTAGCGCTTTACGAGACATGTAATCCTCTGTTATTTTTAAACTAAAGCAGAAAACCAGAAATTAATCTCACAATAAAAGACTGGATTCAATACCTTTAACCGTTTGGTTATTCCTGGAACGAATAAGACGCAAATATTGCGTCGTAAAACAGACTCGAACAAAAACATATTTTCCTGAGGGGAAGTGTAAAATATAAAAAAAATTGTCCGAATTGTTAAAATGTTGTCACATAGATTCTATGGGTCCCTTGAAGGATTCATATTTGATCTAAATACATGTACACGATAAGTTGACTCTCTGCAAAAATGCATATTGTAGCTAATCACTTTGTTAATCCAATGTGATATCACCGTCCCGATGCGGTGATACCCACTGGGTGCAGTAGAATGTATCCTCGTATATATCTTCAATGTTGTGAAATTGCAGTGTTCAGATGCTGTAAGCATGTTTTATCACGTGTATGAAACATATTAAGGATCTTTCTAACACCGTTTTAAATACCTATTTATTTGACATATTGATATCGATGCACCCCTTATTTGATTGCTTAATATATTGTATAGATAGACCATATTTCTTTGTAAACGAATATTATTAAAAGCTGTCCACATAATCATGTTAATAGATTTAAAATACTATTCGACACTATGACAATATGAATGGGTACTATTCGACTCGCGGTTCGTGTTCATGTTTTTGTTTTCTGCATGGCTAGGTATAGTTTATTTAAATCGTTTGAGACGCGGGTATTGTTTGGTATTAATTCTTGCGTAAATGTGATGTTCGGCTGACCCTAAAACCTCAAACTCGTTGCATTAACCGTTCCAAGGCGGTAATCTCAGTTTTTATCATTTTATGTTTACAGTTGGTACTCTGTCATAAAAGTAGTGAATACGAACAAGAATTTCTCTCATGATATAGTTTCTGGTGTTTCATTGTTTGTTATGTTTATGTACTAGATAAATCATTTTGGTTTTTCAGTTTGCCTGTCTTTGTTCATATTAAGTGCTTCTTTTTCTGCCAGACTGTAAGTCAATTGGTCAATTTGCGTCAAAGAAGGTCAGCTTGTCGCAGTAAGATTTCTCTTCTGCTTAGGCAACTTAACTTCTTTTTGTTAACTTTTTATGTATATTCATCCTAGGGTAGAGGTATATGTGTTTTTTACACTCTATAAGGATAGAAACACATACAAGACACGTTTGCTCAGACAAAAAAAAAGCGTCATAGCTTCAAATCGAACAAAAAAAGTATGTGTCCATGTCAACTTTGAAAAATAAATATTTGTTTTCCGTGTTGGTGTATAAAATCCACACTATTACATTAGTAGCGGTTACACCTTAGCGGTGGCTGTCATTCGCGTATGCTACATGACCACTGGGCATAGAATGAAACACCTTAAACCATTCACAATTAAGAACATGTCGTTGTTTATTAATCAATTCAATTGCCCTTCGACCTTCAGGCAAACGTTATTAACGAAAAATCAGACAACGGCGCGATTAAGAATGCATCCAGAGAGAACTAATGAATTATGAACTTTAATTTAACTCGACCATAACTAAGTTATTGAGAAAAGAGGCAATTTATAGAGGTTGCGGCGTGTTTGCCTTGACCCTATTTTTTCTGTTTTGTTGTACTTCACGCATGTTTTGTTCTGTATCTAGTGCAAAGAAGCCATTTAAAAAAATCTGTTTTCTTTCGCCAACAGGTTTAATCGCCGACTTGACAATCGCTTCCATCACCGTATGTCCTTGGGAAAAGAGTTATAAACGAGCAATCAGAAATCTGGGCGAATAAGAACTAGAGATGTCTAATTAGCAGAACTCGAATTAAACGCAGACTTAACAAAGTTATCAACATAATATGATTGTTCTTAAGGTGTGTAGGTAATTTTGCTTAAGACGTATATAGCGCTTGATGTAATTTACACTCGGCATGGAGCCCAGATTGTAGACAAAATGTATTCTCCTTTAGATGTACGCCCATACAAAACGTGCTGTTTAGCATAAGTGTTGATGCTTTACTGCATTGAACAGTATTACATTCATGTTACGGCGTTCAGTTGAACCATTCGTACTTTTTCAACACCAATTACAACTTAACTTAATAATAACTGTATATAATATTTATTTAACTCCGTTACGAGTTAAGGGGGTATACTCGAATCACCTTGTGCATATGTATGTCTGTCCGTCGGTATGTCTATCCGTAGACACAAACTTGTCCGCAAGCGGTCTCCTACATTTTTCAACTTACAACATTCACTTTCCAGTCATTGTTTCTTATATGATGTTATACATGTACGCTTTTTATCGTTTGTAAATCAACATTTTAAAGAGTATGCCCCTTGTTAACCTTACAATTTACCATAATTATTGTTATATTAACCATTAGAAGAGTAGTGTACCCCTGCAACGAAGTAACGTAGTGTATGCTGGAACCACCATTAATGTCTTCCCACCTGTATGTCTGTCCGTGTGTCTGTCTGTCTGCGTGACGAATTCTAGTGTGGCCAGACCGGAGGTCAAAACTCATGAGCCTAAATTCGTACCGTGTCCCATTGACTAATGATTTTATCTTAATATGACTATATTTTTGCTTCAGGTGAACAGCTTCGTGGGTGCGTTCCATGACGCCGTGATCCTGTACGCACTGGCTCTGAATGAGACCCTCCAGGCCAACAAGTCCATCACTAATGGCACGGAGATCACGAGGCGAATGTGGAACAGGACATTTAGAGGTAATGAGAGAATGTGGAAAAGGACATAAAGAGGTAAGGAGAGTATGTGGAACATGACATGTACAGGTTAGAAAATGTGGAACAGGACATTTAGATGTAAAGAGAATGTGGAACAGGGCATTTAGAGGTAAGCAGAATGTGGAACAGGACATTAAGAGGTAAGCAGAATGTGGAACAGGACATTTAGAGGGAAGTAGAATGTGGAACAGGACATTTAGACGTAAGTATAATGTGGAACAGTACATACGGAGGTTACGCAAAGTAATACGAATTGTTGTGTATTTTCTGTGATGCGCTCGCTTGAAGTAGGGTCCGTTTCAGAGCTCGTTTCTTGAAATATTTATATAACAGTTTTTCAGATGTTTACAATTATTCCTTCTGTAAATTATACTTGGCTACGGCTACCATATATAGATAAGTTAAGTAATTATTTCTCAGGATCGGAAACCTTTTAAACTATCTCTTAAAGGGCTTGAAATACATATCCTCGGGTGTCAATATTTATCTCTACCATCATTTGTGCGCTAATGTCATTTGCGAACCTCTGTGACTGCAGAGACTTTATCAGGCTTCCACAGACGAAGACTTTTGACAGTTTCTTAATTGAGTGTCTTTTTGGAAACACAACATTGAATATTCAATGCGTTCTGTCTGTGATTTCGGTACAGCTTTTAGGCAATATATTGGTCATCACATTTCCTTAGGGTATATCCACACTGCTTAGTATGTGTCGTTTCTTTAAATGAACACAATAAGAAAAACACAAGAAAATGTCATAATTAATAAAATCTATTGGTATTATATATCCTTCCGCTGTAAATACACTCTTAAAAGTAATGTATTGTTTGTTTGGCGCAATAAACTAGTTAAACCAAAACACATTATATTTCTCATGATTCATAGAATATTTTGATTATCATGTATCTTAAGGTTATGTGTATACCGTGTCTAGAAATGTGTTTTTGTTTGTTGCTCGAAATAAAACCTGTAAGACAATTGTCCATATTAATTCATACAGCATAGTGGTCATCGTATGTGCTGACACTATATCTACACCGTCCCTTCACATGTTGTTTGTTGGCAGAATTAAATTGTTAAGACAAAAACTGTTATATTGATTATGATTTATACAATATATAGATCATCGCATGCCCTTAGGCTATATTGACACAGTCCGTAGAAATATGTCGTGTTTGACGGCAAAATTACATACAAGACATAAATAAATACTATTGATACTAAAGCATACAATATATTGATGATAACATTCCGTTAGGCTATGTTTACGCTGGCCATAGAAATATATATGTTTCTTTGACCACATAAAACACGAAGGACAAATATGAATAATAATGATCGTAATTCAAACAATATATTGGTCACACTTGGCCCTAATGCTTTATTAGCATTGTCAAAAGAAATCTGCCTATTCTTTAACAGCGCAAAACACGTAAGACACACAAAATATGTAAGTTATCACTTGGCATTGTAATATATTTCCACTGTCCATAGAAAAATGCAGTTGGTTCGACGGCATAAAACACGTGCGACACCAATATATTATATTGATCATACTTCATACAATATATTTTTCATCACATCGCCTTATGCTATATCTACAAAGTACTTCGAAATGTAACGTTTCTTCGACGGTATAAAACATAAAAGACACAAACTATTTATAATTATTCATTAAATATATTTGTCGCCACATCGCCTTAGGCTATATATACGACGCCCATAGAAATATGTCGATTCTTTGACGGGGTAAAACATGTAGGTCAAAAAAATCATTAAAAAAATGATCACACAAACCGCATGAACTTGAATTTAAATGAAATGTTCTTACGTTTTCTTTGAATGAGTTTTTTTTAGAAAAGGATCCTGGTAAAGAAAACACTAATACACGTACACGCTTGGCATGCTTTATTGAAAGACAATCCGGTTTCGAATGGGATCGCTTCAATCCTAGCCCTTGCATTGAATATATCAGACTCAGTGCATTGGGGTCGGGCATATGTCGGGCGTTGGTATCTGTCATGTGCTATCTCGGGAGTGTTGATACAATTTAGGAATGATAAAACACCAGAAACATTACCAGAAGAGGCATTCTTGTTATAATCTGCTAGTCTGGTTTTATGCAAGTAACACATACAGGACAGGAAATTCATACAACATAATATGACGATTCATTTTGAGCTAAATTGTTCACCTTTAAAATTAATATTTGATAGTTTTCTACAGCGATCTTTTGCTGATATAAAAATGAAATACAAACCCATGGTAACCACTGTAGTTTCCTTTACATTGGTCCTTAAACAAAATGACTATTTCAACGTTCGGGTTGCATAAAAATATATCTTAAAGATCACAATCAGCAAATAAGTGAGAACACTATTGCAAATAACGCACATCTCTTTATCCATTTATAAGTATAATGAACATTTGATTTCATATCACATAACATCACATAAATATTAACTACTGATGAGTTTTTAAGTAAATAACGATATATATATATATAGGATTTTTTAATTACACAAATGAAACGTCTTACAGTTCATGTAAAATAATATTTTCGTATTAATTGCCTTCCCGTGCAAAGATTTCATCCAAACCTAAGCAAATGGTTTATCGGTTATCAAAAAATAAATAGAAAAAAGGCAACCAGAATCGTTTGTATACATTTTAAGTTCAACGGCATATCGTGAAACTAAATAAAATGTTCAGTCAAGCAATAACCATGCTTATCTTAAACACAGTTAATCACGATTGAAAAGATACTTAATAAGTATCTGATCATGGTTGCCAAATACTATGTTAACCCATTTATGCCTAGTGGACTCTCCCATTCTTCTAAATTGGATCAATTTATTTCCAAAATTAGAGATGTCGGGTATATTTATTTCTATTTTTAGAATATTTCTCACATAAATTCCTTTAAGCAAACAGCGTAGACCCTGATGAGATGCTGCATTATGCGGCGTCTCATCTGGGTCCACGCTGTTTGCCTAGGCCTTTTTTGTAGACGCTAGGTATAAATGGGTTAATGAACTCATTGCTATGTTGCCTGATAGACACGTATGTCTGACTGAGAACACACATAATATTCTAGTATGTTGAAAGCTGGTGTTTCTTCTTCACCGAATACGAACCTATTCGAGTTCATGAGTATTACACATGGTTTTATGTCGTGTTTTAATTTGGCCAACTAGTCAAATAGATATTAAATGTGTATATAAAAAAATATTTGATTGGATGATTTTAACAGCAGAGTAATCGTTCGTTCTATCTGTTGTGATGTGTGTGTGTATTGGACATGTGTTGCACGTGCAATGCGATCATGTGTTCAAATACATCGCATTGATTATCCTAATAATGCCTAGATGCACATCACTGTGTTTGAATCATAATTGAATGCGAAGAAAAATTGTATCTTATGTACCATTGAATAAAATAAATCCATTGCGATATCAATTAACATAGAAACTGCAATTACCGGTTTAACTAAACTACGCATAGCAATGCCAAATCAGACAGCAATCGGCTTAAAAGGAAATGCTCTAACAGAAAATTATTATAACTCGAGACAATTCATTAATTTCACCTTAAAAACCAAAAGTCATTCGTTATGGAATTACTTTAATGACTAAGAATCTAATCTATTTGACGGCCAAACAGATAAATGTACAGATATAATTGTTGCAAACAATGATCAATTAGCTGCGATCAAAAATATATCGCAATAAATTACGATTAGAAATATTAAATTGCAAAAATATAAATCCATGTCTTTAAACGATGTTTGTTTTGTTCGTGCAATTTTGTTTCTGAGTTGAGTTATGCGGGTCCACTTCACCAAAGGTATTAACCAATGCTACAGATAACATAACCTTTTAGCACGCAGAAACGTAATGTGATGTCTTGCAGAAAGGTCAGTAATGCATTAATCCTTTCATCAGATAGTCTATGCGGACTTAAGGCACAGCCTAATGCATGATAAATGATCTCACAGCATGGTTTCTGGTGACATGATCTATATACGCACAAGGGTTGAAGTCTCTCAACATTATCATGTCAGTATATGATAAATTAGGCAAATGAAGAATTTCTTGTTTTGCCCATTTCTCTTTTCTTTGCCACAAAATCATATACAACCCCGCTCCACCCGCCAGTTGATGTTAAAGTATAATTTCAATTCCGTGCATTGTAGTTTTGCGATATTGCATTAGAAATTTAAAAGCGTTTTTTTTGTATTAACGAAAACCATTCTATTTTTATAGAAACAAAATACATGTTTTAAAAAAACTGTTCATGATGATTAACCCAAAATATGATGCCCAAATATTGCATAACGTGAACAGACAAGTCTTTGATACATACATGTAGCAGCACCATTAATTAATGTGAGCCTCGCTTTGTGAAAAGGGGGTTTAATTCATGTGCGGACAGTGTCGTCCCAGATTTGCAAGTGTAGTCCGCAAGGCTTATCAGAGAAGGCACTTTCCGCTTTAATACTATTTTTCGTTTAGAGAAAGACTCTTCTAAACGAAAATCCAGTTTAGGCGGAAAGTGGCTTCCCTGGTTATTCTATTCGGACTTCACAGGCTACTCTCGGACGACACAGAGCGAGGCTCATTTCTATTTAATCGGAAATGTCCATTGACACAAGTATTTGTTTAATTATGAATTTCCAGTGCTTCTTTAGCCACATTTGTGTAATGAAGGACATATAAAAAACAAAACATCTACAGTGTACATTAAATAAATTAAAACATCACTTTGTTTATGACTTTTGTGGAGATTCCCCACCATGCCAGGAATCATTAGCGCCCGTATTGTGTAAATAAACATTTTTGGAAGTTACAGACAGGCTTTCTTGACAAAGCCAATAGAATTCTTTATGACCGAAGGGAATGAACAAATGTAAACATTGTCTGTTTTCTACATGTATATCTTTTTATTGCCGATTATGAGCGAAATAAGTGGAATGAACATACACTAGCCAT
>VMBQ01000024.1:0-89555 GCA_007657795.1 Dreissena rostriformis | reverse complement strand
TTTCATGTGTATCTCATCGACCTGCACATTTTGAGTGGTGAAAAGGTCAAGGTCAATGATGACCTTCAATGTCAAAGGTCAAAAATAAATAAAAATCCAAGCACATTGGCCATTACTTTTGCAATATTGAAGATAGCAACTTGATATTTGGCATGCATGTGTATCTCATGGAGCTGCACATTTTGAGTGGTGAAAGGTCAAGGTCATCCTTCAAGGTCAAAGGTCAAAAAAACAAAATCCATGCACATTGGCCATAACTTTTGCTATATTAAAGATAGCAACTTGATATTTGGCATGCATGTGTATCTCATGGAGCTGCACTTTTTGAGTGGTGAAAGGTCAAGGTCATCCTTCAAGGGTAAAGGTCAAAAAAACAAAATCCAAGCACAAACAGCTGAGCGTTGGGTCCCGCTATGCGGTGCTCTTGTTCATAGAGTTATGGCCCTTTGAAATTTTCTATAAACTGTACATATAGTGCAATTCTTGTCCGGGCTATTTCTCCCCAACTACTGACTGGATTTCAATGAAGCTTTATGGGAAGCTTAACTACTTTGAGGAGATGCGCATGTTATTAGTGGGTTCTGGTTAGATGATTTATTTAGAGAGTAATGGCCCTTTGAAATTTTTAAGTTGCTAAACCATCCATCGTATTATTTTGTCCAAAGTTATGCCCCTCAAGACATTTCCTTTTTTCTGAATATATAGTACAATATTGTGACAAAACACACCTTTGGGGAGCATCACCCGTCTCCGACGGTTTCTTGTTTTCATTGGGATCAAACGCACGAAGAATATCTGAAATACCATATTAACATAACTTAGCTTCCAGTGTCCTTTTTAAACCACCATTGTTTTGCTTCTCGTTTCATTATTATCATGTTCACACGTACAAACACCAGCACCAATAATATCGTTAACCTATATAACTACGTATATCGTTTGGCGTTGTAATTTCAACATTGTTTTAACGTACACAACACGACTTTTTGTGTACAAACGTACAGACATCACCAAAAATAATGTCGAAAACCTATATAACTACGTATATCGTTTGGCGTTGTTATTTCAACATTGCTTTAACGTACATTTTTTTAACGACGCCATAATGATTCAACACTTGAAATGACTTTTAACGCACTTTTTAAAGAAGACTAGCTACGGGAGTTTTAAATAGCCGGTTGTAGGACGGAAAGCAAAATAAATAATCTTAGTACACGTGCACTAAATACGACGAAGGCTTCACGGTTTTCAGCAAGAAGATTCCAACGTGGAAGGTCAACTGCTAATCGAACGTTCGCAGGCGTCGATTAACGTCAACTGCTGCACGTGGTGCAAATGCGGTCAGTGTGACGTCACGGAAAAAAATCGACGTATGTGTTGTCGTCATATAGACAAACTGGAGGATCAACTTGACAGCGAACGCTGCATCACAGCGACCAAAGACTTCCAGGACGTGGTGCTTAATTCGCAGGTCTTGCTAACGGTTTATATTCACGTTATGCTCGCGCGACGTCATCGTGGCACGGCGCCGAGGACGTTAACGCCATAGTGAGTATTCTGACGTCATAAGCATAAGAAAGGAACTGCTCGAATTGCAACGCGCGACATTAACCAAATTATACATGTATACGTTTTAATCATGAGTGTTATAGTTGGTGAATATTGTTTGCAATATTACGAGCAGTTTCTTTCTATTTTGTGTTTGTACATGCATGTATTGACATGTAATGCATATATTACATGTACGAGTCAGGATGAATACATATACTTTACTTGTTCTCATGCAGAAAAAGCCACTGCTTGTAAATGTTTCTAGTACATCTACTTATTCGCAATGCGTGTATGCGATATGTAAGGCGTTTCACACAATATGTCTTTTTACTTATCAATAACCCAAATTCTATAAAGTTGAAAAGCTATAAATGTGAAATAAAGAGTATTTTTAAATTGTTTGCTATTATTAGAAACACGTATGTATAATTTATAAGTCACCGTGTAGCTGAACGTTATGATAAATTTAGCTTACAGTCACATGACAAGTTTCTAATACAATTCGGCATGTTATAATAATCGTTTGTACAATTCGAACATATTAATCTTATTTTTATCAAGTAACAAATTACCGCTGAACAAATCAAGTTCGCAATGTTATTCTGTTTTGTTAAGTTTTGTAATGTTAATTAAAAAAATCAAAACCTTATGTATCGTCATCAGTGACGTCATGGACAATGTATGATGACGTTGTCTAAAGAACCCATGGCTGGAATGGGTGTCTTACGTTTTGTTTCAGTAAACAACGGCTGATGGCAACCCGGCAGTTTCTGTGCTGGCTGCACAGCGGCGAGGTTCTAGAGAGGCAGACGAAGTGGCCGATTCCCGCCTGCGTCATCCGGGCAATCAAGCTATGGTTTCCGGAAGTTGGGGCGGAAATGACGTCTGGCGACGATGCGTACTCCTTGACTTTAGAAGATATACTTCCCCTTGAGAATCACTCGAGCGTATAATGATTGGAACGTCATCGTGACGTCATCGTGATGACCTCACTATATGGATTCAAACAGACACGGATTATGCCAATATGTATTTCTTCATCAAAACTGATGTCATTTGCGGCGTCATCGCTTGCGACGTAACTTAACTTATTACGTCATCGCGTAACATTCGAATGGTGCAATATTGCGTCTCGTGCCATATAGCACATGCCAAAATGCCACAATTTACATATATTTGTATTACCACGATATAGATGTGTATCAACATTTTCCCTGGCAATTTTAAAACATTTTCAACACAAGCAAAAAAAATGAGATTTTTATTATAACTACTTGTCCAACAGTGTGTTTATCCAGTATTCATCCTGATGATAATATAAACGTTTCAAACCAATGGTAAACTGAAGACATCTACATCTATTTTGTAACCAGTGCTATTAACCCATTTATGCCGAGTCGACTCTCCCATCCTTCTAAATTGGATCTATTTATTTCTATTTTTAGAATATTTCTCACCGAAATTACTTAAAGCAAACAGCGTAGACCCTGATGAGACGCCGCATTATGCGCTGTTTGCCTAGGCCTTTTTTGTAGACCCTAGGCATGCATGGGTTAAAAGCATGTATTTATAATGCCCATGACAATCTAAACCTTTTCATTACATCCAAAAATGCAAACATTTACGTACAACATTTACATGTATACTTTTCATGCTACAACATGGATATGTATCCATGTGTTTCCTTTTCGATTTATTTTACGTTCCGAGTCCATCCTTAAATGCAAACTTATAAATATATTTTCAAACTTATAAATATATTGTATCACCGGTGCTAGTATATATCCAGGTTTTCCCAGACGATAATATAAACGCTTCAAGTGCATGCCAAAATGTAAACATATACATCCAACTGTATTACTTCTATTGCAACTGGGATATATTTTCCCTTTTTCCCTGTCGTGGCTATATACGACTCCAAGACTGGGCAAACGTCAAACATCAACTTCTTCTTTTATAACTGGAGGTAAAAAATGGATGTATATCCAATATTTTCCCTACCAAAACATTAATATGAACTTTTCCAACATGCCCAATATTTTTCTCTACCAAAATAATAATTTGAACTTTTCCAGGATGCCAAACATATTCATATTTTTGTACAAACTCTCGTAACACCTTGATATCTATCCCATCTTTCTCTTGCTATAATAAAAGCATTCCCAATGCACGTCAAAATGCAAACATTTGCATCTTTTTTACTACAACACTGACATATGAAGTACTAGTATTTACCCAGTCTATGTCATACACGTTCGTGTGGGTTCTATAGGTAAAATTATGATTTCATTCTGTTTCATTGTTTTAGCCGATTTTTCAAGGTTGCATTTTTTTATATTATAGTCAGCCCATAATACCTGGCAAATTTCCGTTTATTGTCTCAAGATTACATTAAGTTTTTTTTAAGTTATACGTTTCCATTTTCTCAATGTCACATTCCTTGTTAATCAATAATAGTCGTCCGATATTATAAGGTAACATTCGTTTTTTTTATTTAGACTTAGCCAATATTACACGATTACGTTTCTGTTTTATTATTCTCAGCCGATGTTAGAAGGTTAAATTCGTGTTATATGGTTATATTAATTATATTATGTCGATTTTGTATTATACTTGGCCAACGATACAAGGTTACATTCCGTTTTTTTATTCATACGTAGCTTATGTTACAAGGTTACGTTTGTTTTTTTTATTATTCTATGTGGATGGTACAAGGTTAATTATTTTTTTAGTATTCTCAGTCAATGTTATATGGTTATATTATGTCGATTTTGTATTATATTTAGACGATGTTACAAGGTTACATTCTGTTTGTTTTGTTTTTTTTGTTTTTTTTTAATTTACTCAGCCAAGGTTAGATTTCGGGGATGCTTTTATTCAATAATTCTCAGCCAAAGTTACAAAGTTTGAAAAGTATCTCTTGTATAAAAACACGCCGTTTAATGACTCATTTCTTTTAAAGCTTACTTTCACATACTTTTACGTTTATATATGTCTAACTTCAAGTAAACCGTACATCATGTTTTCCAGACATCCTTCAAATAGAATATGTCCGTTTTAAGTTACAGCTGAAAAGTCCAGAAGTAAGAAAGCATGAAGCGTGAGAATAAACAACGTTTTTCATAAATAAATTGTCATGCATAACTAATTTTAAAACAGCATGCCCTTGAACCGTTGATTTTTTTCGTATGATTCATTACTCTAATGCTATATAATCTTATAATACATCGTTCAACAGACATTGCATCTTGTGATAAATTAACCCAAAGAAACGTATAGTATTATCGTTAGATTTAGAGCTCGTTTTATAGCAGATACATTTTGTATTTGATTTGATTGTTATCTGCATTTATTTATTTTTGCATTGATGTATTTAGCAATACATTACAGGGTAACGCATAAGAAATTAATATTTATTTTTAGTCATAGACTAGTCACTTTTAAGTTAGCAATATCGCAGGGTTGTGTACACTGACATTTAACCGAATGTACTTCATATAAGGTTAACCCTTTGAGCGCTGGAACCGGATTTTGAAGGCCTTTGCAAACAGTTTGGATCCAGATGAGACGCCACAGAACGTGGCGTCTCACCAGGATCCAAACTGTTTGCTATTCTGATAGTATTCTTTGAAAAAAAAACGAAGACAATGCTAATTTTAGAAATTTAGCAGACAACATTTCAGCAGACGACAAATTTCCCAGCATGCAAAGGGTTAAATTAATGCGAAAACTCCCATGCCCAATCATAATTCGCAAGCTGTATATGTGAGAAGAGTGTGTTTATAAAACCAAATTGATACAAAGAAAACGCAACATGTTTCAACATGAAATTACTTGTTTACGCATTTGGTTACTTAACTAAATTATGCGGAACACATGTCTTTGTTGCTGAGGAGTTTCAAACTTGTATTCCTTATAAAAAAATATATAATATTTTAAATGTAATTAATAACAACATGATATTGGAACAGCAGAAAAACATATCAGATAAAGTAATATTTAGTTGTTAATGCCTCGTTTTATTGTTTTATATTAGATATTTACAAAATACCAATGTATCATGCCATATACATTGCTGAAAGTACCGGTACATATTTATGTTATTTATTAAAATTGTTTGAGCTTAAGACATTATTTACATGCTTTCTATTATGTTTATTGTTTTATGTTTTATATCACGTCATATCAGTTCCACGTCATATCACACAAGATCTGGCTACAAATTCGTATTTATTTACTCTTTTTATTTACTCTTTTTATTTACTCTTTTTATTTACTTTTTTATTTAATCTATTTTAAATCATATTAAGGGTAAACCATTATTGGATTAAACCGGATCATGTGTTCACGGACCTCCCTGAAAAATACATATGAGCCTCGCTTTGTGAAAAGAGAGTTTAATGCATGTGCGGAAAGTGTCCTCCTAGATTAGCCTGTGCAGTCCGCACATGCTAGTCAGTGACGACACTTTCCGCTTTTGTGATATTTGTCGTTTAAAGAAAGTATATTTTATAGCAAAAATCCAGTTAAGGTTAAGTCCTTTATTTGTGTCGTGTTCTGAGAAAACTGGGCTTGTGCGTAAAGTGTCATCCCAGATTAGCCTGTGCAGTCCGCACAGGCTAATCCGGGACGACACTTTCCGACTAAACTGGATTTTCGCTAAGAAGAGACATCATTTAAACAAAAAATTCCACAAAAGCGGAAATTGTCGTCCCTGATTAGCCTGTGCGGACTGCACAGGCTAATCTGGGATGACAATTTACGCACAAGCATTTTGCCCAGTTTTCTCAGAACACGCCACATTTGTCGTTTAAAGAAAGTATATTTTTAGCAAAAATCCAGTTAAGGTTAAGTCCTTTATTTAGTTCCTTTATTTAGTTACTTTATTTAGTTCCTTTATTTAGTTCCTTTATTTAGTTCCTTTATTTAGTTCATGAATAACGTTTATCAATAACGGGTCATAGTTTCGTAGTTTCTAATATCCATAGATAGCATTTCGTTTTCATAGTGTACAACATTGTATTTCGTATTTACTTTATTTGTATTATGGTTTGCGGCAGGTAATTGTGCGATTATACAAACGTTGTTAAAACAATTATCCTTCTTCGACCAGCTGTTAAAAAGTGGTTCATGCTTGTTTTTCTGTTATGAAATTCATTTCACTTTCATATAGTAATCAACAATGTAAATGTTAATATTGCTCGTCTACTGAAAATGTTACACTTTGCAAGTTGGGTGATACAAACACTTTATTTTCGATGAATACTTGTTTATCTAGTTTTCTCGATCTAAGTACGCAACAATTATGAAATATATTCATTGTTACACAATATTAATTGTTATATCTGCATGCGTGGTTAATGTTTGTAAGCTACACAACTTGATGGTAACACATAACGTAAATGTGTCGCGTTCTGAGAAAACTGGGCATAATTCATGTGCGTAAAGTGTCGTCCCAGATTAGCCTGTGCAGTCCGCACAGGCTAATCAAGGACGACACTTTCCGCCTAAACTGGAGTTTCGCTAAGAAGAGACATCATTTAAACGAAAAATTCCATAAAAGCGAAAATTGTCGTAACTGATAAGCCTGTGCGGACTGCACAGGCTAATCTGGGATGACAATTTACGCACACGCATTATGCCCAGTTTTCTCAGAACACGACACAAATGTCAACTCGTTTCCAGTAGTAACGGTTAAGTATTAGTGATATTGCGGGAAGAATGGTTTTTGTTTGTTCTATTCATAAATCATATGATAAACCTATATAGATCATTTTTATCATGATTACACAGTTTATCGGTGAAATGTATACTTTCATCGCAATCTACCGTTCATTCAATGTAAAAAAGTATTAATCCGTCATTTAAAACGTTTTAAACAATACAAGAAAACCGTTTTGATTATATTCTTATTATTACTTCTAACAAAGCATGATTTATTATTAACCGTTGCGCCTTGTTCTTTGAAAAATTGGCTAATTGCATGTGATACGCTTATCCACCTAAACTGGAGTTTCGTTTCCATCAAAGCGGAAAGTATCGTCCCTAATTACCCTGGTTGATCTTGGACGATACTTTACGCACGTGCATTCAGCACAGTTTTCCCTGAACGAGGCATCTTTAGCATTGTTAATAGCATATAACAAATAAACGTGATTATGTATTTGTTAGTCGTTTAGATTTTTTTTATTGACATTTGTGTTTTGTAAAACTGACCAGATATATAATATGTTTTGACACGAATGCTAACGCATGGCAATCATTTTTCAAAGTGGTCTTTAAGGGGCCGTCCGACAGATAAAGCGTCGTATCGACGCGAAACGATATTTTGGGAAACTACGAGGATTGCTTATATAGCTAAAAAATACATCCGGTACAAACATGAGCGTGGATGGTCGAGTGGTCTAGGCGGGTAGCTTTTTACTTTAAGACTCCAGGAATCCAAGGGTCAGTGGTTCGAGCCCTGTTTAGGGTTACTTTTTTTTTCCTTTTTTTAAATTGTATTTTTTTTTTACTGGAGATTTTTAGTTCAAATGTTAAAATTTATCAATATAAAGCATTTAAAGCATTTAATAACAAGCTTTAATACATGCCAAAATCTGTTGGACGGCCCCTTTAATAAAGTCAGTATTTATAAGTATCGGTATACAAAAGGTTTACTCTCGGTATATTTTGCCATGCACGTATTCATTGATATCATACTTGTATCGTATATCAAAATAAATGCATACTTCAATACTTCGTTGTTTGTAATTGTGTATCGTAACGGGAAAGATGATGTTGATGATAATGAGTGTTCACTGTCTTAGTCTCTTGAAAGTCTCTTGAAATTGCCATCGAATATGAACCAGATGTTTTGAATATGATAGTGAAGTAACCTTTTAACATATAACCATGTTTCTAATTATAATAACAGACAGTTTCACACGAGTGAATAACTACACATTTTCCATAAAATATAACATTTTAATTTGTGTTTCCATTGTTTATTGTTCCATCGAATTTCGTTTGGTTTTGTACCGATCAATAGCTTACCTTTATATAACAGAAGAACCGAAAAGTAAGCATTTGCATCTTTCTGTGTCGTCAACTTAATAAGCTTTTACAGGGGAACTATTTTTTGGGCTTGTGATCTAATTTTAGAATATATTTTTAGCGCTATTCGGTGACGTCATCTTGCTCGGGCGATACCATAGCCGTTCATTTGAGTGACGTCGGTCAAAGACAGTTATTCACAAAGACTGGATATTACAAGGTAAACTTTTTCTGGATGTCAGGTCATTATTTACCTAATGTTACAATCCAATAATGAATGATACTGACATTTGAGTCGTGTTCTGAGAAAACTGGGCATAATGCTTGTGCGTAAATTGTCATCCCAGATTAGCCTGTGCAGTCCGCACAAGCATTATGCCCAGTTTTCTCAGAACGCGACACATTTAGGTACATTTCATGTGAATGATAAAACGATGACAAAACAAGTCATGAAGTAGATTTTCATAACAAGTTTTGCCTTTAAAAAATGCCTGCTGTTGAAACGCAAAGTCATGTTTTTTATTTGTGTTAGGTATATTTGTAAATACAATCGTAGCATTGGTAAATTAATAAGTCAATACAAAATAAGGCCTCTATTTGCAAATCTCACTGACACATTTTCTTACACGTATCGAAAGTGTTAGACAAATGTAACAATCAGATGGCGTTGTGTCCCCCTAAATATCATCAATAGTATCGTTATCTTCAGAAGCTGTCAGTTGTAGAGGCACTTCTTATCGTAATCTTCAGAAGCTGTCAGTTGTAGAGGCACTTCTTATCGTAATCTTCAGAAGCTGTCAGTTGTAGAGGCACTTCTTATCGTAATCTTCAGAAGCTGTCAGTTGTAGAGGCACTTCTTATCGTAATCTTCAGAAGCTGTCAGTTGTAGAGGCACTTCTTATCGTTATCTTCAGAAGCTGTCAGTTGTAGAGGCACTTCTTATCGTAATCTTCAGAAGCTGTCAGTTGTAGAGGCACTTCTTATCGTAATCTTCAGAAGCTGTCAGTTGTAGAGGCACTTCTTATTTTAATAAGGTTTCTCTGCTGCTGATGTGGCTAAAGTTTCACTTTGTTTACATAAACAAAACATTTACATCGTTTATGTTCCAGGGCGCTATCGTAGCAATCAAACAAATACACAAGACCGGCATTGACGTAAAGAAACCGCTTCTGCTGGAGATTAAACGGGTAAGCTCATCATTATTATAGTGACGCATTGTATGTCGTCATCAATGAATGTAAATTCTATCTTGCCTTTGTGGTAGCTTCATGCAAAGCCTACGTTACTTTTTATATTCCGTTACTGGTTAAGTGGACCTTGTATGAGATATATACTGTGTAATACTATGCAAAATGCAAGTGCAAACAAAAATGGCGAAGGCTTTTTTTTTGTAAACGGTTATGAGCGATGTATTTAGTTGTTCAATAATTCAATCATACAAGTATTCAATAATTTGGCACAGTCCTTCTTTCATTGAATTCCTGTTTCCCCCAACCAACTGCTTAACGACTAACTTCAGCAATAAAAAAGAAACATTCGCTTTTTGTAGCTTACTGTATAATTGTGAACTATTCCAATGCCTATGACTGACTGTGAACTATTCCAATGCCTATGACTGACTGTGAACTATTCCAATGCCTATGACTGACTGTGAACTATTCCAATGCATATGACTGACTGTGAACTATTCCAATGCCTATGACTGACATATTTAAACAAATACCTTTGTCAGCCTGTTCATATCATTTTGAAGAGTTAAAAACAAATTGAAGTAATTTAAATATAAAAACATGTATTTTCGATAAGTCAAATGAAACCCTTCCTTATTTAATGGGTATTCATGACAATTAAAATAGTGTCGACATGTCTTAACAATCTTTTTCAATATCTCACATTAAGTTCAACAAGTCGTTTTTAAAATTGACGATTTAATAGTTTCAAACAACTATTGTTCGTATTTAAAAAAGTTTCACTTGTATATTTCTCCATAGGTCAATTGAATCTTACAGTATCGAGGAACTGTGTTTCCTTTTTCTTCAACACATCAATGACAAAGTCAGCGAACACATCGCGCTGTTTTTGCAAGGCTTATATTGAACAACTATTGTCGCCTCAAACAATTAACAATTAAATATTTTTCTTAGGTTAATATCAGACCTTGTTAATTGCTCAATTTTCTGTTGCTTTAACACATCAAAGACCTTGCCAGCGATCATACCTTGCGATTTTGAGTGGCCTATATTAATAACAAATTGTTCCCTTTGAACAAAATTGACATTTTATTATTATATTATATAGGGCATAGAGATTGCTATGTTAGTGTCATTGTGTACTTGAATTTATCCGACGAGTTGAAGAAAGGTTTACACGGCATTTTAACGAGTTAAATCATCTGAAAGTCTTAACTGCATATGACCTGTAACCGAAAGTGAAAGGCCGAACAAAGTAGTCCGCTATGTACATGAATTAGTCTGCAAAAGTTTACATGACACTCCACTTTTCATCTATAAAATCATTTAGCTGTAGTATAAACTTAAATCTAAACATATTTAATGAATATGTTTTCTTTTTTACATCACTAGATCAAGGATCTAGCCAGCGATCACATCGTGCGATTCATCGGCGCGTGCCTCGACTATCCGCACATGTGCATCCTCACAGAGTACTGCCAGAAGGGCTCACTACAGGTAAACAAAAGGGTACAATGTGACGGAATTGTTGATATATGAGCCTCGTTCTGTACAAACTGGGCTTAATGCATGTGCGGAAAGTGTCGTCCCAGATTAACCTGTGCAGTCCGCTTTTATGGTATTTCAGTTTAAAGGAAGTATCTTCACAGAGAAAATCCAAATAAGGTGGAAAGTGTCGTCCCTGGTTAGCATTTGCGGACTAGACAGGGTATTCTGAGACGACACTTTAGGCATATGCATTAAACCCAGTTTTCCCAGAACGAGGAGCATTTGTTTATGTACAAAGTGAAACACAAGCTTAACAACCAGGATATATATAGTATTACACCACATGATCATTTATTTATTGCAAGTAACTATTGCCACTGGCGCTCAATTTTGTCGTGTTCGGGTACTCTTAAGAAAACTAAAATGTATCCCGGGTAGGGAAAATACGCTTCAAGGCACCCGGCCATACTCCGGTTAACTGTTAAATATATTGTCCGTACCCCGAATACTTCGTAATAAATCTAAGAGTACCCGGGGTACTTTTAAGGAGTACCTGAGCCGACGACGCCCCAATGAACGCCACTGGCAGTCTGATTATATACTTATACAATAAGAAGTGACTCCACAAGTGAAAGCCTCTGAAAACTGGAAATATTCAAGAACACTGTACATTGGTCGATTTTAACATAGCCACCGTATGGTATTGCTTTCCCGCTTTAAGCGTGATTTTTGCATCCAAGCATGTGATTGCACGTTTGTAAATTGTCTGAAACTAAGCTAGTAGAATTCTGAAACAAAATACACGTTTGTTTTATTTTATTTTAGGATGTCCTGGAGAATGAGCAGATCAAACTGGACTGGATGTTCCGATACTCTCTCATGCAGGATATCGTAAGGGTATGTACCAGATTATCCACATAAAGACATGTACAACATTTGCATCGCGCTTGAGAAAACGGGATGTAATGCATGTGCGTAAAGTGTCATCCCAGATTAGCCCGTGCAGTGCGCACAGGCAAATCAGGGACGACACTTTCCGCTTTTTATTATATTTATAATTTTAAGATTTAATTTGGCAAAAATCCAATTGATTGTCTTATAACTGCACAGGCTAATCTGGGGCGACACTTTAGGCACATGCATTAAACCCCCTTTTCTCAGAGCGCGACTCATTTATGTATTTCCAAAGGACCTTTAGGAATACGGAACCTGATATTCATTGAAAATGAATATGGAAAGAAACTGTGAAATACCACATAAACATCAAAAAGGTTAAAACACGAATCGGTGTTCTTTCTGTCCATAGTGACGCATCTGAAAATGTATTAAAACTATTAACGTCTAATTAATACATCTCTGACACAGTTGGCATGTGTTGAACTTTAACAGATACGCATGCACACATGTGGGCGTACATGTGTTGTCTTGTGTGTTCGTTTATTAGCGAACAGACCTGAGGTTGATATTTCCAGTAGTGTTCCAGAAACGATATAGAATTAAAAAATAATTGAAATTCTTACTTGGAGTAACTATGTTATTTATGTCGTCGCTAGGTGATGACTTAACCATGTCAGTGACATCGTCGCTAGACAGTGAAATAATAATTAAACCCATGTATGCCTAGTGGACTATCCCATCCTTCAAAATTGGATCAATTTATTTCCAAAATTAGGGATGTCTGGTATATTTATTTCTATATTTAGAATATTTCTTACAGAAATTTCTTTAAGCAAACAGCGCAGACCCTGATGAGACGCCGCATCATGCGGCGTCTCATCTGGGTCTACGCTGTTTGCCAAGGCCTTTTTTTCTAGACGCTAGGCATAAATGGGTTAATTTGTATCGTTGCTAGGCGATGACGTACCTATGTAGCACGGAGATCCGCAGCCATGGGGCGCTTAAGTCCACCAACTGTGTCGTCGACTCGAGGTTCGTGTTAAAGTTAACGGACTTCGGACTGCACGACCTACGGGGTCAGGACACGGAACTTCAGGAAGGCTCATACCAGTATTACAGAAGTAAGTGATCCACATAGAGCCAGATTACTTATGTGAGAGCTCGTACCCGTAATGCAGAAGTGACTGAACCAGTCAGATTCCTTTGAGCCGCGTTGAAGGAAAACTGGGCTGTATGCATGTAAGTAAAGTTTCGTCCCAGATAAGCCTGTGCAGGCCACACACGCTAATCCAAGACGACTCTTTCCGCCTCCACTAGGTTTTTGTTTAGAAGAGACCTCTTTTAAATGAAAAAATCGATAAGAGCGGAACGTTTCATGCCTGATAAGCCTGTGCGGACTGCACGGGCTAATATAGTATGGAACTTTACGCACATGTATTAAGCCAAGTTTTTCCAAAACGCAGCTCGTTTGATTGTAGCATTTTCCCATATTACAGTAGCAGGTTTATTAGTAAGATTACTTTGGGGAAAGCACTTACCCATATTGCAGAAGAACGTACATCAGTCTTATCACTTTGATCGGAGCACGTACCCATATTATATAAGTAAGTGAACCAGACAGATAATTCAAAATAAAACACTGTTGCAGGGAGAATTACGGTATGTGTATGATTTGGAAGTAATAAACCTTGTCACAAACTTGAGGATGCGTTAGTTTAGGGGTTAGGACTCATGAAGTCTTATTAAGGAAGGATACGTCTTATCAAAACAGATGTTTTGATAAATAATATAAAAACGCAACATTTTGGGGAAAAAAAGATCAATTAGAGTCTAAGAATGATCTTTCAAAAACCTCATTGGTTAAAGGCATTTAATTTACATTTACGGCATTGTTAAATATATAGAGGGTATTGTTCTTGTCAATGTTAGATCGTTTGTTATTTCACGAGTGATCATAGAAAATATATTTTCACGAGTGGCGCAGCCACTTTTCAAGAAAATAATTAACAGCTGTTTCCCTTTCGCTGAAAAGTTACCCTTTCTCCCGTTGCGTACCTCAATACATTGAAATGACGTCATTTTGTTGACGAAATGACGTCATTTTGATGACGAAATGACGTCATTATTCCAGCGAAATTCTTCAATTAAACTCTTGTTCAATGTAAATAAACGGTAAAAAAAGCATAAAAGAAAAAGAAAAATTATTGGATTCGGTGGAATATCGATTTTATTTAAATCGTGATCAAAGAAAAAAATATAAACAAGGATATAAACAAGGGAAGTAAATCTTGATATGATCATCTAAAAATTGAAAAAGGAGTTCCTAAAATGTGTTATTTTCAACCGGTGAAAATAAAAATAACTATTTTCACTGCTGTTATTTCACTGCAGAAATGTCATATTTGATCATAAGGTATAAAAGAAAAGAAGTTATGCATTCATTATATGATAAATGAGCGCATTCATGAGATACAGTTATGAATAATTTTCAAATTTAAATGGCATTTGTGGAAACGCATTTGAGCCTCGCTCTTTGACAAGAGGTTTACTTCATGTGCGTAAAGTGTCGCCCCAGATAAGCCTGTGCGGTCCGCACAGGTTAATCAGGGACGACACTTTCCGCTTTAATGATATGTTTCTTCAGCAATATATCTTGCTTAGACGAAAAGTGTCCTCCCTGATAAGCCTATGCGGACTGCACAGGCTAATCTGGGACGACACTTTACGCACATGCATTAAAAACCCCTGTTATTAGAGCGATGCGCATTGTATTTCAGGCCTTCAGTGGACTGCGCCAGAGCTGCTGCGCATGAACAATCGTCCCCCAAGCGGCACCCAGAAGGGGGATGTCTATAGCTTTGCCATCATCTGTCAAGAAATCGTCTACAGAAGCGGCGTCTTCTATCTAGCTAATTTGGACCTTGAATTACAAGGTTAGTGTAAACTTTGAACTAAATAAAATTCCAAGTTCGTTTCTGATGTCATGGTAGACTTGGATCTTAAAATACAAGGTAGGCGTACACTTGAATCTTTCATTACAAGATACGCTTTTACCTTCAATTTTTAACCTTGTTAAAGTACATCGAACGGAATGTTTTACATACATAAAAACAGAAACAACTTCGATTTTAAAACAATTTTTAAGATTATTTTTTCCATTGACCTTTTTAACTTCTGCATGCCATAAGAACTGTTTTGTTAACAAACACATCTCAAGTCCCACGCATTTTCCAACTAATTTCACTAATGTGTGAGGATATACACATAAGTCTGGGGCATTGCGTGACATACACAGAACAAGAAATTGATTGGTTTAGCCGCTGGGCACATTTCTTGGTAATTAACACCTTCCGTTAACCGGTTCAGACTTTATTTTCATTTATTAGTTGAACTAGACTAGTATAGTCAAATGGTGACTTGTCTTGAAATATGTGCTAAGATGAACAGATATATTGCGGATTTAAATTTAACAGTTAATCAAGAGTTCAAGGACGAAAGGTTGGTTCATTAATATAGCTCACTCTCTCTTTTTTATTTAATATCACTAGAATCATAATTATGAATGAAACAAATATTTAAATGGTATTACTTGAAGTCATAGAGATACTTTGTATACGGGCTAAATTCTTTGGAACATATTACCCATATAAAAAGTAGGTTAATATTTGAGAGCGTCAACAAGTTGTACTACCTATTTACTTTCGCCACTTCTGTCTCGTTTCTAGGGCGATAGTAGAGAGCGTTACGGCATAGACAAATCGGAAATTCCACCCACCCTCGATTATCCTTAAAAACCCTCAAAATACAATTCCTAAAGTTCTGATAGATCGGAAAATCCCTGTCATTTTCCGCCCTTGAACTTACGTCGCTTTTTCGTGTGATTTAAATCGTAGAGCGCGTGAAGGCGTTGTCTAGGCCTCCGTTCCGACACACACTGGAAAAGTTATACCCATCCACAAACCCTTTATATACGAAACATTTAAATAAAACCTATGACATATTCAATCTCTCAAACCGCGCCGTTCGTGTTTTTTATTCTCCGTCTCTTATTCTTGGTCACTTTTGTCTCGTTTCTATAGAAATCAGACAAATTCCGTCTCTTTAACTGTGCCCTTTGAGGTTTTCGGTCTCTAATACCTCGTCACTTTTGTTCTTGTTTCTATAGAAATCATAGATCGCGTGAAGGCGTGGTCCAAGCCCCCGTTCCGCCCCACCCTTGAGGAGTTTGACTGCCCCTGCGACGAACTGGCGCACGTCATCCGCCGCTGCTGGTCCGAGGACCCAATGGAGAGGCCGGACTTTGCCATGCTGAAGAGCATCATCAGAAAACTGAACAAGTAAATGTTATTTCACGAATACATGTTAATATACATAAACTGTTTTGATTCATAAATGGGTGCCAATTGGTCGTGTTGGGTTCGAGGACTCGTTGGATAGACCTGAGTTCACCGTAATAAATAGCATCATCAGAAAACTGAATAAGTGAGCCCTACATGTACTCGTTTATATGCATATACAATTATACATTTTTTTTTTTCCTAAATGGGTGCCAAGTGGGTTCGAAGATCTGTTGGAGGCATCTGACTTTTCCGGTATAAAAACATCATTTGATCACAGAACAAGTGTTATCAGGGTTGGATAATCCCCATCCTCGTTCGTTGAAACTTAAGCTGCAACAGCAGTAGACAAACTGTATTTAACCATGGTATCATTCATGTAAGGCCCAAAAAACCAGTTTCCAATATGTGTCGTGTTCTGAGAAAACTGGGAAAATGCTTGTGCGTAAATTGTCATCCCAGATTAGCCTGTGTAGTCCGCACAGGCTAATCAGGGACGACAATTTCGGCTTTTATGGAATTTTTCTTTTAAATGATGTCTCTTCTTAGCGAAAATCCAGTTAAGGCGGAAAGTGTCGTCGCGGATTAGCCTGTGCGGACTGCACAGGCTAATCTGGGATGACACTTTACGCACATGCATAGAATCTCATTATAAATACGAGCGTGTCTTCCAACTCTTGACACTCTGGAACTCGGGCAAAGTTATGGTCATTTGGAACTTGTACATTTTAGGGAGGATGACAAGGGGAATATTCTGGACAATCTTCTCTCCCGCATGGAGCAACAGTAGAACACTTTCGAAACATGCACAATTAAGAGAATGCTTAAATGGCGAATATTTTACACGATCTTCTTTCTCGTAGCAAAAGTATAGACATTTGGAATTTTTAAACTTCAGGGACGGCGACAAGGGGAACATTTTGGACAATCTTCTCTCCCGCATGGAGCAATACGCGAACAATCTAGAGTCTCTGGTCGAGGAGAGGACAGCGGACTTCCTGGAGCAGAAAAAGAAGGCGGAGGATCTGCTGTACATGATGCTTCCTAAGTGAGTAAACGAGCCTCGATCTGTGAAAAGATGGTTGAATGCATGTGCGTAAAGTGTCGTCCTAGATAAGCCTGTGCAGTTTGCACAGGCTAATCAGGGACGAAACTTTCTGCTTTTTTGTATTTTCGTTTGAAGGAAGACTCTTGTTGATGAAAATCCAGTTTAGGCTGAAAATGCCGACCCTGATTATCATATGCGTACTGCACCGGCTGATCTTAGACGACACTTTACGCACATGCATTTAACCCCGTTTTCTCAGAGTTTTAATGTTTAAAGTACTTTTCTTAATCACAAAGTAGATGTACAATTTAAGGACCGACACCAATAGACATCGTACCTACACAAGATTGTATTATTGCATGTGCATCAAACGTGCATACCGAGAAGAACTTTTTCAAGCGTGGTTACGTGGTGTCTTTTTTTCAATGTTGATGGCGCTAATAATAAGTGTGTGTATAAGGTATGATGGTGTTTATTATCAGGACGCCATTGGGTTTCCATGTTAGCTATCTAAAGATATATTTCATGGCATCGCCTTAGTTCTTGTACTTCGGATTTCGTGAAAATAGCAATTCGTCGACGAAAGTCCCAAGAATTTATTTTTTTCCATTACAGACAAGTGGCGGGTCAACTCATTCGAGGCGAGACTGTGATGCCAGAGACGTTCGAGTCTGTCACTATATACTTCAGTGATATCTGTGGGTTCACAGCGCTCTCAGCAGAGAGTACACCGATGCAGGTACGTTGCAATGCATCGAGTGTGATACATTGTATTATAATGTATTGTACACATTATATTGTAAAGTATTCATGGCAAAATCATTGGAGTGGCAAGATCAATTCCGATCGTTGGTATCTTGATATGAGACAGATAGACTGATAGAGAATGTAATTCGGACGCACGTGTTACGGTAACCATGACTGCAACCATGTACTATCCGAAATATATATTACTTACACAAACGAAAAAAAATAAAAATAAAAATATTGTGAAACAACTTGACGGGTAATTACTGCAAAGACTGTAGAGACTGAGTCAAACCAATTGTTTTAACTTGGACCATTTAAACCAATTGGGCAAGTAACGAAATCATTGGTTGCTTTTGGAAATCAGTGAACTGAATCGGACGCGAAAACAAATCCTTAGTTTACCTTGCGTAACGTCAAGAATAAGATGTATACATTACACTGAAATAAATATTGACGTATTGATGTGCTTCCATGCGAAAATGGGTCTTATGCAATATGCGACCAGCGTATCTTCAGTCCAATCGCGCAGTTTGATCAGGAGCTATGCTGTCCGCCATAAAATAAAGGTTTCGTGGTCACATTTGCGGACAATGCAATGTAGCTCCTGATCAGACTTCGCGGATGAACATCAGATCCATTTTCGCATGATGCGGCTCAAATAACACTGCAATAAATAATGATATCGAGGGGTGAACGGAAGACTGTTGTAACTCATATGAAATAAAGAAGGAGATACAACAGTTTACCGTTCAGCCCTCGATATATTGATGTTCTTTCTGACGCATTGCTGCGCGTTCTATTGCAGGTGATAGACCTTCTGAACGATCTGTACACAACGTTTGATTCCATTATTGAACATTTCGATGTTTACAAGGTGAGTTAGTGGCGGCAGTGTCGTGTGTTGCTCATAAGAAGTTGTAAAATTCAGATGCTGAATTAAAAAATATATATGTCTGGTGACAACGGTATGATTGTTGACGCTTGTTTTAACGAAAACAGGGCTAATTGTTTTCTCCATTGGTTGTCTTCGATTGAACGGCGAACGGGCATGAACTCGGATTTCAAGATCGAACGTTTTTATGCATGTTTAATTTTAAATGAGTCACAGTATGCTAAACAACAGTATTATGATAAATGATTTCATATATTTCGGGACTGATTAAACCATTCAAGATGCATCTGAGCCTTGATCTGTGAAAAAAGGGTTTAACGCATGTGCGTAATGAGTCGTCCCAGATAGCATGTGCTGATTGGGGACGACATTTTCCGCTTTTATGATATTTTTGTTAAAAGAAAGTCTCTTCATTTCCAGTTTAGGCGGAGAGTGACTTAACTGATTATCCTGACGGATTGCACAGGCTAATCTTGGACGACACTACGCACATGCATCAAACCCCCTTTTTTTACAGAGCTTTTTTACCGATGCTCCTTTGTTTCACTAATAATGAATTAACAACAACGTATTTCAATTCATTCCAGAGAGTTATTGTCATACCCCTAATTCGATCTTAGTGCTTACTGACAACACCTAGAGCCTCGTTTGACTTCAGTTCTCAAAAATGAAAACCCATGTCTTGTTTTAACGTTTTTCTGGTTCCCGGTTTCAGGTTGAAACTATAGGTGATGCGTACATGGTGGTTTCCGGGCTACCAGTGCGAAACGGGAACCTGCACGCGCGGGAGATTTCCCGGATGTCAATCGCGTTGTTGAACGCTGTGTTGTCTTTCAGAATCCGGCATAAGCCGAACGAGCAACTCAAACTGAGAATTGGACTACATACAGGTACCGAATATGTGCACGTGCTGTTGATGTAAATGCAATCAGGTACCGAATATGTGCACATGCTGTTGGTGTAAAATGCAATTAGGTACCGAATATGTGCACATGCTGTTGGTGTTAATGCAATTACAGAATGTGTGCACGTGCTGTTAGTGTTAATTCAATCAGGTACCGAATGTGTGCACATGCTGTTAGTGTTAATGTAATCAGGTACCGAATGTGCGCACATGCTGTTGGTGTTAATGTAATCAGGTACCGAATGTGTGCACATAATGTTGGTGGTAATGAAATCAGTTACCGAATGTGTGCACATGTTGCCATTTACACATTCACGTACAGCGTGCGTACACTTGTTGCGTGAATAAATTCAGGTACTGCATTTGTCCGCATGTTGCCGTGAAGACTGCATACATTTACTTCATGTACTTACATAACGCGTTTTTATGGCTTAATGCATTACTCAGTTTGCGGGCATTTAAATTCCAATCATAATATCAAACTGACGTCCAGTATGGTCATGTTTTTATCTTTATCAGTTAAAATGACTGGTACTTTTAATATTGCTTTCAAGACCATAATCATTTTGTAAAACCGTTCTTATTATGCGTCATACCCTACCAGTTTATTGGGCCATCGGAAGCCAGAAGGATATTATGACCTTTTTACATATGTTCTGATAACATTGTTTGGCGTTAGGCGGAGTTTTCTCTCTATACCTGTATCAATTAGGGCGCTTTAATCATTTACCTCCCCTGGATACTCAGTATAAACAGATTTTACTTGGTTTACTCGCTTTTTATAGTTATCCCATATACATTACATTGTGCACATTAATCTCAAATATCGCTGCGACATGCAAAAAATAGACGTTGTGTTAGGATTCATACTATGCCAACATATTACTATTACATACGTTACGTTCTGAAGTTAACATACATATAATACAAAACAAGATCCTGCAATATCACAAATAGAAACACAACACTACACGCCGAGGATTCTAAATAGTGACACCAAATGAATGTAGAATTTGGCCTTCCTTAGTCTTTATATGGCAATGTGCATTATGGGATATTTATGTATATGACTGTATGTTTTTCCACCACAGGGTCAGTTTGTGCCGGAGTGGTGGGACTCAAGATGCCGCGGTACTGCCTGTTCGGAGACACAGTGAATACGGCGTCTAGGATGGAATCGAACGGACTGCGTGAGTACATGCATATCTATATGTTTGATCCTATCAGCCCTTTGATTGTGTACATCGATATATTACTATCATTTCAGCGCGCGGATAATGCATATCGATTCATTTAGTTTAATGTCGGCTCTTTGATAATGTACATCGATACATTTAGTCGCCGTGGCGTAGTGGATATGGTGTCCGCCTAGCGACCGGGGGGTCACGGGTTTGATCTCCACTATGAAAGCGTTCTCTTCCTAATATACACCAAGTACTGGTTCTATTCCCAGGAATCGGACTCGGAACGTTTCAAATAAGAAGTACGTGCTTTAAATGCAATGGAGCTAAAATAAATAACTTAAAGCTAAACATTTAGTATTATTTTGAGCTTGGGCGCTTTTATTATATCAATTTATGTATTAAAAGTCATTTCAGGGCTCTGGTTATGTATTTCGAAACATGAATTATCCTTTCAGCGCAGTGATTATATGTTTATCCATGATGTTTACATTCGCGCGTTGATAATGTATGGCGATACATAAATAATCCTGTCTGTGCTTTTATAATGTATACATTCTTTCATCGCATTGATAATTTAAATCCAAATATGTATAATCCTTTCAGCGCCTTGATTATGTATAACCGACAAACTATTATAAGCAGCCATTTGATTATAAATCGATACGTTAGGGATCTTTTCATCGCTTTGATTATTTACACCGATACATAAGTCATCATTTAAGCGCTTTGATTATGTACATTGAAAAATTTAATAGCCTTTCAGCGCTTTGATAATTTGGAATTTATACAGTATCTTTTCAGCTCTTTGAACATGTATATCGATAAACGTCCGAGCTTTGATAATGTATATTGATACATTGAATATTTATTTGAGTGGACTTTTTTTTCGAGTTTAGGTTATGTATAACCAAAGCATATGGTGGCTACGTGTGTTTTATTTTTATAAGATGACGCTTTTAATAATGTGTTGAATATGATAATTCTCTAAAACCGACAAAATGCCCGACAGTATTTTCCCAGATGATGTGCATTTGTCATTTACATATCCATAATAAAAAAACGTGCGTTTAGCGTTTAGTTGCATTGGGGTCATAGTATACGGTCATAGATACAAAGCAGCGAAGTGACCGTTGCTGCTACTTATGTCTTTGTTTCAGCGTTTCGGTAATTTGTTTCAGCTTTACGCATCCACGTGAGTCCGTGTACAAAAGAAGTTCTGGACCAATGTGGATCCTTCGACCTCGAACTCAGGGGTGCCGTAGAAATGAAGGTAGGGTGAAGTTGTAAGACTTCCGGCGGTAGACAACGATTTCGAGGATTGCAATCGCGCAAACTACTCTTAAGTGTTTAGGTTACGAAGCACTGACTTGTTTTGTGTTAAGATTACGAAGGGAGTCAACTGATAACTTTAACAAATAATTTGGTAGGGTGTGGGTAGTTCAACGTTTTGCTGCTAAAGCCAAGAGTGTTTGGTAGTGAGAACTTATTTTATACTGTGTATTCTATTTCAAAAACATTTGTAACACACACGTTAATTAACGGTGGAATTACATGGTCATTTTGTATATTAATTCTATATTAAGTAGCTTGGTTGTGGTTGATTGAATCGTCAATTGTCTTTCTAAGATGTTGTTTATTTCTTTTTGCTAATCGGCTGTTTATTAGTTTTCTTTGCTTACGAGAAGCTTATCTTTAACTTAACGCTTAATTTGTTTTGTGATAATTGATTTTGGTAAGATATAGTTATATGTGGTTAAGGACATGTTGGTAGTATATAGTGGTTGAATTGGCTTATTACGGCTATTGGGAGTATTTGTTGCAATTCTACATTAAGTCGCTATTTCAGGGAAAAGGCTCCGTTACTACATATTGGCTCAACGGGGAACGCACTGGATTTCAGAACCAACCCAAGATCCCGCCCTACTGTTGATGACGTCATAGTGTTGATGATGTCATATGAACGACGAGGATACAAAATGATGTCCTTACCCATTTTGTGATGACGTCATTGAAAAACAACCAATCAAAGCTCGTACAGTTTTCTTAATAACCCCGTGAGACAACGGACAACGTAAAACTTTATATTTCTTTAATGACGTCAAACATAACGTGCTTATGTTTGTTGATGACGTCATGCTTAACACGAGAGGAAACAACCTAACAAAGCTCGCATCGTATTTTGATATTTGTCGTAGACCTCTTCAAAACCCAACTTTCATAAAGGTTAAAGTTTCACGTGGAGAAACATGTTTCACACACGTAGATGGATATGTAGAACAATTTACGTTAGCTTTGTCATAAGTAAAGGACAATGGAAGAATTCATGAAGAAGCCCTAACAAGAATACTGTGTACAATGTGACTTCTCCATGCATTGGTACACATCTCGTATTTGATATATTTATTTGTAGTCATTGTTTAGAACAAATGTAGCATTTTGATGAGCAAATGTAACCTACAAATAGATGTACAAATGTAAGAAATTCAGAAATTATCGAAACCCAAAAAAACTGTCATGCAATTGCGTACGTCATACTTGTTATGCTTTAAACATGATTGAATCTGACTCAACTCAAATAAAGATTAAATATACAAACACGGAGCATCCAATGGACAAAAGAGAAAAAGCAATAAAAAAAATCTGTCTTCCATTTGATTAATACAATTTTGCCATCATGCGAAAAATTTAGTGTAACATGTAAATCTATCAGGTGTTTCAATAATAAATTGAAATTGTGAAAAAGGTAGCTAAATGAAAATAAGTAATAAATATTGCCATGTGGATTTAATTTAAAATTATGGATACATGGAATAAGTGATATATATATGGCTATATGGAAATTGATTAAACTTATTACCGTTTGGAAATAATGTATAAATATGGCTGTATCTAAGAAACTTATAAGTATGTCAATTTTGAAATATTATTATCTTGGTTATATGTGAGAAAATTATAAATATGGCTTTAATGGACTAACTATGGCAATATGCACATTACTTATTCTTATGGCTGTATGGAAATAACTTATAATTATGGCTGTATAGAAGTACTCAATAATTATGTCTATATGTTTAAAAGTTATGTGTTACCTTATAAAGAAACCATACATGCATGTGTTTTACCGATTTATTGATTACTTACTGTGATGTGTTTTCCACGAACCAATGTGTTGCCATCTCTGCACTCTTATATAAGCGTCACCGTTTGTTTGTTTATATTTACTTTTGCTATCAAATTGCAGAGGAACTTGTTAATTGATTTTCGTAGTTTTGATTAATATGAATTCATTTCTAAGCTTCCAATTTTAAAGAAGATATATCAAGAAAAACTGATACTGTCTAAACAAAAAACATACGCGCCCACTTTTAATTAATTCTGACGTACAATTTTAGAGTGGAATATAAACTACATTTGTATTTTTTAATATGGTATAAACGCGATTTTAAAAGCCATTTATAGTTACTTATCGTAAACAACACTTCCGTTCTAACATTTTGCTCTGTAAATGATAAGAAATGTGTTTTACTTTTATACATGTATACAAATGTAAAACGAATTTAATTTTCAGCTCATCTAAGCAATAGTACTCATGGTCAAGTTTTGTAATAACCTTTTGTCTATCGAGCAATGATTCGAATTGCGACGTAAACATTCACAGTTTGAACACTCTAGAGACCACATTGCCCAATGTTCATGTAATTTGGTCAGAACATATGTCATCATGATATCTCGGCTGAAACTGGATCACGTGAACTCCAAAACTAGGTCAATAGGTCAAATAGAGGAAAATGCTTGTGAACACTCTAAACGTCCAAGTTTTGTCAAATCATCATAAAAACTTACTCAGAACATTTGTTCAAATGATATCTCCGCCGAGTTAAACAATGATTCGGGTCGGTTGAAAAACATTGCCGCCAGGGGGCGTTGCAGTTTTCCTTCTTGCCCGTTAAAAAAACTTGTCTGCATGGGAGTTGGGCAGATGTTCTTACATGGCTTTATTAAAATCTTGTGAAAACTCTTGAAGTCATACTTTTGCAAATAGTGGTTATAATGAAAAATGACAATCCCAGAACAGTTAAGTTCCTTTCGGTCTCAGGCGAGCGCCTTTAAGGGCCATAAGCTTACTTGTTCGGTTAAACGACATATTGCAATTGTCAAATATGTGTCGTGTTCTGAGAAAACTGGACATAATGCTTGTGCGTAAAATGTCATCCCAGATTAGCCTGTGCAGTCCACACAGGCTAATCCGGGATGACACTTTCCGCCTTAACTGGATTTTCGCTTAGAAGAGACATCATTTAAACGAAAAATTCTATAAAAGCAGAAATTGTCGTCCCTGATTAGCCTGTGCGGACTGCACAGGCTAATCTGGAATGACAATTTACGCACAAGCTTTGTGCAAAGTTTTCTCAGAACGCGACACATATGTGAACTGTTCCCGATACGCGTTTCGTCTTCTATAACCAATGATTGTTCTTGATTTTCATTTTAAAATATCTGCCTAAAGGTCAATTTTTTAAGTTGTCTTTTCCAATCAAAGAGTGTTTGTTTTATTGTTTGAACACAGTATCTTCCTCTATGTATAAATCTCGTTTTGTGTCTGCTCATCTTCTATTTGCTGCTTTTAAATGCTAGGAATATGTGTAATGCATGGAATGTGTTTTGAGCACCCATTGTATATGAATACAAAATGGAGATCTGACTTTACAGACATTGGTAAGATCGACAACATAGTTTCATGCTTTGAGATTTCTTTCTAAAATTTGCTAACAAGGCGAACATCTATGGTGGTATTATACAACAAATTGCAATTGTCAATTTACTAAAACGGTCAATTGACCTATACTATTGTATTGCCATTGTCAAACCAGTTTATGTGTGTAATAAGTAGCAGTACGTGTACTTACTTGTTTAAGCGTGTTAAAGAAATAAGTTTTCAACATCACAAATCATTTTTCTCAAAAACCATACAGAAATAAGGTTGCTTTTTATTCATATATTGGATCCCCAATATATGTCCATTTAATAAAATTGACATTTGAATTCCATTTTATTCTAAACTTCATGCAAGTGTTGTTGTTTTTTTTTACTTTTAACGCGTAAGTGGAAATCCATGTTAATTCGATAATCGTTAATGAATTCCAATTGACGTTATTATACATTACGTTACAGTGAGTGTGATTGTTTGTAGTGTATATAGAGTCATCTGTTTTCTTTTCTTTACGTGATACTTTTGCATTTGTCATATATATTTATTGACTTTGATGATTTTGTACATCCATTTGTTTTGCACATGCGCATTTTAATTCAACTGTAGACGTGGTTTGATTTGTGTGTGCGTGTGTTTGTGTGTTTGTTGTTTTGATGGCTGTTTTTGTGTGAGCACTTCTGTCTAATTTGGACATTGAATTACTCCACTACCTGTTTTTGAGATTTTGGCAATTGGATTATTCTGTATTCATTACATATATATGTACACGTTTTGCATTATAATCTACACGCTTCTTCACGTTGACGTTTGAGTGCATTTTGAAATAAGTTGAACGCCACCTTACATGAATCCATTTAAACCTTTTAATGACAGGTGTTCATAAAACCGATCACCATTGTAACAGTTTAAAAAAATATTAAGTTATTTAAAAATATAAATGATGCCAAATAGGGATACATCTTATCGATATGAGGTCAAACGCGATACGCAGATGAATGGAACCTACCTTAATTAAACGACAACGGTGTATCTCAATCAAATGCCGCGATTGTTTGAGTATTTGCTACGAGTTTAACAGTTACATTTACAAAAAATGGAGCACTTTTTAAATATAATATAACATACAATGTGTTGTTAAATTTGACAAATCCAATGATATTTACCTCTGTTCACTTTAGTTCGTCGTGGTTCTTAACACAAGCCGTTTCAAATACGACGGACGATTTCGCGACAAAATAACTTACTACTTCAAAAACCGATACATCAAAAACAATCCGGATCACGGAAAACCCGATTCTATTAGAAAAAAACTCGATTCTTTAACTGTCTTTACTATAAAACGACGATTCTACAAAAAAAACGCTATAAAACAAACCAATCTTACAAAACACAACGTATACAACTTTACGCGTTTCTTCCGTATTGTTATGTGAACATAAAAATGGTTGATTTAGCAAATCCTTCTTATCAAACGAGTAGATAGTACGTATACTTAATCCAGAAAGTAAAATGGTATTAAACATAGTTTTGTATTAGCCTCTTTGCTTTGCGGATGCGCAACTATATGAATCAGAATGTATGATGCGTTCGTTAATTGTTAAAGCTGAAACAGTGTTTATACGCATACATCTTGTTATTTAATACGAACAATTGTACTTACTTAATAACAGTAGCCTTTCGATTTGTTTCAATTACTGAATATTGTCCATTTTGTTGTATTCAATCTTCCATAACCACACATCGTGAGTTGTCAATCATATATCCTTTCAATATTTGTGTTGTAGTAAGTAATAATTTATGATTTATGTTAATTTTTAAGTACATGTGCACTTCATATACGTATTTGTTGCATTTTAGTGAGTATTTCTGATAGGTTTTTATAGTTGACTTTATAACATTAAAAAATAAACGATGGAATAATAGTCTGAATGTTGTCTTTTTGTGCTGTTTAATTATGCCCCCTTTGAAGAATCGCGGGTATAATGCATTGCACGTGTCCGTCGGTCAAAGGTCCTTTCCGCATGACCTTTGCATGCTGGGAAATTTGTCGTCTGCTTAAATGTCATCTGTTGAATTTCTTAAATTAGCATTTTCTTCGATTTTTTTTTTTTCAAAGAATACTATCAGAATAGCAAACAGTTGGATCCTGATGAGACGCCACGTTTTGTGGCGTCTCATCTGGATCCAAACTGTTTGCAAAGGCCTTTTAATATCGATTCCAGCGCTAAAAGGGATAAACCTTCCATCACCCAAACAGGCTGGTTACATGGGAGAAAAGAAAGACGTCTACCGAGTTTATGGGGGAAATTCAACATAAAAGTAAAAAGGAACACTATTCAGTTCAAGTACGTTAATTTCTTCATTTTCACAATACGTGCATAGAATAAGCAAATACAAGTTTAGATAACATTTTACGTGCGTCAATTTTCCATAATATAAATCCTTTAATAAGACATTCACTTGTAAAAAAAAACATTGGAAACTGCCATTATCTTTGAGTATTGGATATAATATGGTACTGCCTGGAATAAACGCATTCAAGCATGTAATACTATTTAGCATGGTTGTAAACAAACAACTGTTCTTGGCAGTTTCATTACCCATATGGCTCGATCCGCCTTAAGTACGACATTAACACAATATTTTTAGAGAAAAATAAAGTTTGAAATATTTGTTATGTTCGTTTAATTTATGAATCCATTGTATATTTGTGACTAAAATCCAAATTTTTATGAGTATACTGTGATAGTTAACTCAAAATTCGAGTTTTAATAAAACCAGTAAAAGAACTAGTATGTAATTTTCGGGACAAGACTCATGATTTTATAATTTTAATACAAACCAATAAACTCTAATCATATTAAATTTCCATTTATTTTCTGAACAATTGTACACATTTGAATGCGTATTCGTTTATTTTAACATTTTTGAAAAAAGTTTTTTTTATTGAGTTCACAGGTGAAATGTCAACTATATAACAGAAAGTAAAACATGTTCTTATTACAACTTGTTTAACTTTAACAAAATAAAACAATGAAACAAATATATTCAAAAACAAGATAATACATTTTGTTTAACAAAGTAGAATTGAATAAATCATACAAAAATTATTGATATAACATATTATTTTTTTTATTTTTTTTTTATTTTTTTTTTGCCATGTTTCATGACTCGTAACTGGTGGCTCCTTAATGGTTTATAGATACAATCAAATCGTTAAAATGACGAAATAAATCATACCATTGTTAAAACCGTTATATTTTCAGTTAAATATAACCCTCCTTTAAGTCCTTAACATAATTATTCCTAGTAGTAATACTAGTACGTGTATTTGTTCTTAAATTATATGACTGTCTTGTAAATGTTTTTTTTATAATTACGCTATTTTTAAAGATATTTGACATTTTATTTTAAAATAGAGTACACAATTAGACCGGTAAAGACTAGTTTTTGCTTAAGTATATGATGATATGTTTTTAATTAAGACATTAAAACAACATATTGTTACAATCTCAGATATTGTAATGCACTTTAAAACAATGCCTCGTAACTGGTTGCACTTTTGAAGACATCCGTACATTTTATTTTATTTTTCAAAAAAAATTCACTTCTGTCCAAAATCTATTTCTTATCAAGTTAAGACAACTTATTTACATACTTTGAAAAGTAATAAGTTAAAAAAAAAAACATAGTACATATAACGAAGACATTTTTTGCGAAGACATGCTTTTTCGGTCAACTTATGATATCAAGACGGTATTTATGTAAAATTTTAATGGCAATTAACCATTCATGTCATATTTTTTCTTTTCTGGTTATTTACTTTTGTCTAAAAATGCAAAAATTACATAGCAATTCATAAAAATATTTTATTGTATGCTGCATTAAAACCCGAAGACATCAATTGTCGCACATAAGCCGGATTGAGTCAAATGTGTCGCGTTCTGAGAAAACTGGGCATAATGCTTGTGCGTAAATTGTCATCCCAGATTAGCCTGTGGAGTCCGCACAGGCTAATCAGGGACGACAATTTCCGCTTTTATGAAATTGTTCGTTAAAATGATGTCTTTTCTTAGCCAAAATCCAGTTTAGGCGGAAATAGTCGTCCCTTATTAGCCTGTGCGGACTGCACAGGCTGATCTGGGACGACACTTTACGCACATGCATTATGCCTAGTTTTCTCAGAACACGACACATATATCACACATGCGTATTGCTTTGGGACAAATGGCTGTGGTAATGGAACTAATACAATTGTTTCATGAAATTTGGGGGAAGGACATGCATATTTTTAAAAACCTTTTTTGTAGTACGGCAAAGTTATGATATAGTGCTTAATTACAATTGAGTGGAGAGTTGTGTGGTTTTGATTTAAATGTGTGCTAGGCGTGAGGCGAATCGGCGTTCCTTTAAACCTGTTGGAGCACCAAATACTCTGCTTTGAATTGTTCAAGGCTCTGACGCAAGAGTTAATCAATTTTGTAAGCGTCTTTATAGTATGTATTGTCTTGGAAACAAAACGTAGTTTTCTTGCCTCGAGTTATTGAAACAAAATAATGCTGTGACAGACTTCAGTTAATTGCACGGTTACACAAACGACATATTTGTTGTGATACTATATATTTGTCGCGTTCTGAGAAAACTGGGCATAATGCATGTGCGTAAAGTGTCGTTCCAGATTAGCCTGTACAGTCCGCACAGGCTAATCCAGGACGACACTTTCCGCTTGTATGACATTTTTCGTTTAAATGAAGTCTCTTCTTCGCAAAAATCCAATTTCGGCGGAAAGTATCCTCCCTTATTAGCCTGTGCGGACTGTACGGGCTAATCTGGGACGACACTTGACGCGCATGCATTATGCCCAGTTTTCACAGAACACGACACATATATGACAACGCTACAATAGGACAACATCGAAACAAAACCGAAATGCACGCAAGTAAATGTCTATAATTATGCAAAAAAGATTTATTGTTTTACTCAACCACACAAACTTTAATAAATCTTAAAATATGCACCTTTTTGCTGGTATGCGAATATATTTATATTGCTGTAACACTTTGCCATGGAAAATGCCTTTAAACATTGAACCCATTTATGCCTAGCGTCTACAAAAAAGGCCTAGGCAAACAGCGTTGACCCTGATGAGACGCCGCATAATGCGACGTCTCATCAGGGTGTACGCTGTTTGCTTAAAGGAATTTCTGCGAGAAATATTCTTAAAATAGAAATAAATATACCAGACATCTCTAATTTTGGAAATAAATTGATCCAATTTAGAAGGATGGGAGAGTCCACTAGGCATAAATGGGTTTAACATTGGATAACGATGTGATATGTTGACAACCTGCTAACTGGTAGACAAACATGTGTCGAAGGTTGACATCACGATCTGTTTCATTCACAATTGTCCTAATTAGTGTATTCCTTATCACCACGTGGTGTTTCAAAGATGGGGCGTTTAATACATCTTCGGAAAATATAGTCACAGCGACATTTGCTCTTGCACAGTTTCCAGTTTAAATATAAACAAAATTGGACTACAGTGGAGCTACCTGAATAAACGATAGTATTACCATCCGCTTTTCTTTTATGTGAAGTAAGCTATGTTTATAATACACACTTTGCACAGCGAAAGTCAAACGTTCAATGCAAACCATTGGGGATTTAAAATGTTATAACCCATTTATGCCTAGCGTCTACAAAAAAAGGCCTAGACAAACAGCGTAGACCCAGATGAGACACCGCATAATGCGGCGTCTCATCGGTCTTCGCTGTTTGCTTAAAGGAATTTCAGTGAGAAATATTCTAAAAATAGAAATAAATCTACCAGAATTCTCTAATTTTGGAAATAAATTGATCCAATTTAGAAGGATGGGAGAGTCCACTAGGAATAAATGGGTTAAAATGCTTTAACGGAATAGTATACCTCACACTCAGTTCACATTAAATCACAACCTTTGTAATTGTAAAACCAATTACACCAGAAATGTGCAAATGACACTTAGATTCTGATTTAAAGCTCCATTTATTCTCAAAATCAAAAAGTATTTCGTACAATATTTCGTAAAATAATGTTAACCCATACAAAATCAGTGTTCAGTATAGCAAAAGCCGAAATTTCAACGCTAGATGTGGTCTGTTAACAAAGATTTAACAAGATACAAAATGCTTTTTATATTTTGTGTGGGACAATATATTCAACACGTGTGCATGTACCATGTGAGTGTGCGTGTGTTGTTTGAATAGATATCTTTGCAGGAAAATAAAATGGAATATATTGTGCCACCATTCTTGAACGACCCCCTAAAAGTGTCACACAGACCCCTTATCGTTGTTGCCTTCTAACGAAGACGGTCATTAGACTTATGGCCTGACGATGACAGAGGAAAAGGGCAACTCGTTGAAAGTGGGGAATTTATTGTTGTATATCGTCACACTCAGTAATTTCGTTGCCTTAGTGACCATCGTTGTCTACTACTCCCAGTATGGAGGAAAATGTTGCTCTCGTGTGGTAGGTACATATTTAATGCAACAAATAGGTTATTAAATTGTTAACACATGTTTTATATTAAATTCAGTACTATACAAACATTAAATAATGTGATATTCACATTTCGAATCACAGCACAGGTGCTTATAAAGAAATTACTTATCAATGATCCAGATACAAAGTTATCATCGGTTATCAACCAGTCATTGGTCGTTGACCCTTAAATGACATTTATGAAGTGGGACTACTAAAAAAAACATTAATAATTTGAATATTAAACTCGAAATTATGTCAAAATTAAGTGTTTCGTATTTCGCGAATGTAAACCATGTGTTCAATGGTTTTCAGGAAAAGTCAAAGATGTTAAATCACCTATTTAGAAAATGACAAAAATGAAATGTATCATGAAAAAATAAAATTAAAACAAAATGTTATTAAAATTCAACTGCTTAGAAATGCAATTTTTCAAATGAACTTCAAAGGTGTCTCGAGACGCTTCCTAACTAATGATAACTCAAAGGAGGCATATTAAGCAGTTTACATGGACGCAATCGTAAAATAAAATCTATTATTGAAAACATAAGCTCAAATACAATGCATCCATGTAGTTGATGTTATGTTATTATATGCATTCAATATCTCTTTATTGAATACACCACACGGATATTGTATAGCACTTACAGCTGCTTTGTATTGCAAAGTAAGACAATGGACTAGAGTAAATTATAAATGTTTAATATTTTATTTACATTTTTACCACTATACAAATTAATTAGAAATGATTAATTTTTCAATCGTAATGTGTCGATAAACGACAATATACTTTCATCAATTTCATTGAAGGGAATAACTAATAACTATAGTGGATGTTTTCATTGAATATTATGAGTTTGTACCAGGTCGTGTAATTCAAATTTGACCCAATTTTAGCGTGCTTCAATTTCTATCTCTGGGAAAATTCGCATGTGATAAGCGTAAGGCTACGATATTAATTATTAAAAACACCATTTTTAATGAAAAATTATCAAATTATAACGAAAAATCAACTTCGCTGAAAAAAAAAACAATTAATTTTACTATCAAATATCCAACTCAAAATGACCCGAAAATAAGGGCGCATCGCGTTGAACAGCCATTACTTCTTCAAGTGTGCAGCGATTTCCATGAACTCGGCCTTATTAAACACAAAACTGAATTTCCTTTCTGGAAATGTACATATCTTACAATATGTTTTTGTACTTATGCAGGGTCAAATTTTAAGAAATAACACGATACACAACTCGCGTGACCTAAGGCTTATTTGAAACGCTCTCGAGTCCGTTTCCTGTGACTAGAACCAGTACTTGGTGTCTTTTTTTGGGGGGGGTCTAAAGAACGCTCCCACTGTGGGGATCGAACCCGTGACCTCCCGATCACTAGGCGGACACCATAGCCACTACACCACGGCGACCTGCGTTTAACAAGACCGAGTTAATGGAAATCGCTGCACAGTTGATGAAGTAATGGCTGTTCAAAGCTTTGCCCTATTTTCGGGTCATTTTGAGTTGGATACCTTGTTATATATATAAATATCATAGCCACACGCTTACCGCCTGTGGAATAATGTGTCAACATTCTTAACCCTTTGAGCGCTGGAACCGGATTTTGAAGGCCTTTGCAAACAGTTTGGATCCAGATGAGACGCCACAGAACGTGGCGTCTCATCAGGATCCAAACTGTTTGCTATTCTGATAGTATTCTTTGAAAAAAAATCGAAGAAAATGCTACAACATTTTAGCAGACGACAAATTTCCCAGCATGCAAAGGGTTAATACATCTATACTATTCATACATCATTTGGAACGGAATTAATGATAAGCGTTTAATCTTTCATTTTGTTTTTAATCTCTTCCGAATCTAAGAGAAACTGTAAAACAAATATATGCCGGTGTGTTTACGTTTTGAAAGATACGTTCTGATTCTCCACATTCAAACAGTTCGCGATGTACGTCAATTTTCAATACACCAGCCTTAAGATTCACGCCTTCATTAGGAAAACGTATTAATAACGGAAGTATCGTGTGTCATGTGGCAAAATGATGTAGCAGTCAAATTAAATGAATTAAGTAATTAATATATAACGATTAGCTAAAAACAAAAAAAAACATGGCAGTTTATGTACTCGAAATGCGGATAGTAACGCACAACAATATTAAAAGGAACGTGCGTAAAAGTATTAAACACCCTAATTCTTTTACACGCCTTTAAACTAGAAACAGATCATTAGAATAAAGCATACTACGAGCTAGTGTTTTTCACTCGTAATTCCTTATATTAATTTCATACGATTTCAACAGATTGTTCCTTTAAAGCTGAACTGTATTGAACAAATTATCAAATTTTAAAATAGAATCGTCATTGCGACAAAAACACAATAAGCTTAATTTCTCATAGACAAACATTCGCGTTTACATAGTCACGTGTATACATTTTAATAAATGGCATTTGAGCTAAACCAACGCAGAAGCCTCAATCGGTTGAAAAAAATCATCCTAAAATAATCTTATTGTACTCAGGCCAATGTTAGATGAACTTAATCAATTATGGCATTTAGTGCTTTTTACCAAATTTTGAAAACTGTACTTAATGTTCGTAAAGATATAGGTCAACACTAGGTCACGAATTATGCACCAATCAAAATGATTGGGTAATCGTCGTATAGATATCGTTGACCTCAAGGTCGCGAATTATGCACCAATCAAAACGATTGGGTAATCTTCGTATAGATATAAGTGACCTCAAGGTCGCGAATTATGAACCAATCAAAACGATTCGGTAATCTTCGTATAGATATAAGTGACCTCAAGGTCGCGAATTATAAACCAAGCAGAACGGTTTGGTGGTCTTCGTATAGATATAGAACGCCCATGCACTGTTTAAACCCCACAAAGCATTGCATTTATCGTTCCAATGGTGACCTCATCTTTAATCATTTTATGTTTAATGTTGTTTTGTATTTTTTTTCTGTATTGTTTAGGTTATTGGCCACTTGCCTTAAATAAAGGAATAGCGAATGTTAACATAAATGTCTTTCCTGATAATGTTTCTGCCGTTTCCTTATTATTATATAAGGTCTTAAAGCTGTCAAGTTTGCACACAACGCTGCATTCACATGGAATTCAATGTGTCGTGTTCTGAGAAAACTGGGCATAAATTTTTGTGCGTAAATTGTCATCCCAGATTAGCCTGTGCAGTTCGCACAGGCTATTCAGGGACGACAAGTACCGCATTTATGGAATTTTTCGTTTAAATAATGTCTTTTCTTGCGAAAATCCAGTTTAGGCGGAAAGTGTCGTCCCTGATAAGCCTGTGCGGACTGCACATACTAATCTGGGATGACAATTTACGCACAAGCATTATGTCCAGTTTTCTCAGAACACGACACCAATGTGTGACCATGATACAATTTATCAATTTAAAATTGGTGCACGCCCTTACGAGATGGAACATGTATCAATTACACACTTATCTCGTTCAACAACCGTGATCAGGGCAATAAGTATAATGAAATTCGCGCGTTGTATATACGCGCCTTGTTCCTGTTTAATTGCACTTAATGCAATTTAGGTATTAGTATTTACATTATCAAAAATATTGCGCACTAAGCACAGATTGGAATCAGAAGATAATTTATTGTTACTATACGATAGTCCTTAATTTTAAGGCATAGTTTAATGAATGATGAACACGCCGTGTTTTGGTCGTCCATTTTTACTGTCTACGTATCATTTTCCATCTTTTCTATCAGCAGACCGAGCTATGGCTAACTGAATTCTTTCTCTGCAGCAGTACATTTATTAGCAGATGATAAGGGTCAACACGCTATGATTACATATGAGTCGTGTTCTGAGAAAACTGGGCATAATGCTTGTGCGTAAATTGTCATCCCAGATTAGCCTGTGCAGTCCGCACAGGCTAATCAGGGACGACAATTTCCGCTTTTATGGAATTTTTCGTTTAAATGATGTCTCTTCTTAGCGAACATCCAGTTTAGGCGGAAAGTGTCGTCCCGGATTAGCCTGTGAGGACTGCACAGGCTGATCTTGGATGACACTTTACGCACATGCATTATGCCAAGTTTTCTCAGAACACGACACATATGGGCGCTAATAAACATGGGTAAAATATATAAAACAAAATGGCTGGATTCAAAAATATAACGGCTTAACTATGTGAAAAATATGTTACAACTCAGAATTATAAACATTTACCACAAGATCAAAGCTTGGGACATCTGCTTAAGACGATCAAATCATACCATGTTAAGTTAAAACTTAAAACTGATTTCAAGGCAAGCCAACCCCTATACACTTGACAACATAAATATAAAACTAAAACACACGAATATATATATTGTGTAAATAATCAATATAAATAAGTACATAATACGAGAATTAGTCATGCGATGGAACTAAAACGCGTTACTTCTGGTTGCATGGTTATATATTTGTAAGCAAAAACTGAGGCCGCTTTGTCTTGCAAAACAAAGACTAAAAGTCATTTCGCAAAATACGAAAAAAAAATGAAAACGCATACGTGTTGTTGTTCACTTTGTGACTTTTCAGACAACAACTGAGGACATCTACAGCAGAATAGCGGCTGATGTTAAGTCCCTTATTCAAGGACGAAACACGAGGAATGTGGACAAAAGTGGGTTGTCGTCATTTGTACGTATGTGTGTTGTCTTATAAATAAATGTGTTGTCAAAATGAATCAAACAAACTATGAAACGTTTAATATTGACATCATTAAAACGGTATTAAAGTTGAAAACACAACTTAGCTTTGCAATTTTTTAAACCTAGTCAGGAATTATCATGAAGACATGTCCACATACTGCAGACTAACGAGTATGTTGTCAACAAATTTGTATTCCTTAAGTTTGCATTGATTCATTCTTGTGTTTTTTTCCTTTGCTTTTGTCGAACTTGTTATTGTTCTTGTTCTTTTTATGGTAACTGGTTTGTCCACCTTCATCGTTTTGATATATAACGCAATGGAGATGTACAAATAAACCAATTGCAAACATCAATGCAAATCCGTTTTCATTCTGAAACTCATGCATTTTCCAGACAACTGACATTGTAAACGAGTGCAGAGAAGCTGCAAGAGCCGAAACCATGGCATTAATCAAGGAAACAGCGGCTTACGTTAAGTTTGGAGGAAGTCAGGATGCGTCAAAGAAACGCCAGACTGCCACAGGTGGAAGTGACCTCACCGCCATCTTTGAAGCCATTGCGAAAAATCAGGTAACTCTTTGCATGAACATATATATATATGTTTTTGGCTTTTCGATAGTAGAAAGTTATTGCGTACATGTAAAACGCATGTTCAGTATTTGATCTTACTAGTGCAAAGATTAACATGGCAGTTTCATAGCCACTGTTACTTTGTCTGCTTCATATTAGGCAAAGTAGCTATTGTTTATAGATGTTTAAAAAAAGTTATTGCTAGAATAAAAATATGACACAGATAATACTATAAATTGCAAATCGACCATGATATAGTTTTCTTTCCCTTGCGTTTTAGTTTTCAAACAATTCAAGAGGCTATTTTCTATGTTTTGTTCTACTCTTTTTTCAGACTGATATACTGAAGCAATATTGCAGATTTATTGAGTTGTTCTACTTTATTTTAGATTGATATACTGACGCAATATTGCGGAAATGACAGCAAGATTTGTTTACCAGGTAAAAAATTTAGTTACCAATATATAGTAATTTTCATGTTTTAGTGCTAATTCACATACCAAAGTGCTTTACATAATTTTGATTGTTATTGTGTACGTTTCTTAATCTTGGTCATTTGGCACATTAGTCCAACATGTTGACGCTATCAAATATTAAGCTACTTTTTATATTGGTAATATTCCAAAGAATTTAGCCCATATAAAAAGTATCTATAACTTCTTTGTGCGTCTTAAAAATTAGACTAATGGCACATACACTCTGTCCATTTTGTTTGTGTCTGCGGACAAGTTCGATTCCCTCAAATGTCATCATGATTGTCTGTTTCATAAACAACCATTCCGTAAAAAAAGACTCTGTATCCGTGCGTTATGATTAGATTAGCATCTGTATTGGAATGTTATGGATCAATGCGGTAATACCAAGCATGCAAATTGTACCGGTCTACGAATTTTTCGCAGCACTTATTTTTGTTTTTTGCAGGTGAGAAAGGGACTAAAGGGGACAGAGGGGATGACGGCTTATTCGGCGTACCCGGCATTAACGGCAACCCTGGCCCTATGGGACCGCAAGGTAATTTACGACAACAACAAGAGACCCAGGGAACATTTTTATTGAAATAATTACGACAAATTTAAGTTACGCTCCCAATAAAAACATTTACGTCCAGTATATTCATGAAATTAAATACTTCTGTTTGATCGTAGCCAAAACAGATGTTCCTACACTTTTAAAAGTACATCATTCAAACTTGCATGCATCGCTTCTTATAACATAAAGTTGTACACGTGTAAGTATGATCATCTTAGGTAAAACATAGCTTTAGTGTTCTCCTCCATTCCTTATTTCCTATTCTGTATACATGCTTATTACTTGCTTCATAATACGAGGTGAGCGTTTTCGCACGTACTTTGGGAAGCTCTAGTTTATATACTTTAAATTTTAATAACTCATCGTTGAATTTACAGGAAACAAAGGCGAGCTTGGTCCAGTCGGCCCAAAGGGGGAGAATGGTACTCAAGGTAATATAAGTACGCAAAAAGAGTTCATACAACGAAAGATCCCACGTGGTCGCGGTGGCGTATTGAATATTGTATCCGATTGTCCGCCAAGCGATCGGAAAGCTCCTCTAAAGAGTACTGGTTCTACCCAGGAAACGGACTCCAGGTTTTTTGTCTATTAGCCGTATACCGGTACCTTCGATTGAATCGAGCTTAAATAAATAGGTTTCGACTAAAGATTCGATGATGTAGAATTAAAATAATATACCTTAACACCGTTATCCTCGGAAAATCATTCTTAAAATACGCCGACAAAACTGTTCAAAACGATATCAACCCATTTATGTCTAGCGTTTAGAAAAACGGCCTTGGCAAACAGCGTAGACCCAGATGAGACGCCGCATGATGCGGCGTCTCATCAAGGTCTGCGCTGTTTGTTTATAGGAATTTCTGTAAGAAATATTCTAAATATAGAAATAAATATACTAGACATCCCTAATTTCGGAAATAAATTGATCCAATTTAGAAGGATGGGAGAGTCCACTAGGCATAAATGGGTTAAACTGTGGAGCTGCAGAAGCCTTCGAAAAAGCAGTCTACCCGTATTACAACTTACAAGGAACAAACAACGCACATATACATAAACACATTAAAAGATGACGATCTCTTGTGTAATTTCAAAATGTGTTAATGGTTTTTGCGTGTTGCCTCTGGTTTTGGAGATTTAATTCTGTTATATTTCTTTTGTTTCGTGTTTTTGCGTTTGTTTCGTTATGGGTTTTCAAATATTTCTTATTTTGTTTTCGCTGAAGAGTTTCAATTTAGCCGATTGGATATAACTGGTGTGGGTTCAGAATTATGTTGTTCATGTTTTTTTTTAGTTTTGGTGTCAAGTAATGCATTTTGTCAATTTAAAAAATAAATAATTGGAGCAATTCATTCAACTTGCTTGATTTGACGTTTTGAGATGGACTTCGTCAAATGTCTACCGCGCGGTAATTTACTTTTACAGTCTAAATGTAGAATGTTATTCTTGTGAAATATGAATACCCGGTACATTTGGTTTTAAAAATGGAGCATTTCTGTATTTATGATTTTGATTTATATTTATTTATCACTTTTACAGGGAGTTTCTTTGTTGTAGTTTTGTTGTGGATGTTTTTATTTGTATGTTTCTTTTACCCATTTATGCCTAGCGTCTAAAAAAAAAGGCCTTGGCAAACAGCGTAAACCCAGGTGAGACGCCGTATGATGCGGCGTGTCATCAGGGTCTGCCCTGTTTGCTTAAAGGAATTTCTGTTAGAAATATTCTAAATATAGAAATAAATACACTAGACATCCCTAGTTTTGGAAATAAATTGATCCAATTTAGAAGGATGGGAGAGTCAACTAGGCATAAATGGGTTAAGGTAAAGCGAATGATATATTGATTTTGACGGCATGACTATTTCACTATCCTTCCCTTTTTACACATGGGAAATTCCGAATGGCACAGTTGGTCAAAACGCTGTCTAATCTTGGGATTTTGTATAAAATGTAAAGGTCAAAAAGGTGAGCCTGGACAGGACGGTTTGTACGGTGTCCCGGGACAAAACGGTCCCAGGGGGCCAATGGGACCACAAGGTAAAGTCGGTCCAATAAAATATCAGCTTTGCATTTTGCTTGCTTAAGCAAAAAAAACAATGTGAAGAAGTTCGGGGAAAATATCAGCTTAGCTTATAATATTGGAAACAGAAACACGAGTTATTTGCTGCATCGAGGAGCTTGCTTTCGCATTGAGGTTGGTGCATTATTAAGATAAAACTCATAATGCGTTTCTCCATTCAGATTGCAATCACACTTTTCCCAAGGATTAACCGAAAAGCATAAATGGATGTTTGTTAAATCCCATACTTTCATACGTGCTTGAATCACATCTGTTGCTTTTTCATAGCCCACACGAATTGCAAATAAAATGAAATTGTCAAGAAGAGACCAGTTCACAAAATTGTTTGTATTATTGAATACGCCATAACATTGTAATAATAACGGTATATACAAAACCTCTAAATTAAACTGTTCTCGTTTCGGACAAAAATCGTAAATGCTTCGACTAGACCGTTCAGGGCTTGGTACACGTTAACATGTTTTGATATTTATGCAGTCTAGTTCAAGGTTCAAACCCATTTATGCCTAGCGTCTAGAAAAAAGGCCTTGGCAAACAGCGTTGACCCAGATGAGACGCAGCATGATGCGGCGTCTCATCAGGGTCTGCGCTGTTTGCTTAAAGGGAATTCTGTTCAGAGTCCACTAGGCATAAATGGGTTAATTAACATAATAAACGCGTCTATTTCGATCTATCATAATCCATAATCGAAACAATATATTAAATATTTCTCACGTAAAAATTGTGCTTTTTTATTATTTTGTTGTTTAAATCTAATGTTCACATTTTTTTTTAAATCTATGACTGTTGATATGTTAAATTGATAATTTAGCAATCTTTGAACAAGTGTCATTACTGTTTATTTCTTAACATCGTCCGGGGAAGACTCTCAATATTTCGAATAGAATTGAAGGGACTCGGAATGATCAACAATATTGGCTACAATTCTGTTTTAACATAATATTGAATGAGTTTATTTACCATTATATCCCCATGAGTAAAATAGTAAATAGGTAAACATGATACTTTAATAATCAGCGTGAGATATAAAAGGAAACAAATTGGGAGCAATGTTGTTGTTACAATTAAAAACAATGGGAATTTTGGTGATAATAAGTTTATAGACATGCATTTATGGTTTGATATTCCTATCGGAATGTCCTTCGAACAACAATTAGAATTTGAAAAATGCTATTGCAAAATGCTAGCCTAAAAATACCAATAGTATGTAATTAAACATTTTCATCTAATGTAATCAAGTATCTTTAACCCATTTATTCCTAGTGGACTCTCCCATCCTTCTAAATTGGATCAATTGATTTTCAAAATTAGGGATGTCTAGTATAGTTATTTCTATATTTAGAATATTTCTTACAGACATTCCTTTAAGCAAACAGCGCAGACCCTGATGAGACGCCGCATCAAGCGGCGTCTCATCTGGGTCTACGCTGTTTGCCTAGGCCTTTTTTTCTAGACGCTAGGCAAACATGGGTTAAGGAAATTTAACTTGTTAAAATGGTCTTTACACGAAGTCTCCAAGACTGAGTCATTTCTTCTGTACATCGACGACCGAAACATTTAGGCCAAGTTTTTTTAATTTGTTTAAATACATGTGGGGCGGACACCAAAACGAAGGCTCAAACATTTGATTTTCAAGTTTGACATTGAACTTGAACCATGGGACCGACTCGTATTTGCCTTCCGGACAATGTCTAAATTATCTAAACATGTGGACCAATTTTAATGAAAATCCTTAAGATAGTATAGGAGATATAGTGGACATGAACATGTTACGGACAGACAGACGGACGGATGCAGGGCATTCCTATAAACCCTATCGCTCCGCTTCTGCGTTGGATAACAAAATATGCCTCGCTCCACCCTATCATGTGATGTAATTATTTTACTTGTTGTACAAATGTTCAAGCAATTACACAAAACAAGCATACAAACTGCATGTTAAACATATATAAGTATTTGAGTATATCAATTTTATTTTTTATTTTTCAGTTTGATTTTAATAAAAAAATAATGCGTTTTAGCATTTACTTTGATGATGTTATAAATGTAAAATCCATGCGAAATCTGGTATATTACTGGTTTATAGAACAAGTAGTACAATCAATATCTACAATTTACAAATCAACTTGATTATTATTGATACACTAAATAAGCTCGAAGAGACTAATTTGTCAAATATTAATATACCGTTGAAAATTTCGTAATTTTAAAGCGCCGTTGTTGTCGTCGTTTTGTTGATGTTGTTGTTGTTGTTATCTTTTTATGTCGTTTCCGACAATAAAAATCATTTATTATGCACTTAGCTGTTTAAAAAACATTCCGACTACTCAAAAGGTCAAAAGGGTGAAGCGGGACACGACGGTTTGTATGGCGTCCCAGGACTAAAGGGTCAAACGGGCCCAATGGGTCCGCAAGGTAAATTCAATCAGATAAAATGTATGCTTCATCTTTTGCTTGCTTGGGAAAACGAAATACAATTAAACAATTTTATTCCTCGCAACTCGTGATATGCTTGTCAAGAGGGTGCATTGCGGTCTTATTTTAAGTACATGGCTTTATATTTTTTATAAATTTGCTTTTCAGCAAAGCTTTTCGTTCCCGGGGAAAATGGTTTTGCATTTTAGATTCGTTTATTCACGGCGTCAAATTTAGCTGAAATTTAAGATTTCTTCTTACGGAACAATCAACAATAACAACTGAACGGCGAAGTTGTTTGTTTGCTTTAATAAATCGCCAGTTTGCTTTATGCATTTGAGGAAAATGCTGTGATATTTTTATGTTATAAATTATTTGAATGGTTCTGTTATTTTATATGCTATCATTCAAATTAACTTCAAATAGATTGTCCCTTTTTTTTGTAGATGTTCGAAACAATTTTAACCGATTAAAAAATACTAATGCTTTGCATTGACTGTTCCAAGGCACTGACCCCAGCTTTAATCAGCTTTCATTTGGATAAAAAAAATCAGCATCGCTTGACCTTTAATGGGATGTAATTGTTTTACTCGTTGAACAAATGTTCAAGCAATTACACAAAATATGCATACGCACTACATGTACAACGTGTATATATGATGATGGTATAAATGTTAAATTCATGCGAAATCTGGTAGAATATTTTTTTTTAAAGAAGAACAATCAATAACTACAATTTCCAAATCAACTTCATTATAATAAATTGTACAATAAATACGCTCGAAGGGACTAATTTGTTGAATATTAATATACCGATGAAAATGTTGTTAGCTTTGTTGTTGTCGTCGTTTTGTTGATGTTGTTGTAGTTGTTATCTTATAATATCGTTTTCGACATTAAAAATAATTGATTATGCAATAAGTTGTTTAAAAAAATAATCAAATTACGCAAAAGGTCAAAAAGGTGAAGCGGGGAAAGACGGTTTGTATGGCGTCCCAGGACAAAACGGTCAAACGGGCCCAATGGGTCCGCAAGGTAAATTCGATCAGATAAAATGTGTTTCGCGGTTTGCTTGCTTGGGAAATGCTTTTTAAGTCGAGAAGTACTGGACAAGAGGGAGCATCGCAGTGTAATTATAGTACATGGTTTTATTTTTATATTAATTTGCTTTTCAGCATTTGAGCTTTTTGTTGCCTGGAAGAATGGTTTGGCAGTTAAAATGTGTTTATTAAGGGCGTCATATGTGGCTGATATTTAAAAGCTGTCTGACGGAACCAGTTAATATTAAAACAAAACGGCTTAGCTTTTTTGCTTACAAAAATTGCAAGTGTGCTTTATGCGTTTGCGGAACCTGCTGTTATTGTTGATTTTTGTAATATCATTTGAATGGCTCTGTTTTTTTTTTAATATTCTATTATTCAAATTAACTTCAAATAGATGGCTTGAAACCCGTTTTTATTCGCCATAGATAAAGACTTCCGGACGGTAACAACAATGTCCTTATTGGTAATGGTTTGTGGAGTTCGTTATTCATATGTTCATAACTGAACGTGGATAATAACGAAACGTGAAATATAAAACAAGGTATGGCGAATGAAGAATTTACACTTCAATCATTATAGATCATTCGTTAGCGGTGTAGTGGGTATTGGAGTATGGGCATTACATGAAATATGGATAATTCGTTAGTGGGGTACGGCTATTTCAGAATGCGCATAACGTGATAATGGATAATTCGTAAGTGGGAGTGTGGCTATTAGAAAATATGAATTACATGAATTATTGATATTTCGATAGTGGCGGTGTTTTTTTTTTAGTAAAACATGTTAATTACATGAATTATGGATAATTCGTTAGTGGGGTGTGTGGCTATTTGAGAATGTGCATTGCATGAATTATAGATAATTCGTTAGTGGCGGGTTTGACTTTTTGAAAATATGAATAACATACAATATGTATAATTTGCTAGTGGTAGGTGTGTCTTTTTCAGAATGTACATCACATAAATTATAAATAATTCATTAATGGGAAGTGTCACTTTTGAAAAATGGGCATAACATGAATTATGGATAATTTTCGTTATTGGGGTATGCCTTTTTCAGAAAACGCATTTCATGAATTGTGTGTAGTATACGTAATTGAGAACTGGATTATCGTTGTAATGTTGTATTTTATCGGCATATTCAAGGATGTCTTAAATGAACCTTACCGTATCGTTCATAAATATAATTGCATTTCAATTTGGGTAATTTTTTTCGAGAAACAAGGACTACAAAAAAGGAGTATAAATAAAAGACACAATTCAGGCGTTAAGCATTAAGATCACAAGCAGATTTTTTCGAGCTGTAATAAAACCTGATTAATTGATGTATATCGACAAGTTGTATGGCAATATGAATAATATTTTATGTATGTGTTATGAGTTTTGTTTCTGGTTGTTTTTACAGTTGGGCATTTTAAAAAGTTCGTCGAACATTTTGGTGTGTAACTCGCTTGACTAAACTTTGTGCTTGGACAACTGTTGCAGAATTGGAGATAAAATAATGTATATCGTGCATTAAACAATAATTTACATAGTGCATTAATTGTTGTATGACCGGTTTCATTTGCAACGGTTCTGATAATGATATTAAGGTCTGTTTGAGTTTTATCATACCGGTTTTAATCTTTAATTCTTTGATACGACAGTGCAAGAACAGCGACTTTAAGGTGTACAGTGCTATAAATCTGTGTCAATGGCTATCGGCCACTTGACTTTTACAAAGGATCTTGAGATTGTTCTCTCACATAGGTGCAGCTGAAGTTTCACTTTGTTTATTTGTGTTTCTTTTCCCGCAGGTCAAAAGGGTGAGGCAGGTCAGGACGGTGCATTTGGCATTCCGGGAATTAATGGAGCGATGGGCCCAATGGGACCCCAAGGTACAATTACGGGAAAGGCTGACAGAACGCGCGGTACTGAAGGGGGTTCAACTCCTTGCTTACTTTTCCATTCAGCACATTAGCCATTGGCTACGAGTTACCGATTTCGGCTTAATAAATGTGTGTTTGGTTAAACGTTTTTCTCACGAATTCCTCAGAGAAAGCTAACATGAGAAGGATGTTGAGAATCTCAGGCAAATGCGGCTACATAATCTTTTTCCGAGTGGTAGCACTAGTACTGCTACACTGAAGTATCCGCCAGTTTTTTGTTATAATTATACATATTCTTTCGACAATAATATGTCTTAAAAAGCGTTAACTTTTTACTGTTTAGATCATTTTCTTTTATACCTAATGATGAAATATGACATTTCTGCAGTGAAATAACAGCAGTAAAAATAAACAAATTGTTATTTTCACCGGTGAAAATAACAAATTTTCGGAACTCCTTTTTCTATTTTTAGATTATCATATCAAGATTTACTTCCCTTGTTTATATCATCGTTTATATTTTTCTATGATCACGAGTGAAATAAATTCGATATTCCACCGAATCCAACACATTTCTTTTTATTTTATGCTTTTTTACCGTTTACTTATTTTGTAAAAGAGTTTTACTGAAGAATTTCGCTGGAATAGTGACGTCATTTCGTCCACAAAATGACGTCATGTCAATGTTTTGAGGAACGCCACGGGAGAAAGGGTAACTTTTCAGCAAAAGGGAAACAGCTGTTAATTATTTTCTTGAAAAAGAGGCATAAAAGAAACAGATAAGTGTAAGATCGTTTGTTATTTCACTCGTGATCATAGACAAATAATATTTTCACTCGCGCCTGCGCCACTCGTGAAAATATATTTTCTATTATCACGAGTGAAATAACAAACGATCTTTTACTGACAAGAACAAATATCCTCTATGTATTCCAGTGTTTGCATACCAACGTACTGCATGGATGGTAATAGTAAAATAATAAAGTTATCTAATTTTAAATCAACACCATATAGTGCTTTTATTCCGGTATGACGTAACATTTTATTGACGTTGCTAGGCAACAAAGGAGAAGTGGGAAACCCAGGTCAGAAGGGAGATAAAGGTGATGTGGGGTTGCAAGGGCTGAACGGAACCACGGGTAAGTTGTGAATATGAATATACATGTATATATAGATTGGCTATTAAGGAACTTGTTCACAGTTTTTTATATGTTTATTTGCGCAGGTGCTGATTTTTTCATTTTTTTTTAGGTTATTTTGAGCTGCTTAAAACCGGTTTAAATCTTTAATATTTTAACATGACGGTTTCAGGACGGTGACTTCAATTGTTTTCATTTATTCAAGTTTGGTAAATGCGTTTTATATGTGCAGTTCTTTTATTCTGTGTCACTGCGTTTGGTTATTTACCAACATAGGATCTCGTACTTTTTCTCTCTTTAAGATTCTGCTGAGGTTTCACGTTGTTCATATGAGATTCTTTTTGCCATAGGTCAGAAAGGTGAGGCAGGTCAGGACGGTGCCTTCGGCATTCCGGGAATCAATGGTGCGATGGGCCCGATGGGACCTCAAGGTACATATACTGACAAGACTCTTGGAACGGGCAGTACTGGAGGGGATTGAATTCCGTACTTACTTTTCTATTCACCTCACTAGCCAATGGCTACAAGTTACCGCATTTGTTTAAATACATGTGTGTTAAGCTAAACGTTTTTCTCACGAATTCCTCAGAAAAAAAGCAAACATGGTAGGATTTTGACAAAATACGGCAAATACGGCTACATACATTTTTGCACATGTGATAGCGCTTCCAAACTGATGTATTCGCCAGTTTTTTTTGTGTTTTTTTTAAATAATTATACTCTTTTTTTACACAAAATATGTCTCTTTAGGCCTTTAATCCCCATATGAAGCAACATTTTGTATTGATGTTGCTAGGCAACAAAGGAGAAGTGGGTAGCGCCGGTCAGAAGGGAGATAAAGGTGATGTTGGTTTGCAAGGGCTGACGGGAACCACGGGTAAGTGTTGAATATGAATGTATATAAAGATTGTGTTTTAAAAAGGACATGTTCACAGATTTTCGTTTGTGTACATGTATGTTTGAATGCATCATGCAAGTACTAACCTAACTATACTATTTTAACCCATTTATGCCTAGTGGACTCTCCCATCCTTCTGGATTGGATCAATTTATTTCCAAAATTAGGGATGTCTAGTATATAAATCTCTATATTTAGAATATTTCTTACAGACATTCCTTTAAGCAAACAGCGCAGACCCTGATGAGACACCGCATTATGCGGCGTCTCATCTGGGTCTACGCTGTTTGCCAGTGCCTTTTTTTCTAGACGCTAGGCATAAATGGGTTAATAATAAAACAAATGTGTACAAAAAGATGGAAAAGATATAACAAAAGTTCTATCCCCGCAGCTTAAACCCGGAACCTTTTTAAGGGAAAGCTAACGCGAAGTTTAAACTCTATGCTGGTTTTTGCTTAATTATCGATATAAAGCGTTACGGACGCTTTAGTATTTTTCAAATTCGATTAATGATTTTCCATAAACGAACCAATATTGTTTTAATGTTTAGTCAGGAATGTTATTTGCTGGACTGAATAAAATGCTTGCATTTTTTTTTTGACGCTATGGCATTTCTAAATAAGAATACATTCGTGTGGTGGTATAGAATTGTCAGATCGTAAATACATGTTTGTGGAGAAACGTGGTTATTGACTATATGTGTCGCGTTCTGAGAAAACTGGACATAATGCATGTCCGTAAAGTGTCATCCCATATTAGCCTGTGCAGTCCGCACAGGCTAATCAGGGACGACACTTTCCTCGTTAACTGGATTTTCGCTAGGAAGAGACATCATTTAAACGAAAAATTCCATAACAGCGGAAATTGTCGTCCCTGATTAGCCTGTGCGGACTGCACTGGCTAATCTGGGATGACAATTTACGCACAAGCATTATGCACAGGTTTCTCAGAACACGACACATATATAAAATCGCGTTTTAAATATTCTCCTACTCAAGAAAAAAAACTGTAAAAGTGATGTTAAATAGAACCAGGTTGTCCGCCTGGTCGATCGTGCGCACTTCCGGTTTCTTATCTAAGGCATAACTCGAAGATTAACAGAGGTGTCCACATGAAACTTAATAGATAGTTAGATCGTCATCGCACGGAGGTCTAGTGCACAAGAACTATAACCCTTGCTTCCTTACTGGAATGCTTGTTTACATTTGTTATTTTTAATACTTCAATGCGGTCTGCCACTTTATGCTTTCTGACACATGCGTGTTCCCTCTTATAGCGTAGGTCCATTTAGAATGAAGCATGGTTCCATGTTTTTTGCCTCAGGACCTGAAGGGCCCACTGGACCGCAAGGACCAAAGGGAGAAACCGGAACTAACGGTCTGCCGGGTATAAAAATATCATCTTAAAAATATATATATCCCCCCCCCCCGACTAAAATGTTACTTGCTGTAAATGCTGTACCGTATTTGTAGTTGTTCTATGTTTTCGTCGGACACTTCAAATTTTGTATCGTTTAACTGTCGGTCATTACAAAGGAAATCTCCAAAATCTACACACATAAAACAGTCTGAAGACATGGAACAAGTTTGGTAACCGTTATCCGTAAAATTGATTCGTTAAGTTAAAACATTTTTATTTAATTTTTTCTTCAGCAAGATTTTTAGTTTTCCTTACGACCATGTATTTGAGACACTAGTTGATTCCGATAAAATATCGAGACAGAACCAACCAAATTGTCTTTTTATTGTATGAAGTCATCCTTTAGCACAGGCTAATCTTGACGATACGTTACGCTTTTATATAATTTTCGTTTAAATAAAATGTTTTCTGAACGATTGTCTAGTTTAGGCGGCAAGCATAGGCTAATCTGGGACGATTCATTACGCTCATTTATTAAGCCCCGTTTTCCCAGAACGAGACTCAAATTATTTCCTTTAACTGTATTCGAATGTCTGTAGGGGCCCCGGGTGTTCCAGGCGTGCCGGGCGCTAGCGCTACATCCGGAACTGGAGGCGCCTGTTGCATGAGTTTGGGTACGTAGAGGATTTGGGGATATGGACCCGACTTACTAAAGAGAATAAGAAAAAAAAACAATACGTTTGGGGAAAAAAGGATAATGATTAACATCTATCGCTAAGCACCAACATGTATAATACGTTTTCTTTCACTGTTCATGTCTATGTTTCTTTCGCACGAACTTCAGTGAAGGAATATATTTGTTTCAACTATTGTATGTCGTTTGACATTGTTAAATTGCTAAAGACCCTGCAGCATAACATTACATATTATATAGTCTCTTTATGTACAAGATGTCCCAAAACGGACCAAATGAGACATTTTTAATAACAGAATTCAGCACAAAAACTGAGTAAAAAATTAACTTTCATTAAAAAAAAATTACAGTTGCCCCTGAATTCGTGACGGGAGTTGAAGAAATACGCACGACAGAAGGTTCCACCGTTACCTTAAACTGCGATGCAAGCGGCTACCCCCCTCCGGCAATCACGTGGACCCCACCCCCGGGCACCATTGACCCAGTGAGAACGAACTTGTCCTCGACCGGACTGAACTTCCGTGACCTGCGCGTAACCGATACGCAGACACTGTCTTGTTTAGCACAGAATGCTCTCGGGGATTCCCAAAAACAGTTCGTGCTGAAAGTTTACAGTAAGTTTTCAGCTTTTCTACCAACGGGCTATTGTATTGATTACAATTGATCTCCCTGTTCACTTAAGCGACCATACATTTTAGGCATTTCCCTCGGATTTTGTTAAGGCACAGGGGCATAGAACCCGCAGTTGGAAATGGGTTTCGACTTTTTTTTCTTAGTTTGATGTTTCTGGTAATATAATTTCTACAAGAGCTAAAACAAGTACAAACAGATATTAATATGAAATTTGGGTACAGGGAGGTTCCTGCCTTGCAAATGAAATGTGTGTTACTGACAAACTGTTAAAACGGCGAAATAGGGAAAAAAAAGAAATGTAATAATGCTTGATATGATAAGATAAAAAGAAATTACAGAAAGTTGTATAATTATGATTAAACAAACATATTTCGGTCAATCGAATAGTTAAACTAGAATGGTTTTATTTTGAATTTTATATTAATTTTGTTTTAAATTAATTTTCGATTTTTGTTTGAGATAAATCAATCAATTTTATTTATTGGACATAACATGTGCACATGCTTTCTAGTTAATCGTATATATTAACTCGTTTCAGTCCTCATATAATTTTCATTAACTTCCATGTGTAATCGTCTCAGAGCATTGTTTTTTTCTTTGACTAACCGCCGTAGTATACTGTTTAAATAGATTTCCGCGATTCATCAACTACCGTAAATGCACCACGCTCTGTGAAAAGGTTTTTTTATACATGTGCGTAAAGTGTCGTCCCATATTAGCATGTGCAGTTCGCACAGGCTAATCAGGGACGATACTTTCCGCATCAACTGGATTTTCGTCTTCCGTTAAACGAAAAATACAATAAAAGCGGAAAGTGTTGTCCCTGATTAGCCTGTGCGGACTGCACAGGCTAATCTGGAACAACTCTTTACGAACATGCGTTAAACCCCTTTTCACAGAGCAGGCTCATATATATTCGTTTCAGAGCACCTCATTATTACGGAAGAGCCGCAGAATTACACAGTGATGGTGGGAAACCCTGTAACATTGGAGTGCAAAGTGAACGGACCCCTCGACCCTCAAATCACGTGGTATAAGGTAAGTACGCACCTCAGTTTCCTGTGGTATTTAGTCTGTCATTTGAAACCTATATGTTTGATCTCTTTTGCACCGAAGGCCTTAGATGGTCATATTGACGGCGCATAGGATACACACGCTGGTGAAGCATTAATTGTGTCGTGTTCTGAGAAAACTGGGCAAAATGCTTGTGCGTAAATTGTACTCCCATATTAGCCTGTGCAGTCCACACAGGCTAATCAGGGACGACAATTTCCGCTTTTATGGAACATTTCGTTTAAATGATGTCTCTTCTTAGCAAAAATCCAGTTTTGGCGGAAAGTGTCGTCCCGGATTAGCCTGTGCGGACTGCACAGGCTAATCTGGGATGACACTTTACGCACAAGCATTTTGCCCAGTTTTCTCAGAACACGCCGCATTTAGTTCTTAATATCTCACTAAATATTCACTTTTTAAGATATAAGTTATTTACCACATTCATCATACAATTATTTATTTTATTTTACAATAAATAATAAAACTATTTTTATTAATTATATTGAAGTATTAAGAAAAAACACGGTTTTACTTTAAAGCGTTTTTTTTAAGTCATCTAGTTCCACTTTACCAGAAGTCACATTCTAAATAAGTGCCATCTCAAACATTGACGCTCAGTTTCAACAAAAAAACGCGAATGTAAATATCGCACTAGGTCTTGGCGGGCGGAGTCCGCTTCCCGATCACCGACGGCGTGGTGACGATTGCGAACGGTTCCCAGCTCCACATCGATCACGTGAGCGCGGGTATTCAGGGAGAGTACGTGTGCGAGGGAACCAACGGCGTGGAGAAGGTCGCCATGTCAGCCTTCATCAACACGTACGGTAAGCGGTCACAACGGTCAAGAGATACGTTCGGTCGCATCGTTTGAAAAGACTTGTTCACAGATTGACAAAATGATAATTTCTCAAATTTTTGGTCAGAGATTCCAAACATAACGTAAATGACGGAGGTTCATACTTGAACTAGATTTCAGTTTATGAGTAACCATCAGAAATGGATAGAATTGTAAAGCGTTCCAAACGCGAAAAGATTGACTTATTTAGAATTTTTCTTTTGTTTTCGTTATAATTTGTGACGAATTTGTGAGTAAACGTGGGTCGCTTATAAAAGCAAAATGCACGACGTAAAGAAACAGCCCGGATTGCTCGGGTAATGTTTCTAAACCAAAGTCCTGGCGTAAAAACGCAAGCATCAGCATTCATCAAAATCCTGGATGGCTAAAAACTATTTAATCCAAGGGGAAGTGGTTGGGGCCCAAGTTGGGGTCAACATTCTTTGGTTTTTTCTCTTTCCTTTATTCGTTTCTTGTTGTTGACTGAAGATCTTAAGGTCCTACGTGTATATGCATTCATTTAACGCATTAAATGTGGTACTTTAATTGCGAACTTCAAAACAATGCCAAAATCTGTGAACAAGTCCATTTAAGATTGTTTGAATTTTGGGTCGCATGATCGTTTTACCGTCGATGGTTGTTTATTAGTTTATTTGTTAATCACAGCATATAATAGTGGTATGCCAGTGGTGGTAGTTTGTTGCTTACTTGTAAGGCGCAGCGTAAAATAGTGTTGTACCGTGGTGGTAAGTTGTTGTTAGGGATTGTGCTGTTTTTCTTACGGTTTTGTATGTTCTAACAGTTGATGATGATTGTACATTGGGTGGTCATTGTTTTGTAGTTGTTTTAAGGTATTGCGACGTTTATTGTTTTTTCATGTGTTAACGTTACTAGTCAAAGTATTTATGATGTGTGTACCGTTCACTATTGTTTATGGACAATCATTATTTTTCTTGTTTATTTAATTTTTATGGAATTATTTTTGTCAGCTGGTCTTTGGTTCTATTTTATTTTAAATTAGTGGCTAATACTATGTTTTACATTAGTGACTTTGTTTGAGATCATTGCGGTGCATTTTTGTAAGTCATTCCGGTGGTATAAATGCAGGTCCGCCGCACATCAAGCCACCAGCCACGGTGGTTGCCATGAAAGGGGAAACAGTGAGGCTCAGGTGCGAAGCGGAGGCTCACCCACCCGCGAACATCACGTGGAACTATCCGGTAGGTTAAAGCACCCCACCCAAATAGCAATGGAATGTACCTGTATGTTAAAAAATCGAATATAAATGAGCCTCGCTCTGTGAAAAGGGGTCTAATGCATGTGCGTAAAGTGTTGTCCCAGATTAGCCTGTGCAGTCCGCACAGGCTTATCAGGGACGACACTTTCCGCCTTAACTTGATTTTCGCTAAGAAGAGACTTCATTTAAACGAAAAAATCCATAAAAGCGGTAATTGTCGTCCCTGATTAGCCTGTGCGGACTGCACAGGCTAATCTGGGACGACAATTTACGCACAAAAATTATGCCCAGTTTTCACAGAACACGACACGTATGTGAAACACATAGAACAATAATGTTGTGTTGCCATAGCCGTCATGGACACGGTCGGGACTCAAAGTAAAAAAAAACGTTCATGTTTCTATGACAACAGCCCGGTGTTACACACGCTTCCGTTTTCACGGTCGGGATACAAATTAAAAAAAAAATCTTGTTTCTATGACAACAGCCGGGTGTTACAAACGCCTACGTAGACACCGACGGCACTCTGGTGATCATGGACGCTCAGGCCAAGGACTCAAGGTACTTCCTGTGTATCGCCACCAATACGTATGGGACGGATCAGGCACAGCTAAATGTCGTGGTTAAATGTAAGTTGATCGAGAATATATTGTGAATACTTGCGAGTTGATTCGGGTTTCGAAATACAAAGAGTGAGAATGTTTAAGAATAAAATAGCCCATTTCCTTTTCTGCTGTGAACCTTTTTTTCGCTAAGTTGTGTTGTCTTACAGGCATTTGTTGCTCGCGTTTCTAAAATATTCCACACGATTAAGTCTACGCAAATCTGCATTAGAATTACATCCTTAAATACATTATAGTATTACCATGAACCACTTATAGACGAGGTAAAGCTTAATGTAGATCTATATATAGATTTGCACAAACATGATATCTTAAGAAAATGCTTTGATTTATCTTCAACGCCCTCAACACAAATAACGTAACAACAATAAGTTCGGTCATTACAGCTCCGCCGGAAGTTACGGTCTCCCCGACCGGGATACCAGTGACACCCGGATCTACCAATATTGTCATCCAGTGCTTTGCTGATGGGGGTCAGCCAATGACTATAGAGTGGTTCAAAGACGGTGCGCGTATCCCCAAGTATAAATAATCCCTTAATAGCCTTTCAGTGCTTTGATTGCTTCAAATCCTTTATAAAGACTGTTAAAAGACGGCGTATAATTAAGCAAGAATTATCTTGAGAGCTTTTAAATGCTTCGATTTCTCCAAATCCATTATTATATGACTGTTACAAAGACAGTGATCATATAAGTAAGTATGAATGATCTCTAAAGAGCCTTTCAGTGCTTTGATTGCTTCAATTCCAGTATATAGACTGTTACAAAGAAAGTTATCGTATTAGTGAGTATGAATGTTTCCAAAGAGCCTTTCAGTGCTTTGATTACTTCAAATCCATTATATAGACTGTTGAAAGACGATGGGCGTATTAACACGTATGAATGCAATCTTAATAGCATTTAAGTGCTTTGATTTCTTCAACTATACTATAAAGACTTCACAAACACAGTGCGTGTATAAGCAAGTATGAATGATCCTAAGAGTCGTTCAGTGCTTAGGATGCTTTAAATCCATGATATAGTCTGTAAAAAGCCGGTGCGCGTTTAAGTTATAGTTTGAATGGTCAATTAAGAGCCTTTCAGTGCTTTCATTAGTTCAAATCCATTATATAGACTGGTGAAAATGCCGTTGCGCGTATCAGCAACCATGGAACTCTTCAGTGCTTTAATAATCGTTTTACAGTGTCTTCGTCCTTGATTCGGAGCTCAGCAGTGGGTTCATAATTATTCCGCCTGTTAGGAAGTATGCATGATGTTAAATCTGTTCAGTACGTTGATATTCGTTAAACTTTGCATTTTACAATCCTCAAATCTGAAACCAATTCATAACCGCGCAGTGGTTACGCGTACCCTTGCCCCTATCTCAGCTTGAACCAAGTGCTTTCTTTATCTCAGCATGGTTTACGTTTGTCTCTCTATTGCAGCATTTTCACGTGGTATTTCTCTATGTTCGCATAGGTTAAGTAAGTATCGCTAATTTCATCATTATCACGCGTGTTCTCCATTTCGCCACTGGTCACCGTGATTTTGTTTATTTCAGCAACGGTCACGTGTTCTTGCTGCCAGGCAACGTGTTGTTCATCAGCCAGGCGACGCTGGCAGACTTGGGAGAATACTCGTGCAAGGCCTCCAACATAAATGGCAACATGTCGGCATCTAGCATTGGTAGTTTTCTTTCTTTTCCGTTATTTCTAATGCTGTGTGTTTGTCCAAATAACATGTCTCGCTCATCAATTCTTATTACACAGGGTTAAGTAGATTGCTTATGACCATGAGGGACTTAAGTATCTCACACATATTCATCTCGTTTGGCAAATAAAGTATTACAGTTTTGAAGTTTTCGCTCAAACATCTTCGGAACATCTTAACTGCATTAATGGTTTGAAGAAAACGTCAAAATATGTATGGGTCCGGTTGCTCAAAACGTTAACTTCAGATGAATATACAATTAATATTGCACGTTTTTTATTTATCAAATATTTTGAAGTTACTTCATAATAACATTTTGACGGAATAATCTCGCATGTTAAAATTATATCTATATTATTTTTAATGAAATGAGTTCATCTACAATTAGTGTCGATCCGGGTAATTGCGGACGGTTTTTGCAAGGACTCCCCATATCAAAAAGCTGCGCCGAGCTCTATAGTATATCCCGGTGTGTTGATGACCAAATTGGGAAACAGCTGTTCCTTGGACTTTATCATTGATATCATCAAATCTCAATTTATTGTAAAGTTCTTCAATCGCAAAAATTCGGGCAGGGAAACTCCGGACCGTATTGGTTTTGCTATTTTTAATTTCATAGGGAAACTTCGGACACTAAATTATTTAATAGAATCAGTGAGAATTCTGACAGTATCATTAGGTTGCTCCCATGATGCACATTTTTCAAAAATCAATGCATTACATCAGTTTGTATTTTGAGACATTCTGTTCACTCAAAGACTGCTGTTCTAAAAAAGGTCCAATCTGTACCTTAATCTTGAATACTTGATCTTCATACACATTTGTCCGAAATAAAATGACTGTCCAAACGTACCCGGAAGGATAATGAACAGTTTTTTTTGCTAACGTGCCCGTTTAAGTGGTGAGCAAACGCGCTCTGAACAATTAACCCTTTGCATGCTGGGATATTTGTCGTCTGCTAAAATGTCGTCTGGTGAATTTCTAAAATTAGCATTTTCTTCGATTTGTTTTTCAAAGAATACTATACGAATAGCAAATAGTTTGGATCTGATGAGACGCCACGTTCTGTGGCGTCTCATCTGGATCCAAACTGTTTGCAAAGGCCTTCAAAATTCGGTTCCAGTACTGAAAGAGTTAACTTCTGAAATAACGCTAGTTTGCCTGTTACGTTTGTTTCAGCATACAAAGACATAGGAACGGTTGGCTGTTCGTCATCTTTTAACACATGCGTGGAACCAATATGCGGGTAACATTCAAAGACATTGTGTTACCTGGTTTCAGATAACATAAATAGAGACAATTGTGTTAGTGGCATTGTGTACTTGAATTTATCCGACGAGTTGAAGAAAGGTTTACACGGCGAGGCCAAATCCAAATTTATGAACAAATGAACGACGAGTAAAAGGCAAAAAGTAGTCCCTATGTACATGTACTAGCAGTGTAAAGGCGTGTATAGCAAAAGTGTATACAACAGCTCGTAATCAATTCTATAAAATCATTTAGCTGTAGGATAAAGTTTTATCCCATGCATGATTTGTTCGTTGAGATACAGATACAAAATTTAAGCTTCGCGATTGGCACATAACTACCTTGTATTTTGTCTTTAATAAAAGGCGAATGTTAGTAAAAATTATGTCGTGAAAAAATGTGTATGGAATCCAAACATTGAAAATGTAAAATGTATATACGATGTACATATGTGTTTGTCATAACAAACTGTCTGTTCTGTCATATTTTGCTCTTTTTGTAACCAGGGCGGTATGTCCGAGCGGATGTTATTCATACCCAGCCAGCGTATCCGGTGGACCTGAAGTGTACACAGAGGTACGGATTGAAGGACGAATAGTACTGTCGTTGTCATCGCTTTGTCATACATTGTCGGTATCATTGGCATCAATTTCATCATCACCATTTAGTGTGACGTCACAACTATCATATTACCGTTTCACTTCTTGTTACATAAAACTTATCTTCAAGCATGGGTGTTACCCCTCATCAAATGATAATAAGAGGATGTCTTCATTAAACATGAAAACAACAAACTCAGTCCATGTTATTATTATTAATATATGTAACGAAAACACATTCATTTGCCTACGTACTATTTCCAGCTATCAGCAATTTGCAAGGCAGCCATTCTGAGCGGCGTAATAACCCCCGGCGGTGGTTCGGTGGTGTGGCGGCCGCTAGGTGGTGGTTCGGTGTTCCTGAATGGCGTGCAGTTACCCGCCACAACGACCCGGATGTAGGTTATATGCAACTAATTTTATACTATTTCTAATAACATGTTGTTTAGTTGAAAATGTATTCGTTAACAAAAGAAAGTCGTTCAAACGAGAGCGTTTCGGGCCGTGGTTCTAGCGTTTATATACCATTTTATAAAAAAGGGAAAAAAACGCATACATTTTGCATTTTATTTTAAAATGAGCACGTATTGATGATTTTGATTTCGGTTAAATTGAATACTTTTAACAACAGGTTACTGTGGAGGGGATGTAGCTTAAAATATCCCCGCGGGTTCCCGAAACTGTCGAGTGTCGTGCCCTTTCCAGTGATATATAGAGAATATAATTATTGGCTAAAATTATAGTTTTTCATTCGAACGTTAGAAACAGATGAGCAGGAGGAATACGAAATTCTAAAATATTTCGTGCTACTATGTAAGTTTCTTCTTTATCCATCCGCTCAAAACTGCTCGCAAAAAAACAAACAAACAGATACAGATTCAATCGTGGCACAAGATTCGCAGTCAACAATTGTGTGTGTGACAAAAGTGGACCATGTGACTATCAAGTCGGTTGTAGTCATTGGATGAACCGCATGAGCAAAGCATTAAAACGCATCCTTGGTGTTTCAGAACCCCTACAATCAGAGGATAAAGGGCTTGGCTGTGGGATGTGTCTACAAACTGTGTTTGTTGTATTATACCTCTTCATATGTTGAGTACCGGTAATAAACTATACATGACGTCATTGGTATGTTTTCGCAGTTATTTACCCGTATGTAATTCAGTTACATGTATTTATTGCAAATTATAACAACTACGATGGCGAACATATATACGAGTGAAGGCAAGAAAATCCTCAGAACCCTACGATCACACGAAACCGTGTAAACCCATTAGAATTTGCATCCCAAAGGATATGCTTATTTCATCCTAGGGGCATAATTTGGGAAATGCTTGTAAAAGACCGCCATATTGAATGGCATGCACAATTTAACAGGTTGAAGAGTTTGCTTTTTATAAATAAAAACAATGTTAATCCCCGGCGATTGCTAGTTTGTACCAAATGTATTTTGAACACACCGAATACGCAACATCTGAGCTTTGCACTTGACAGATTTTTCCAGTAATTCCCTGTAACGATTTCCGAAGACCTTGCAATCTTAATGGAATTTGCATTCCCAAAGTGTAGCTTATATATACCCAAGAGGCATACTTAAACAACTTTTCTGCAGGACCGCTCCAAATTATCGCATATCATATATACTATGAAACCTATTCGCTTTGAAGTTTAAGGAAAGCATGTGCTGTTAAAATCCGTACACGATTATCAGTGACACCGACTGATGACCCACAATAATGTACTTCTTCGATCAGTGTCAATGAGTTGATTGTAAGCAATGGCAACAAGAAAATAAAAAAATAGTTGAGCATAAATTACAATGATAACAACCCACAGAACATTAAACTAGTAAATGTGTATAATAATGATAAGTAGTTTCTTCAAATTCGGATAAGAAACGAACAATTCCTTGTTATAACTTATTTGTAATCAAAGGGCAATAACTTCCAAAAATCATATCACAGAAAGATCAATCCAACCCACGTTTGTCCACCATAAAATAGATGTTGCCCATCAATCCAACCCACGCTTGTCCACAATAAAATAGATGTTGCCCATCAATCCAACCCACGCTTGTCCACCATAAAATAGATGTTGCCCATCAATCCAACCCACGCTTGTCCACCATAAAATAGATGTTGCCCATAAAGGTTAATTAAAATCATAACATAGCTCAAGAGATCTCGCGGGATAACAAAGTACTGATTGTTGGAAGTTTAACCCTTTTCATGCTGGGAAATTTGTCGTCTGCTAAAATGTCGTCTGCTGAATTTCTAAGATTAGCATTTTCTTCGAATTTTTATCAAAGAATACTATCAGAGTAGCAAACAGTTTGGATCCTGATGAGACGCCAGGTTCTGTGGCGTCTCATCTGGATCCAAACTGTTTGCAAAGGCCTTCAAAATTCGGTTCCAGCACTGTAAGAGTTAAACATACATCAAGTATGATGCACTCACTTTATGGAACGAAATAAACCTAAATAAACTGGACAATATTAGTTTGTACACGACAGTATTCCCGGCATGGGCAACATTTAATTTGCATTTACACTGCCGAGTCTTGACCTTAACCTTTTTCGAACAAACATCAATCGGTAACATAAAACATGCATCGTTTGGTCATGGTTCAGAGTAGTGTGAATTTAGTTCATTGACCTTGCATCTTGACTTTGACCTTTGCCATAGAAAAACATCAATAGGCAATTTGCAAAGCACTTCGTCTGGTGATGGACAATACCAATTTGACCCTGCATGGTGATATATTCGTTTGTCCAGAAAGCAACCATAGGTCTTGTAAACAGTACTTCGTCTTGTCCTTGGCAACAATGATTTTAACTTACACTGACCTTGACCTTTGTCATACAAACATCCATTGGTCACGTACACAACACATCATCTTGTCATCGGCGATATTCTTTGACCTAGTATGGTGATATAGAACTTTGTCCAACAAGCATCCATATGTCATGTAAACAGTACTTCTTCTTGTCGTTGGCAATATTGCTTTTTATTTACTCTGACCTTGTGTCATGACCATGACCTATGTCATACAAACATCCATCGGTCACGTACACAATCTATCACATGACCTATGTCAAACAAACATCCATCGGTCACGTACACAATATATCATCATGTAAAGGGCAATAATAATTTGAGTTAACACTAACCTTGTATGGTGATCGACTGACCTTGTCATTCAATCCTCAAATGGGCACACAACACATTGGCTTGTCAATGGGCAATACTACGAGTGAAAGCAGGTTACTAAACTAAAATGAAATATATATGCCGGTGTTCAGGCATGAATACAGACATATTGACGGACATCTGTTTCATATAAAACCCATTTTATCAAAGGATTTATCCAAGCGTGAGGTAATACCAAAAAATGGACCTTTAAATGATACATAAATATTCTAATTAATATCCAACCTAATGTAGGCCCATACAACGTCAAAACGGTAATAAATGTGGTAAATATCTTACAGTTTGTGAACATTTATTTCCTGTATAATTAAACTAATTTCATAATGAATGTAAAAATTAACATAATACAACAATAAATATTGCTTTTATCTCCAAAAAACACCACTAACGTACACATAACACAAAACAAATTATTCGTAGTTTAAAACAATATAAAGACCACAGAAACTCTTTCGTAAACAAAAATGTGTTAAAAGGGGCATATCAACGGTATATGAAAAAATGTGGATTTCTTTTTTACTGTAATTTTTGTCAATAACCGTCTAATTTTTGTTCTATAACACACCCCTACAATGTACTGGTTATACTATTTTGATTTATTTATAGACTTACATTAGTAGAATGAGTTATAAAACATGTATTATTAATATGAAATATTTAACAAATGGATACAGTTTTATTGTCATATTCAAAATAAATTTATTAATAAGCCCACATAAATTAAACTGAAAAAATAATAAAAATTACAAAAAACTCCCAGCTATTTTAAAACATTGAAAAATCTGTCATAAATTGTCATGCAGTGTTAGGCTGTTAAGCTTTATGACATCAAGTCATATTTTACTGTTAGTTTTCATATGTGTGTAACAAAATATTAACGACGGTTGTCAGAATAATGACACAAATTAAATTTCAGGTAAAGATGACAAGAAACAGAATAAACAAATACTTCAGCTTCTACTACCAGGTCAAATATATGTGAAAAGAACAATTTTTTAACCACATTCTACAGAAAATAAAGAACTGTTTTAAAAGCAACAGTCCACTCTAAATAATACAACGCATTTGAAAAAGGCATCAGTTCTATTGGTAGTAATAAATATTTATTTCGCCTTTTTGTAACAAATAAATTCAATTTTGTTTAGTTGAGTCACTGCTTGGTGCAAATGGAAAATATGTTATCTTTATACAAAACACGGATACCAGAAGTTGCTAAATTACTATACTATATCATCAAGTTTAATGTTTTAATGGAGTTTTCCATATGCTATAAAATTTTACAAATACTACTAGCAGTATAGTTCAAGAAATTCAAAAATAATACAAGAAATAAGATAGACTTTTGAAGTTGATAACGCATACTTAACTCTTTCAGTGCTGGAACCAAATTTTGAAGGCCTTTGCAAACAGTTTGGATCCANGAACATGTCAAAATCTAACCGGTTTACAATGAAACATTACAAAACTAATGTTACTAATTTTTATTCTATTTAAAATCCATCCTTTTTACCAGTATTTAAAATTGTGTTGTCTTTTCTCATTTTTTACATATTAAATTGAATCAAAACAATAACATTTCATTTCACAGTGTTATTTGTTTAGACATGCACAGTTAAAAGCAAAAAAGGGTACTGGTAATTTTATGTTTTCTGATAAAGTAAACAAATGATATGAGGTGAACAGTAGTTTTGGCACATATCAAAAAAGATAAAATATAAGCATGACAGAGACTTTGGAAAACAAATTAAAATCAATTTCACACAATAAGCCTTAATAAAGAGAATAATAATACTTCACTCTTTCCTGATATTTCGCCTTAATAGGCTTTTTAAAAATTTGTTTTTACAAAATGACTACATTTTCTTTATGTTACTTAACAAAACACTATATAATATTTTGTTGAGAAACATAAAGTTACTATATGCTGCCGTCTTCATAGGGGTGCATAAAACGTATTCTGTAACATAAACTCCAAAAATACTTTCACATACTGCCCATTAAATGCATTAACTGCAAATAGTAAACGTTTAAAATTATAAATTTTAAAATGAATACAACCAACTTAAGTTGTAAAATAAAAATAAAAGTAATGCTGGAACAAATAAAAAACATTAAATCCTTTTTTACATCAACGTTCGTTGTTGACTTGGAATTCATCCCGAAACACAAAAACTGCAAAAACTTTAACAACACTATTAACACTTAAACAACAAAGTAGCACATCTGATGAATACGACTAGGAATTCAAAGTATACACAAAACGATTAAAATATTCGCAAGTCACCGGAAACCAGTCCCGTAGCAGGGTCATCGGGAAAACCGGAAAGAACGGGTAGTACATTTGGCGGACTCGTTTTGAACCCTGTGTAATGATCTCGAGTGCGGTTGCACTTGGAGACTCGGCTTTTACCATGCTGAGTAGAAAGTTCTGCCCGTAGTCTTTCAGTTGATTGATAGCATTGTCTGTGCCTGTGATATACAAATAAACAAATATTTGTAAATATTAGGCCTTTTAAAGGATTTTATGAGGCACAGGGGCAAAGACCTACATTTGATAATATGTTCAATTTTGTTGACGTGTCTCACCCCATTGTATTTTTTACAATACTTCAGAACTACAACAAGCACAACAAGTTAATTTTTGAAAATTTTGGCACATGGGTGCCAATGATTTGGACTTTCAGGGTAAAGGTTACCCTTGTGCTTAATTGCCCTGAACAGGCATTGATATATTAAATAAAGTTTACTTAAGCAATAATTATAATTAATAAGTTATTCATTAATTATTGTTAAAAAAAACTTATAATAGTTATTTAATTGAATTTCTCCTGCACGGTAGTAAGACCATCAGGGCATCTGTCTGTGTGGTTTAATACAATGCATCAGAATCAAAAGAATATAATTGTTATGGATATGTGATAGCTATTAACCCTTAGTACATAAAATAACTGTTTACACATTTTCCACTTCTTACATATCCCATACCTATCAACCTAAGCACACACATGGTAATGTAAATATCACATACCTATCAACCCAATCACACACATGGTAATGAAAATATCACATACCTATCAACCCAAGAACACACATGGTATTGAAAATAGTACATACCTATCAACCCAAGCATACACATGTAAATGGATATATCACATACCTATCAACCGTAGCACACACATGGCAATGTAAATATCACATACCTATTAACCACACCACACACATGGTAATGGAAATATCACATACCTATCAACCAGTGATTTTTTTACCTGCGAGTCCCACATCCTGGACTCACAAAAATCTCTGGAGATGCAAAGTTTTGAATTATGTGAGTCCCAAAAATGCATTAAGATTTCTAAAAAATAATATAGTTTAATATTTAGACTTGTTCTTTCAATTTGAGGACTCATAGATTTGCAAGTTATCAAGTCCCAGGACTCAGATGAGAAAATTTGTAAAAATATCACTGATCAACCCTAGCACACACATGGTAATGGAAATATCACATACATATCAACCCTAGCACACACATGGTAATTAAACTATCACATACCTATCAACCCAAGCACACACATGGTAATGAAAATATCACAAACCTATCAACCCAAGCACACACATGGCAATAAAAATATCACATACCTATCAACCCAAGCACACACATGGTAATGAAAATATCACATACATATCAACCCAAGCACACACATGGTAATGAAAATATCACATACCTATCAACCCAAGCACACACATGTTTATGGATATATCACATACCTATCAACCCTAGTACACACATGGCAATATAAATATCACATACCTATCAATCACATCACACACATGGTAATGGGATATATCACATACCTATCAACCCTAGCACACACATGGCAATATAAATATTACATACCTATCAACCACATCACACACATGGTAATGGATATATCACATACCTATCAACCCTAGCACACACATGATAATGGAAATATCACATACCTATCAACCCAAGCACACATATGGTAATGGAAATATCAAATACATATCAACCCCAACATACAGATGGTAATGGAAATATAACATACCTATCAACCCTACACACACATGGTAATGAAAATATCACATACCTATCAACCCTAGCACACACATAGTAATGGAAATATCACATACCTAACAACCCTAACACACACATGGTAATGGAAATATCACATACCTATCAACACTAGAAAACACATGGTAATGGAAATATCACATACCTATCAACCCTAGCACACACATGGTAATTGAAATATCACATTGACGCAGCTTTAGCTCTTGACGTAGGCCCCCAAAGAACCCGTCGAGAGCGAACTTTGACCCTGAGTATATTGAAACAAATGGCTGGCCAAGTTTCCCTGCAAAGGAAAAATAACACAATTATTATGGATTATACTAAATTCTAATAAACGAATATTGCAATGTTAAATTGTTAGTTAAGTGATGTTTGTGACCTTGACCTTTGATTTAGTTAATATAAAATCAAAATGTGTTCTTTTCATAAACACCAATCATAATGTGAAATAATAAAAATCTATAACAAACAGTTCTCAAGATAGTAAATACAAACCAAGTGTGGACACAGGCTAACTGAAAATAGGGAGACCAAAACATTGGTCTTCCCACAGTTGAGGGGTCGGCGTAGAACTATGAAATGCTAATTGCATGATATGAAGTGATGTTTTTGCAGAGCAATTGATTATTTGGTATTATTTAAGAATCCTTCTAGAGCAATCTTTAATCCTGAGTACACTGAAAGTTAAATGGCTGGCTAAGCTTACCTACAACTGAAACAGAAAATTGTAGAACTACAGATAAGAAGGGAATTAGGCAAAGTCCCAATAAAACTCCAAGTAGGGTGTGGGGCCTATGTTCTCTTAAACAAATCATAGAAGGGGATATTGGAGTCAATACCCTTTTCCATCTGTCAGATTCCCTTAAGAAATTGTAAGCAAGTGGACCTAAGTCCTGTTTAGCAAATCATAACAGGGGTTGTGTAAATACCCTTGAAAAGTTATCATAAACCCTTTGCAAACTTTAAGTGATGGTTATGTAGAAAAATAGCTCTTGAACAAAAAAATCAGGTTTACCATACCAGTTAGTGTAAAATGTTGGCCCCGACATACGGTGGAGAATACTCGCTAAAGGAATAATTTTCAATTTTAAATGTTATTGTTCTTGGCTGTTGCAAATTTTTATGAGTGTGACAATCTTGTTCTCTTGTTAGGAGGTACCATGTCTGCTTTTAAGTAACACAAGGTATTGTGATCGTATAAGCCGACAGTGTAGCTCCTGGCCAGAGTGTGCAGATGCGCAGGCTGGTCTGGAGCTACGCAGGCTGCAAATGGCACATGGCCCATTTTTGTATGACTTGGCCAAAAAATAATACATGACACATTCAGGGGTGTGATTTTAGAACCACCTCAGGGGAGGAAAATGACTTACCCCCCATACAGGGTTCAATAAAACTGTTCAATTGTACATAGATCCAGCAAAGTTTATAACTATTTGTAAAATAATGGAAGGGAGATAATCAGCTGAAAGTAGGAGGAATCACAACCATGCACTGTATGGTGTTCACTTACCAGCCATTGAACTGACTACTATAATACTGCCGGTAGATTTCTCCAGATGAGGTAGCGAGTGGGAGGCGAGGTAGACGTAAGACTGGTAGTTCACGCGCATCACTTTGTCGATGAGCGACAGGTTGTGGCGGGAACCAGTCCAGATGCCGAGGTCCAGGAGAATGATGTGATTGAGAACAAGGATGTCCAGTCCACCAAGTTTGTTGACTGTCTCCTGTAAAGTTTATTTGAAACAGTCTAAAGTTCAGTACTTGTAAAAGAGGAAAGAGTGCTGGGACAAACTCAGTGTCCTTACATTGATAATGCATCATACACTCAAACACACAAAATATTAAATGCATACAAATTTTTCATGAAAACTTCGAATTGAAAACAATTCATGAAAGTTTGAATATTGTTCATTAAAATGTGTAGCAGTATAACTTTGTCATACAAGTTTATGGGCGGAATGCCATACAGACAACCAATGTGAATACAGTATTCCTGTCTGTACTTAATTTTTTTGTTGGGGGGAGGTAGGGGCCATATGAAAATTGTAATGCTACATGATACGAACAAATAAGCAGTGTTCTGGAAAAACCGGGCGAAATGTTTGTTCGTTAAGTGTCGTCCCTGATTAGCCTACGCTATCTGCACAGGCTAATCAGGGAAGACAATTCCAGTTTATATGTAGAATCTTCTAAGAAAAATATCCAGTGTAAGCAGAAATTGTTGTCCCTGATTAGCCTGTGCAGACTGCACAGGCTAATCAGGGATGACACTTAAGGCACATGAATTAACCCTTTAAGCGCTGGAACCGAATTTTGAAGGCCTTTGCAAACAGTTTGGATCCAGATGAGACGCCACAGAACGTGGCGTCCCATCAGGATCCAAACTGTTTGCTATTCTGATAGTATTCTTTGAAATAAAATGGAAGAAAATACTAATTTTAGAAATTCAGCAGACGACATTTTAGCAGACGACAAATTTCCCAGCATGCAAAGGGTTGAGCCCAGTTTTTCCAGAACGAGGCACAAACCTGAATGACTTGTTCTGTGCTCTCCAGATCAGCCATATCTGCGGGGATGTAGCCATATTTCTGAGAGGAGCTGCCCAGCTCAATGCATTTGGCAACTACCTGAAGTATTAATTTTGGGATTATAATTAATATATAATATTCTATATTAATATCATACAGTAATTGACCTGTTGAGAATGCAAATATGATGTGATACACCTGTTGCATGCAATGTTGAATGGGACGGTATGTTTTAGATGTAAAAGTAGTGATACATATAAGATTTAAGTATAAATAATATACCTCATACATGTGTTTTTTTTTCTTCAGAATGATCAATTCTGAAAAGATTGTTTCCAAGCATATATTATTTCATACTTGCAGCTCAGATTTGAATCAGAATCAGACATGATATATATGTTGTTTTTTTTTATATAATTTGGGAAAACCAGCTTATTACCATTGATTTGAAATATTGTCACTTATTGTTCACTATAAAGACCAATACAATCTGTTATTTTATGATCAAATGAGCCTCATGATGAGCAGTTGGGTCAATTATAGCTACTCTGTAAGCTATAAAGTTACCCATATATCGTGGTCCCATTAGTGGACTGAATATCACTTTAATACTCAAACATTTATTGATTTTCCTAAAAAATTGAAACAATTTTTAAAGAGTTATGTATACATCATAACAGTATTTTAAAACAATTCACCTCCTTTAGTCTCTCTTCCCTGCGGGCCGTTACAACAACACTGGCCCCTAGCCTGGCATAGTGGTAGGCCAACTGTTCACCGATGCCCGTGGAAGCACCTGTGACTAAAACCCTCTTGCCTTTCACCGAGTCTGAAATTACATACAAGATACATTACAATGCCACAAAACTAATTTTTTCAAAGTTTTACTAAGTTATTTACTTTTATTCTAAAAAATTGTGCAATCCAAAGCTAGGTTTGAATATTAGCAACCCAGGCAAAATGATAACCATGGTCACCATGGTATTTAGATGGTTGTGGGCTTTAATTTACATGGTTTTCTATGGTACCTTTTTTTGAAACCATGTAAGTTCAAAACTCAGCCTAGATATCATTGGGACAAATGTTCTGAGCAAATTTCAAAAAGATTGAGCAAAACATTTGGCCTCTAGAGTGTTCGCAAGCTTTTTCTTCATTTTGATCCTTCGTGCCCCAGTTTCAAATTCTGCGCAGAAATCATTGGGACAAATGAACTCAATAAGTTTAATGAATATTAGGCAATGAATATGGCCCCTAGAGTGTTCACATGCTATTTATTTAATTTAACTCTTTCAGTGCTGGAACCGAATTTTGAAGGCCTTTGCAAACATTTTGGATCCAGATGAGACGCCACAAAACGTGGCGTCTCATCAGGATCAAAACAGTTTGCTATTCTGATAGTATTCTTTGAAACAAAAAATCGCAGAAAATGTTAATTTTAGAAATTCAGCAGACAACATTTTAGCAGACGACAAATTTCCCAGCATGCAAAGTGTTAAATAAGTGACGTGAGTTTTTTTATCCCCTGTGACCCAATTTCAAACTCACCAAAGATTTGTGGCGTGTTCTGAGAAAACTGGGCAAAATGCTTGTGCGTAAAGTGTCATCCCAGATTAGCCTGTGCAGTCCGCACAGGCTAATCAGGGACGACAATTTCCTCCTAAACTGGATTTTCGCTAAGAAGAGACATCCTTTAAACAAAAAATTCCATAAAAGCAGAAATTGTCGTCCCTGATTAGCCTGTGCAGACTGCACTTGGGATGACAATTTACGCACGAGCTTTATGTCCAGTTTTCGCAGAACACGACACATATAATAACAACAAATCCTGTTACAAAGTTACATTAAGATTGGGCAATAAATGTGGCCTCTAAAGTGTTTAAAGCTTTTTCTTTAATTTACTCTGTCACATCGTTTTTCACATGACCCCCCTTAACACATAGCCAAGATATCATTGGGTCAAATGTTCTGAACAAGATTCAAGAAGATTGGGCAATAAATGCAGCCTTTAGAGTGTTTACAAGGTTTTTATTATAGCCATATACAATGTAAGGAAAACTGATCAGCCCCCATGCAGCCATGCTTTTAAACAGACTGTTACCTTTCTTGAACTTGGATGAGATATCATTGGAGCAAATGTTCTGAGGAATTTTTATAATGATTTTGCAAAGAATGTGACTTCTAGAGTGTGCACAAAATGTTTCTAAAGTGGATCTTGTGACCTAGATTCTGACCCCAACCAACCTAATTTAGAAGAACTGATCAGAGATATCCTTGGGACATATGTTCTCATCAAGTTTCGTTAAGATAAGGCAATAAATGTGGCCTATAGAGTGTTCAAAAGGTAAATGTTGACGACACATGATGGAAAAAGACAACGAATGACAGAAAAAAGGGAATCACAAAAGCTGTGTTTAGGTGAGCTAAAAAGTTTAGGGTCAGAACATAAAAATGATATATTTCCATAATCTTAATTTAAGTCCAAAATACAACAAGTAGATGATAATTCAAAAAATTAAAAGTGCAAAATGAATTAACATAATTACAGAGACGTAGATAACAGAGATAGGCAGCTCGCGAAGTATTGTCCAAGTCTCGGACATCGCGGGGTTTCGGCGAGATAAGCGAAATAAGTCTAAGCGCGCATCTGTTAATCGGTTGCCACGGGAGTTAACACGCTTATCAATTTTTCTGAAACACGCTTTCGCGTTCCAGTTTTTAATTGTTATTTAAACAAATAAACTGTTACGTATTATTTAAATGAGAATGTTTGCCGTGTTATCACACAACTTTGATGTGTCAATTAAAATAAATCACATACCGAATCGTTTTATTTAGCAATTTTATTCAGCTCCAGTTTGATAAAACCGGTTTTTAAAGAATGCCTTTGAAATACGGTAAAGTATTTAAACAAGAGGACCATGATGGTCCTGGAGTCGCTCACCTATTTCACACGGCACCCGGTAACAATGTGTCATAACTCCTTCATAAATTGTCCAATCAAAATGAAAATTGAGTAGACACAAGTAGGGCACCGATAGGTCATCCTGTAATAATTGTGTGAAAATCCTCTAAGTAGTTTCCGAGGAGTTGTGATAACAAGATTTTCTCCCTATATCTTCTATATAGTTAAAAGTAACAAAGGGCCATAACTCCTTCTAAAATTGTCAGATCAAAATGACAATCAGGGGGACACATCTAGGGTACCCATAGATCATCCTATTTGTGAAAGGAAATATCGATGATACAGCGATATATAGATTTATGGGTGTTTGGTGCTATGACTCGCTTAAAATAAGTTATAACAAGAAGATTTTTTAAGGTTTTTACCATATATGGTCATGGCGGCCATCTTGGTCATGTGATCCAATTTTTTTTAACAGTATTTTTGTCCCATGACCTAGGGATGCTCCACATGAAATTTGGTTGAAATTGGCTCAATGGTTTAGTAGTAGAAGATGTTTACAAATTGTGAACGGACGGACAGACAGACGGACGGACGGNATACAATGCATTACAAAAATGTAGTTAGCCTTACATTTGGTAAAATTTATATAAATTACAAGGGAGGCAACTGCTGTAACAAAAAGAACATGCATAAACGGTAGGTTGTTTCCCTTGTTTGAACCATGCTAAATCCTGCCTATTTCCAGTAACTGTGACCTTCACCTGTGACCTTGACCTTTGACCAAGTGACCTCAAAATCAATAGGGGTCATCTGCGAGTCATGATCAATGTTCCTATGAAGTTTCATGATCCTAGGCACAAGCGTTCTTGAGTTATCGTCTGAAAACCACCTGGTGGACGGACCGACCGACACATGCAAAGTTCAACGAGCTCCTGCGGCCATGTTTTTTGACGAATCAAATTTCTTTGAACAACTTTTTCAGGGGAGCCTTCAAAGGTCATCCCTGTGAAATTTTTTGAAAATCTGATGAGCGGTTTCTGACAAGAAGATTTTTTAAGGTTTTTACCATATATGGTCATGGCGGCCATCTTGGTTATGTGATCAATTTTTTTTTAACAATTCTTTTGTCCCATGACCTAGGGATGCTCAACATGAAATTTAGTTGAAATTGGCTCAATGGTTTAGTAGAAGAAGATGTTTACAAATTGTTTACAGACAGACGGACGGACGGACGCCGGACGCTGAGTGATCACAATAGCTCACCCCGAGCTATCGCTCAGGTGAGCTAATAAAGGAGCGTTCAGAATCTTATGACAAACAATTAATAAAAGGTTGTATTAGTTTGATGTTCGTTTTTCATTTTAATTGCATTGTTTTAATTTTACTTAAGAGCCATTTACCTGTGATATAATTTGAATAAAGTTGTGAACAACATTTTCTTATTTTGGGGGACATCTATGCTTGGTCGACTCTAATAATGTTTGTGTACTCTGAACTCTTAATTGCCGCTAAATTCCAAGCACGATTGTACCAATTATAACTTAACCACCTAGAATAAATGTATATGTATAGAAATCTTCAGACCCATATAATAATGTTCCGATATTTATAAAATACTAAATAATTTAGCATCTTGATATAGTTATAAAGTCGCTTTTCTTTGTGTTTTCAATATGTCTAAGACAGATTTTGTGTCATGGGATTACGAGGATTTAACCCTTTGCATGCTGGGAAATTCGTCTTCTGCTATAATGTCGTCTGCTGAATTTTTTAAATCAACATTTTCTTCACTTTTTTTCAAAGACCACTATCAGAATAGCAAACAGTTTGGATCCTGATGAGACGCCACGTTCTGTGGCGTCTCATCTGGATCCAAACTGTTTGCAAAGGCCTTCAAAATTCGGTTCCAGCGCTCAAAGGGTTAAATCTGGATTTACTTATTGGGGATTATACCGATTGCGATGAAAATTGTGATAGTGAATTTGTGGAGGACAATACAAAGTCAGTTGTGTATGTACCAAACACGATTATGTTAAAATAATGCAAACAACTAAGCATTTTACAGTATGTTTAATAAGTTGATTTAATAACAGCACATTTAATTAGTTCATTCACTAACAGCGCATTTAACTAGTTTATTGAATAACAGCACAACTAATATGTTCTTGTTGTTCTTGTTGAAGGACACATCCATGGCAGCCTGCATATGTCACCACAGTTTGGATGCTTCAACTGCTTTATGATGATATGAATATTCGAAAAAGATAATATTATAGTAAAACAAGGGCTGTTTGTAAAACATGTATGCCCCCCATATGGGCTGTCAGTTGTATTGGCAGCTATTGTGTGAATACGTTTTTTGTGGTGGTGGTGGTGGGAAACCATTTTATTGTGTCGAGTCACCATGACCTTGACATTTGACCTAGTGACCTGATAATCAATCGGTGTCATCTGGTGGTGATGACCAATGTCCCTATGAAGTTTCGTGATCCCAGGCATAAGCGTTCTTGAGTTAACATCCGGAAACCATTTTACTGCTTCAGGTCACTGTGACCTTGACCTTTTTTGAAGCTGCCAATCTCTGTTATCTACGTCTCTGATAATTATATTCTTTAAAGGTATTCAAAGTCATTTTTCAGGGATTTATGTTTGTCATTTAAAGATTTCATGAACATGTTCTTCAAAATTAAGCAATTTATTACTGAATTATTTCACGTAATGTCAAAAATGATGTCATTTGCTTGATTATTTGTAGGCAGTAAAACCAAACCCAGCTTAAAAATGTCATAAATTTATTAATATATTACTCTTATTCACAAAAAAATGACTTTATTGCATACTCAATTAAAAAAAATACATAAATCAATTGTTTCATTGTAACAATAAATTTATTTAACATAAAAACATTCTTATTCAGTAAAAAGTCATAATTATGTCAAATTGTAAAACTTTTAAAAGAACCAAAGGGTTTACGTTTCATTTATAGTCTATTTAACGAGTGAATAAATTAAACAGAAATAAAGAAGCCATCATTTAGAAAACAACCTGGTAAAACTCATAATTTATGCCAGAAAGTGTGACTTATTTTATTATAATTATGTCGAATATAATTGAAACAATGAAGTTGCTCACATAATCTAAAAGTAAATGACCTAGATATGAACTGAGCCAAAACAGCACAAGGACATTGGCCTTAATATGAATTGAGCAAAACATGCCAATGACCTTGACCTAAATGTATGAGAAGAGTAAACATGGCACAATGACCTTGACCTAAGATGGAAATTATGTTCTGACTTGAAACAAATATAATGTAATAAAAAAATGTAATGACCTAGACCTAGATATGAACCGAGCATAAAGCCCAATGACCTTGACCTAGATATGAACCGAGCATAAAGCCCAATGACCTTGACCCAGATATGAACCGAGCATAAAGCCCAATGACCTTGACCTACATAATAACTGATCATCAAGAAAAGCAAGTAAATACGGTATGATGACTATTATGAGATAGGATCTAACTATGAACAAACATAATGTCATTGAAATTATTCTCACGTGAGCAACAACAACATGATGACCTTGTCCTACATATGAACCTAGCTGAGTAAACATGGCACAATGATCTTTAGAAACATTTCTGTAATTTTCATGTTGGACAAAAAAACACTCACTTTCACAACTTCATTTCATAAGGAACAACACTTCCAAATTTTAATGTTGTACATTGAAAACTGTAGGAGAACTTCTCTAGAAAAATTGGTGTCTACAGACAGACAGACAGACAGACAGACAGACAGACAGACAGACAGACAGACAGACAGACAGACAGACAGACNGGGGGGGGGGGGGGGTTATAAAAATGACATCGTACCATTTAACCACTGTTTTAGTTTTAATAATCAGTTTTTGCACATTTTTAACTGAATGAATAGAAAACAAGCCTAGATTCCATCGGGGAAATAAAATAATGTTGAACCCGAAGAATTATTGGTTTCTTTGTTGATTATTTGACACCCAATTTGGTGAATCTGTGCACACACTCGGGTAAATATTACACTTAAAGCAAGGTCTATGTGGATCAGCATGACATGGGACAAATGACCTACAATCACTTAGTCTAAGCAATTGCTTTTATTTTGAGCCAGCCCAAATTTTTTTCCAAACCACATTTTGAGACAAATTATCAATTTATGAAGACAATAAATGTCACTTCGGACAGGGAAAACTATAAAATTGCTTGATTTACAAACATTTTATACTAATTGCTACAAATGGTTTTCGCACTTAGTTATTTAATGATGAAAGGACAATTTTGATAGCAATTAGCAATAATTTATGCAAATATGTTAAACATGTGTATCTATTGCTCTTGAAGCAAAATCAAAGGAAGGCACATTTGTGAGCAAATATCTGGAAAAACTTGAGTTTGCAAAGGGTCTAAATTTCATGCATATTATATGAGCCTTGCTCTGTGATAAGGGGGTTTAATGCTTGTGCGTAAAGTGTCATTCCAGATTAGCCAGTGCAGTCCGCATAGGCTAATCAGGGTAGACTCTTTCTGCCTAAACTGGATTTTGCTCAGAAGAGACTTTATTTAAAGAAAAAATATCATACAAGCGGAAAGTGCTGTCCCTGATAAGCCTGTGCGGACTGCACAGGCTTATCTGGGACAACACTTTATGCACATGTATTAAATCCCCTTTTCTCAGAGCGCGTCTCAAATCCATTGACCTTCATTTTATATGTCCATGTTATCTGACAAGCATATCCCCACACTACAAACATCTGCTTCAGCAAATTTATGGACCCTTTGCAATATAATTGAGCCTTGCTCTGTGAAAAAGGGGCTTAATGCATATGCACAGGCTAATCTGGGACAACACTTCCCGCTTTTATTGTATTTTTGGTATTAAGGAAGACTCTTCTTGAGGAAAATCCAGTTTAGGAGGAAAGTGTAGTGCCTGATTAGTCTGTGCGGATTGCACAGGCTAATCTGGGACCACACTTAACGCACATGCATTAAATCCCCTTTTCTCAGAGCAAGGCTCAATTATATACTTAGACACCGTAAGGGTCTATCAAGTATTGGCAGAGGCAAAAGAAACGGATCACACCTCCACGACCTCACAATCATCAAGGGCAATGCATTCCACCTACTAAAATTTGTATTTACTGAATATTCAAATGAAAATAATTGTGAGCAGGGACATTTTTCAGAACCCTTAGATTAGACAAAAAACGTCTTATTTTTTTAAACCCAAAGGATCCCAGTTACTTCACTCAATTAAAAATTACCAATAGATGACAGTCATCAGCAATTGAGCTTATAATCTCCGAAAATAATAGAATAAGTAAATTTGAAAATACTTTGAATAGTTCACTATAAACTGCACATTTTTCAAGTACTAAAATACTTTGAAAATGACACAATCAAGCCTTTGTCATAAATTTCAATTGATAAAACAAGAGGGCCATGGGGCCCTAAGGCACTCGCCTGAGACCCTAAGGAACTACACTATTCTGACAAGGTGGATATCAAAATAATTAAAAATACTTTATGAAACATAAATATTTTATTTCTAGGCCAATTTTTATTTTTTTAACTCAGCTGAGAAATGTGTAGAGCAAATGTTGTGACCAAGATTCATGAAGATTGGACAAAAAAAAGTGACCTCTAGAGTATAAACATGCATTTTTTTATTTGACTTAGTGAACTATTTTTTGAGCTCACATGACCCAGTCTCAAACAAAGCCGAGTTATCATTAGAGAAAATGTTCTGACCAAGTTTCATGAAGATTGGACAAACAATTTGACTTCTCGAGTGTAAACAAAGTTTTACTATAGCCATATAAGGAAAAGTGCCCTGCCCTCTGCAGGTGGCCATGTTTTTTTTTAACGAACCGGATCCATTTTTGAAATCAGCCAAAATATCAGAAGAACAAATGTTCTGACCAAGTTTCATGAATATTGAACTATAAATGTGTAATTCTAGATAGTTAACAAGCTTTTTCTTTAATTTAATCTAGACCCATTTTCGAACTCAGCCAAGATATTATTGGGTCAAATGTTCTGACCATGTTTTGTGAAGATTGGAAAATAATGTGGTCTCTGAAGTGTTATCAGGGTAAATGTTGACGACGAACGATGTTGTGGTCAGGTGAGCTAAAAAGCGCTTAATACCTTGGAGTTTCTTTGTGCAATTGTGCTGCCAAAAAAGTCAAAACCAGATACACCAAAAACAACCAAAGTCATTATCGACACATTAAATGAAGTAGATACAGCAAGACATGATGTTCAATCCAAATAAATTTTAACAGATCATTCACTAGCCTCAAACCGAGCACATCCAAAGATTATATTAATTTTGCTGGCAATGTAATGCTATTAACAATGATCAAAGAGGCATAAACGTAAATGCATCAAATACAACAAATAATCAGGTTTTAGCTCTGTCGCAATATTCATTTTGCTATAATCAGAATTATTCTCTTGTTTGCTTTTATGGCATTTACATATTCCGATTTTGAAATGCCTGCATACCTCTTAATTATAGAACACATGGACACATTTGTTATATCTATATAATATTACTGTATTTAATGGTCAGCAAAGTTTCTTAACCTGCAGAAATGACCACTGCCATATCATGGATGACCATGTCTGGACCATGCATGGCCAGCAATGAAATGGGAGGTTTTTAACCATCATAGAAAACCGTATCCATGAATTGACATTCTTGTCAAAGTGTTTGGACATTGTCAAAAATCAGTGATAATACTAGTCAAGCATGAGGGCTGTCAAGAATATGTGTCGTGTTCTGAGAAAACTGGGCAAAATGCTTGTGCGTAAAGTGTCATCCCAGATTAGCCTGTGCAGTCCGCACAGGCTAATCCGGGACGACACTTTCCGCCTAAACTGGATTTTTGCTAAGAAGAGACATCATTTAAACGAAAAAATCCATAAAAGCGGAAATTGTCGTCCCTGATTAGCCTGTGCGGACTCCACAGGCTAATCTGGGATGACAATTTACGCACCAGCATTTTGCCCAGTTTTCTCAGAACACGACACATATGGTCATTTCATAGTCAAAGCAATGGCACAGAAAAATAATCTTATTGTAACATTGTTGTTATCATGTCCATATCATTGAATATTAAAGTCAGTTCTATACTTTTAACTGTCTGGAATTTGGTTACTTCATGATCAAAACAAGTGTACATTAACCTTAGATAAGCTTCTTCTAACAGTGATTTTTACTGTGTCCAAATCAGTGATAATCATAGTCAATCATGTGAACATCGTTGTCAACAGGCTGATGGTCTAGAAAATGGTAATTCCAAAGTACAAGCAATGACTAAAAAAATAATCATGCTGTAACATTGTTTTGATCATGTCAATATCATTGAGTATCATTGTTAGTTCTAAGTAAGTTGTCACTTCATAGAAGAGGGCCACGGTGGCCCTTTAGCCCTCACCTGATGAGTTCACAGACAACAATTGTTAAAGAATCATGGCCTTGATATTGTCAAGATAAACATTTTGGTCCAATTTCATCAAGAATAAGTCATATTTAGTTCTATAAAGTTCACTAGAAAGTTATATAAAGATTTGACCTGGTGACCTAGTATTTTGATGCACCGTACACAGATTCATACTCGGCCTAAATGTTGTGAAGATAAACATGCTGACCAAGTTTCAAAACGATTGAGTCATAAATGTTGCCCATAGAGTGGTAATGTTTTTTAATAAGATTCGGCTTGTTAACCTCATTTAAAGACCCACGTGGCCTAAATGCTTTCAAGACAAACATTCTGACCATGTTTTATCAAGACTAAGTCATACATAAGGCTTCTAAAGGGGTAACAAGGTTTTTCTAATATTTGACCTGCTGACCTAGTTTTGGGCATTATGGTTTTGGGATGCCTATGACTCAGCTTCCAACTCAGTCAAGATTTTGTTGAGATAAACATTCTGACCAAGTTTCATCAAGACCAAGCCATAAAAGTGGTCTCTAAGGATGTTACAAGGTTTTTCTAAGAATTGACCAAATGACCTAATTTTTCGGCGCATGTGACCCAGATTTGAACTCGACCCAGATATTGTCATGATAAATTTTCTGACCAAGTTTCATTAGGCTTGGATAAAAAATATGGTCTCTAGAGTGGAAACTGGATCAAAGTTGACCATGCACACCCCACACTGGACATTGGGGGATCACAATAACTCACCTTGAGCACTTCTTTAAATAGTAACAGAGGCTTGAATAGAGAGTACCTGGGTTGAAGTCGTCTATGAGCCAGTATCCCAGTAGAAGACCAAACACGACTGCCAAGATCTTTTTTATCATCCCTCATCTAGCCGAACACTTCCCTGAAAACAACATCGATGATATGAGCCACGATCTTGGAAAATGGGCTTTAACCCTTTGCATGCTGGGAAATTTGTCGTCTGCTAAAATGTCGTCTGCTAAATTTCTGAAATTAGCATTTTCTTTGATTTTTTTCAAAGAATACTATCAGAATAGCAAACAGTTTGGATCCTGATGAGACGCCACGTTCTGTGGCGTCTCATCTGGATCCAAACTGATTGCAAAGGCCTTCAAAATTCGGTTCCAGCGCTCAAAGGGTTAATGCATGTGCGTAAAGTATTGTCCCAGATTAGCCTGTGAAGCCATTAACTGTAAGTTATTAAGGACCTCTAAAAATATTGGTTAATAAGTTAATTCTGTATTATAAAGCAATTTGAAGCAATGTAATGTAGAAGCAGCCAAAAAAAATCCAAATGCAACATGATTATAACTTTCTGGGAAATATATGATGTGTTTTATGTTGATATTAAACCCAAAGTTAAAAGATAACTGTTTGGTTTTTTAGAATTTGACAGAATGACAAACACAGACCACCCATGAAACATTGTGTATTATTATATAGAATAAGCTGTGCAAAAATATTATGGAATTTCATAAATAAAACATACATAGTGCATTATAAAACTTAATAATAATTGGAAAGCTATTTCATAGATTATTTGAAGTCCAACTCCCAAAAGACTTGAAGAAAAAATGGCAGAAAGTGTTTCTAATGAACATCTACTATATACCAAAAAATCACAAATATTATTAGTCAAATAATGACGATTTGGTAAGTATTAGTCATATAGTTTCTTTACATGCTTTAATAGGTGTTTTCTATGAAGAATATCTTTTGAGACTTCGTACACAATTTTCATACCAAATGTACAGGAAAGTAAATAGTCCATGTGCACGAGAGCTTTTAAACATTTACATAATTAAATGCATTTCTTATTAAAGAAAAGTTGTTGTGCAAAATAAACATAATTTTCTTTCATCAGAATGGAATTGCATGTTTACCATGCATTGAATTATTTTTGGTGAATAATGAGGCTCTTACAGCTAATGAACATTCACATTCAAAATTATGGGACCAAAAGCTGGTGCAATGGACCCAAAGCAAAATAATTGCCTGGCCTAGCAAATTCCTTGATTAATTGCTCACAGCAACATATGGTGAATGGCCATACAAGTTTGACCTCCAACTTTAATGCTAAATGAAAAGGCAATGAATTATTTACAAGGGCACTTTAAAGTTAGTGACTTCCTTCCCTATAAATACCAATGGGAAAACATTAGTGTAGCATTGAAAGGCACACAAATTTCTTTGTTTCCAATATCTGACCTGAAAATTGTCACGGGGATCAAACACTTTTTTTAGGGTAATCCCAGTTTCAGTTCAGAAGCATTTAAGCATAAAAACTAATTGATTACAAACATGTTTTCTGCACTTGTAATGCAAATATATAGAGAGGTTTATACCACCAAAACTGGTCTGTGATATCTAGCTCAACAGTACTTTTGAACCAATTTTTTTCATTTTGCAATCTACAGTGCCTAACGAACATTTTGGTATGCTAATATTTCTGTTTATCGGAAACCGAATTACCTCCTAAATATGCGAGTTATTGAGACAGTTTGCACTTCTATTGGTCCGATATGCTTATGAGGGAATTTGAATTTGTCTTTAGTAATTGCCAACTTTTACCTATAAAGAAAGAAAGTTGCATAGACCTGTGGATGATTATTTGACTTGAGTAATTTAAAGCACACTACATTCTTACAAACCGTTGAGCAAAGTTTAAGGGTCATTATTAGTGTTATTTCAGAAAGTCCGGTATTTTGAGTATATATAAAGTAGATCAAGTTTAAATGACATGTTTTCAAGATAACCAAACAGATCACAAGTTATTTTAGTAGACCATTCTTTGGTTAAACAGCATTTATAAAAATACTATTTGATATAATACATAGCTTTGTTTATTCCAGAGTTTGAATCAGAATTTTTTTCTAAATAAAAAACAAGAGAAGTGTATTTTGTTCTGTACATAATCTGTAGGCAGTCTTTTTTGAACAGGGAGTTTACACAATCACCCTTCCCCAGGGTCCATAAGTCTCAGAAGATTACATTAAGACTTTGGTCTATTATTTTTATGACTACTTCATGGCAAATTCCTTTGGTACATACTCTTGATTGCGGGGCAATAAAATGAAATCACTGCAATGTATTGCTTAATATCAAAGCATTTTTTGTTTGGGTACAGTAATGTGAGAATAAGTTGGTATTTTATGAACATATAAATATGCTACATCAGTCACACATGCTTTATGAAATAATATTAGAAATAAATAACATATGTTGAAGGAGAAATACAAGCTCTGTTAATATTTCACCAAGGTTTGTATTCTCAAGAAAAATTCTGTCAAGATCAAATTCCATCAAAATTAACTGAAAATAATTCAACCAGACTGGGAATGAGATGGTGGTGGCAAAGTCAGGCATGGCACCTGCCTTGCTATCAGGAGGTACGTCCCAGGTTCAATCTCAGTACTATGGCAGCCCAATCAATATGAACCTCCCACTTGGAATACTGGGTTTAATGCATGTGCGTAAAGTGTCATCATGGATTAGCCTGCGCCATCCCACAGGCTTATCAGGGATGACACTTTTCCGCCTAAACTGGATTTTCGCTGAGAAGAGACTTACTTTTTAACAAAAATACCATAAAAGCGGAAAGGGTAGTTCCTGATAAGCCTGTGCAGACTGCACAGGCTAATCAGCAAGGACACTTTATGCACATCCATTAAAGCTCATTTTCCCAGAGCGGGGCTCACCAACAGACACCCTTGCAATCATACTCTACCCAGGAACAGACTCAAAAGTGCCTGAATAAGCCTTTAAGAATTCAATTGTGGTTCGCATATATACATTAACAAAATAGTTTTTTGGAAACAAACGATGGTTCTGCAACATTATTTCATAATTATGTTATGTATTAAACTAGAATTATGTCTATAAGACACAAATGTGCCACCTAAATGGGACTGATCTCTCTTTTTTTATGGACTGATCGATGGATGGATGCACATACAGATGGGCCCACAAGGACCAGGAACTTAACCCTTTGCATGCTGGGAAATTTGCCGTCTGCTAAAATGTCGTCTGCTGATTTTCTAAAATTAGCATTTTCTTCGATTTTTTTTCAAAGAATTCTATCAGAATAGCAAACAGTTTGGATCCTGATGAGACGCCAAGTTCTGTGGCGTCTCATCCGGATCCAAACTGTTTGCAAAGGCCTTCAAAATTCGGTTCCAGCACTGAAAGAGTTAACACTCCTTCACATGATGCATCTATCGTTTTGGATGTGTTTATAATATTATGACTGGTATAATCTTTAAGTTCAATTTACTCAAAACAGCAACACCAGCATCAATACTAAATTATAATGCCGGACACTGTAAGATATTATACCCCTGCAGAATTTCCTGGTAATTTTCTAAGTGATCAAATGCAAAAATTATTAAATAAATTCAATGTTATGCTTTACATTCTGTGGTTTTAAGCTATTTTTATTTAAGTTTTCTTACCAAAGATATATTCCAACAATATAATAAAATAAGTTATACATCACATATTATATCCAATTACGCACACAAAATACAATACAATGAACTAAGATGTACTGCACATAATTATTTGATCCAATTATGCACACAAAATACAAATAATAAATTAAGTTATACTGCACATATTTGATCAAATTATGTACACAAAATACAAAATAATAAATTAAGTTATACCGCGGAGTATTTGATCCAAGTATGCACACAAGATGCAATATAATAAAGTTAGTTATGCTGTACACAAACAATAATTTATCTTTTTGACTTTTATTTTACAAATGTCAAAGATTTAAAGATTTGTTTACATCAAGCACAAACCTGAGTAATAATATGTGGCGTGTTCTGATAAAACTGNGATCAAATTTACGGCTTAAATATTCTAAAATTCTTCTCTGTATTTATTGTGACTATATTAATCCGATCAATTTCCTTAGTCGTCAATTATTTCTTTAAAAATATATTACAGAACCAGCTTCCCGTATTTTATATTCGATTACGCAATTTATGACGTATCTTGTGTGACGTCATTTCGGTGACGAAACATGTTGGGACAACAATCATACTGTGTTATTTTTTCACATTAAAATATTTGTTTAAAGCATGAACGAATTCAAAACGTATTTCGGATTGTGTTTTTGTCATGCATAACACCTTAAGAACAGACACTGGAAGTGTATATCGTTGTAACTTTATTGTTTTTAGCATTGGATTAAAGTTGCCATTGAGGTAAGCGTGTCGTTTATAAATTACGATGCTGTCCGGTTATCTTGCGCAGTTAAGGGTCAATTGGTTTAAAAAACATGTTCTTTTATAAATTGACAACATAATATCTAAATTTATTATGAAAATAAGAAGTTCATGTGCTAATTAACACAAAAATATCTGATAAATTCAGTGAAAAACTGTCATATAATTGACAAGGTAGCAACAGTTGGCTGCTCTCAATTTTTACATTGTAAGCTCCAGCTAGATATTGAAGCTGCTGGTCGATGAAAGCAGGCATGGTTAATGCAATTCCATCCTGAAAAATGTAACATCCTCAGCATAACTCAAAAAAGAAATCCTATCATCTTCTCATATAAACTACATGATCACATCCTTGAAAAAGTAAATCACGCCAAATATCAGCATTACACTCCAAAGTAACTTCAAATGGGATAAACATATCAACTCCATCACTAATAATGCAAACAAGGCACTAGGATTTCTTCGTCACAACCTAAAAATAAGCTCATCAAAAGTTAAAGACGATGCTTACAAAGCTATAGTTAGGCCTAAATTAGAATACTCAGGACAACAGTGTCTGGGACCCGCATACAAAAGCTCAAATAAATCAACCAGAAAAAGTACAAAGACGTGCAGCCAGGTTCGTAAGAAACAGATATCACAACACAATCTCAGTAACTAATATGAAAGATACCCTCAATTGGCCCACACTTGAAACACGCAGAACAAAATTCCGTCTCATCATGCTTTATAAAAATTATCCACCATGTAGTTGCCATCACTTTTCCTGATAATCTTCTTGTTCCTGTCGACCGCAGATCCAGACTCAGCAGTAACCATGGCTTATGACACATACAAACATCAGGAGACTCTTATAAATTCTCATTCTACCCAAGAACAGTCATCCAATGGAATTCATTACCTCCCCATATACATGAGGCAGCCACAGTAGAAGTTTTCAAAACCCTTACTTCTTTGGTTGTCATTGTCCCCCTTATTCACCCGTAGACACCTACAATGCAAATAATTTTAAATTAACACCAAACTGAGCACCTTTGTACAGTTTTTATTTTTACCCCTAACAGATAGGCGCCGGCACAAAATCCTTTTTTAAGAAGGAGCAGTGATTTTTTTACTTGCGAGTCCTGCGTCCTGGACTCACAAAAACCTCTGGGGATGCAAAGTCTCGAATAATGTGAGTCCCACAAATGGATTGATATTTCTAAAAAAGTAATATGGCTTAATATATTATATATTATATTAACATTATATTTAATTAATTCGGTGACTCATAGATTTGCAAGTTATTGAGTCCCAGGACTCAGAAGAGAACACTTGTAAAAATATCACTGAAGGAGTGCTGTATCGGAAGAAGAAGAAGTTGATTGTTAAGTGTTTTAGGAGGTAGTGCCAAGGACGTAGATACTAGATTAATATCTATGTCTTTGGTATATACCAATCTTTGTTTGCTGCACTTTTTGTTTATAGTTTCATGCATTACAGCAACTTTCACCTTTATATCTTCTCTTCGGTTATATACATAATTATTGTTGTAAAGGTCACATTATGGTTAAGATAATGACTTATAATAAATATTGAAGTTATTTAGTTACAAGGACTATTGGCTAGATTGCACTTTACCGGTACGCCGCCATCTTTTATTCCAAAATTCGCGCACCTGCACATTAATTATTAGGTGTAGAGTTAGGGTTAGAGTGCGTACCGGTAAAGTGCAATTGCCCCGGACTGTTCTGTTGCTCTTATATGGTATTCGAACCATATGTTCTTCTACCAGATTTGTGCCAAAATAAGGTGATTTTATCTTAACTACACAATCGGCAAATTAGCACCATTTTACAAACAGAAGCTTTTGTGGGCTTTTCAAACATAACCTCATGTGAGCTTTTGAACTGACAATATACTGTTCTAAATCATAACAACATTTCATCAGGTCACATGGAACACTTTAATTTTGCCCGTTTGTTGTAAAATTGCTGATTAGCATAATAATTAAAAGTTCATTTCCTTTTTTTTATACCAGTCTTTACGAACAAACGTTTGCACAAACTTTAACATCGGCCATAACTTTTGCAATATTGAAGATAGCAACTTGATATTTGGCATGCACGTGTATCTCATGGAGCTGCACATTTTGAGTGGCGAAAGGTCAAGGTCATCCTTCAAGGTCAAAGGTCAAATATATGGGTCAAAATCTCTCAAAAGGGGACATAGTGTTTCACAAACACATCACTTGATTAATAATTTTATTATCTTTATTAATGTTTTTTGTTAGTTTCTTCTATTAGCCTTTAATCGAGCTCGCTTTGAGGCTTTGCCTTATTTCATATTATTTTTTCTATGATCACGAGTGAAATAAAATCGATATTCCACCGAATATTTTCACATTTTCTTTTAATTTTATGCTTTTGAACTGAAGAATTTCCCTGGAATAATGACGTCATTTCGTTGACAAAATGACGTCATTTCAATGTATTGAGGCACGCCACGGGAAAGAGGGTCACTTTTTAGCGAAAGGGAAATTATTGTTTATTATTTTCTTGAAAAAGGGGCATAAAAGAAACAGAACATGTGTTCATGTCAGTGTTAGATCGTTTGTTATTTCACTCGTGATCAAAGAAAAATAATATTTTCACTCGTAGCTGCGCCACTCGTGAAAATATATTTTCTTTGATCACTCGTGAAATAACAAACGATCTTACACTGCCATGAACAAATATCCTCTATACCCTCAACATATTTCGATTCTCTCTATCACGGTTTTTTATTCCTGATCATAGATTCCACATGTCTTGGTTGAGGGTTTGTACTTGTCGCAAGTCAGAGCTTTCCAAAACACATGCAATTAAATTTTAGCGAAATAAACAATTGAATTTGTATACAATGTAATTTGAATGATTGAAATTAAAATGCAAAGCTCAACATTCAATTCAAATGTCAAAATATTTTCCGACATTTTTCATTCCAGTTTCTAAGCGTTCCTTAAGAATTGAAGGACTAGCTTACCCCTGTGTTTGATAACGTCAGCTGACCATTAACATCCAGTACTTTTAAACCCAGTCAATCTAATTACAGTAAAGTGTAAAGATGTCCAGTAAGTTTTGTTACGTTGTCACTTTTCTGCATTTCATATGTTTAGCATCATGTTGTCTAAATACTTGTACTCAGAAGGGGCCTTTGGAATTTCTGATATTACAGTCCATTTGAGTACAAAGCTGAATTGCTAAAAAGCGGTTGGGGGAACCAAAATGTTTCCAAAATATATTGTTGGGAAATCATATCGAAATGCGCGACAAAAAGCCCAAACATCTTGTATATTTGAGAAATATGGTTTGTTACATCGTGTGATATATCCAAGAGCTATTTCAATTTGAAATCACTAACACACTATTATACCCCACCTGATGAGTTGTCGAAAATACAAGATAGACGTGTAAAGTGGTTTCCTCGTGAAATCCCGTATTTGATGGGATGACGATGTTGGTTTAATGTACAAACACGGCGAAATATGACTGAACGCCAAGCAAACAGTTATTTTTGCCCACAACAAAATCATAAAATAAAGCGCCGGGTCATATGAACGCAGTTATTTGAAAGAGACAATAAAAAAATTGATATCGGTAATTCGAGATATATTTTTCTGATATTTCAGGTTTGATTGATACTAATTTTGGTGGGATTTGGGGTTTGCTTACTTTACATAACTTTAGCTTGTGTTTGTAGAACAAATTTGTTAAATTATTTAAAAAAAATAATCATGAATATGACCAGTTTATTTTTCGGGTTTGAGTGTAAACGGTAAAAGATTATCCCGTGTAAAATGTCTAATTACTTAGAAAAGCGTATTAGTGGTGTCACTAATTGAACAAGTAGACGACAGGCAATTACAAAGTATTGTTAACTCGACAATGTTTTCAGTTAAACAGTACACCATGAACGCATTCCTGCAATATTTCAACATTTCATAGCCAACTGCAGTTGCAGCTGAGCGAAATAAATCAGTTAAATCTTCTGAAATAGACTCATTCCGTGCCACTGAACGAAAAATGAGATTTGCATTGGCTTAAGGAGAGACGAACAGGTCAGCTGGACATTTTTTTTAACCATTAGCCAATTTAATGACGCATGTTGTAACGGTGTTATTCCGTGATCTATCAATATTTTATGCAGAAAACTGTAATTACTGACAGGCATTAAATTGTATACAAGTCATGTTCGGTAACGTATAACATTGTGCATTGATTGAAAACACGATCTCAATATCCATAATTGCGTGTTCTGTTCTTCTTCAAGGCAACATTCGATTTAACAAACGACCGCTGTTGTCGCACTTTTCAGTTTGATGGATGCTTTAAAGATCTTACTGTTTTCAGTGTCCTGTGAAACCATGAGCAAATGCATTAACAGTTCGTCTTCTAGGGATTGAACAGCAATTTATATAAAATGTATATGTTATGTGTTTGTTAGAATTTACAGCAAGACACGCTATTTTCATGTTTGTTTCAACAAACACTGAAAAATGTTGTGACATTATTCCGATTCTTAAACAGTATAAAACCCCATTAGGTGTAAATTCGCCCCTATGCATTTGCTGTGGGGAATTAGAAACAATCGAACACCTACTATTAAACTTTCCTTATGTACGTCCATTCTTGTACATTGTTTAAAAAGTTTCGCAGAAAATAGGATTGTGTTCTTCTCTTATTTCCCTTCGTAATATAATCGTCGGTTATAAAATAGAAAGTACTACATACGATGATGTTAATATCATAATAAACTATGCTTGTTACTCAATATATAAATGTTACATAATCAGCGAGAGAAGATTAAAACATTATTGATATGAAAAATATGCGTTTGAAAGATCTACTAACTGTGATCGAATATTATAGGGACAAAAATATATGTCACAATATACTACTAAAGTTTGTTACACATTTGACTTTATAACTCCCACATTTTTATTATTGTGCACTACTTCGAATAAATGTTCATATAACTGTGAGTGTATATCATTTTATTGGATAATTGATTTGTATTTTGTTATATATGTATATTTATGTGAATTAACTCATTGAAACCAAAACAAACAAAAAAAGTGTAAAACGTCGTCGGTAATAGTGCATGTTCTTTAACGTATAGTGTATCTTTTCGTTATGCGTTTATTTTATGCTTCATAATTATTCATTATTATTATTCAACTATTTGTTTTCTTATTTGCAGATAAATATTGTTAAAATGTGTTTTACGCCAACATTAGTAATGCTGATTGTAATACGATATTTTATAATTGAACAACAAAAACATATTTAGAAATTGGTGTCGATCACAGTGTGTTAGAGAGTATTACATGTATAAGATAAGTGTAATGTTTTGGCGTCGAATGGCATATACAAGATAGCTTCCTTAGAACTTTTGTTTTATCCCACTTATTAAGTTGTGTATATAGTGTTAATAATTTTGCAACTGCATTATTGAGTTTTATAAATAATGTCTAGTAATTATTGTATTAAATAATGGTGTGCACTTTTTTAAATGGCTCAATATGGCCGCATATAATGCGGATAAAAGGTTTGGATTCCATCAAGTGATAAAATAACCGCGCTCTGATGAGGTTATTGTAGAATAAATGAATGTCACTCATACTTATTATGTTCGTATTGTCATGATAAACTAAAACTTGTATAGATCAATGTGTCATAATTCACTTTGAATCTTTTTTGTGTATCTCAGTGGTTTTGTATGTTTAACGCCCGAACAAGTTTTATAAGAAACGTCCACAGCTGCTTTGACGCCTGACATTCAAGTTTCGCTTATGTTCGCAAACTTTAACGAATACTTGAAGCGATGTCGCGTGATTTCAGTTTCTCTATTGTGGCTTTGTCAAAGAAA
>VMBQ01000023.1:330252-440001 GCA_007657795.1 Dreissena rostriformis | reverse complement strand
TCGCAATTAAAAAAAAACAAAAAAAAAACAACAACAACCAGAAATGTCTTTTTAAAACACACTTTGCGTCGTCATTAATGTTTATGTCATTTTATTTTAATTAAAATAAACAACTATAGGACACAGGGCCGTATCCAGGCCATGGGCCCAGGGGCCCGAGCCCCCCCCCAGCTGGCTGTCGAATTATGATTATTTTTTAAATAATGGGCCCACTGCAATTTTCATGTGCTTGAAACAAAAAACAAAAACATAAAACATGAAATCAATACGCGATGAAACTTTATAAAATATTAATTTCCCTACAAATAGTTGACATTGCAAATTGACATTTCGTATAGATAAACTATTCAAACAGGTGCAGTCAATTATCACATTAAAGTTGTTGTAATGTGAGTGGTAACGAAGCAATTCGACTTCAAAGGCAACCATCTTCATGGCATATTAGCGAAATGATTTTGCAAACTAAAACACGTGGGACGCAGTTATAAAAAAATCAAATACCATTACTTTATTATTTGCAATTATAAAAAAGATTTATTGATGCACATACGGCGACAGCCAATAACATGTGTATGTTATCTGTGTAGATCAAGGATGTGGTCCCACGTTTTAATGCGATACAGGAACACCATATGAGACGTTTTGTTGGATTTTTTACACTAAAACTGATTTGTATAGCCAGTCAGAAAATATTGCTTTCATTATGAAAACGTTCGTGAGAAAACTTACTTCATGTTCCAATATAAAAATCCTATGCTACAATGCATCTATAATGATATGATTTATCTACGTATCATCTGCAAGCAGTCCGGTGTATGTTTGTATTTTCTTCATTACGAAATGTTTGAATAACAATAGCACGAAAATCAATGTTTAAAAATTGAAATGAAGCGTGTATTCCCGTTTACCGTGAATGCGTTGATAAACGGTGAATGAAACACGAATGGCGCTACGGTCAACGGATATAACTTGCATTTAAGTAAAGTAATTAACTTTCGTGTGAAAACGTATGTTCTTAGGGGTGGGGCGGTACCACAGTGTTTGTATTTCAATCATTGTTTTTTTATTGAACTTGAAAGATCTAAACGAACTCACGCTTTCATTCCCGAGCTAAAGTTTAAACAACGCTGCTTCAAAACGTCATATTGTGGCGCCAACATTGTTCAAAACGTCAACGATAATTAAGTTTAGTTTAAGGGACTTATTCACAGGTTATCAAAATGACAATACACAAATCATACGCTAAAAGAAGAATCTTTTTTTCAAACCGGAAATAAGCGAACACCAGACGGTAAAGTGTTGCTATGTTTGCGGATACACATATGACAACAACATACATCTTGATTAAACAAACGAGTCAGATGTGTAGCGTAACTCGCAAATTACCCACACAAGTTAAAGTTTGTTAAATATACAATAATAACATAGTTTTGAAACAACAATCGCCCAAATGTATGTGAAGAGTTGCCTGGATTCGATCTTTAAAACGTTGCCTACGCAGCAGCTAGATACATTGATGGGTTCCGACTGTCCTCCGCACGCACACACACACACACATTCCTCTAGAACTCAAACTCAGCAGAGCTTTTTCTGGAGTCCGGGCCTTCACCAGACCTATACTGCTACTAGACATGTCGGCAGAGCTACCTACGAACATTTGACCAAAACTGTAATTCAACTGATCATGTCAATCCGGTCATTACACACATCAAGCCTGTACTGTTCAATCGCACCCTGCCTTATATTGACAGTCTTCTGGCAAAGGGTGAATGTTGCATAATGAGTAAAAGTGTAGAGTTTGCATTAAGTTTGTTAGAAGAATGTGAAGTGCTTACAAGTACATTCCAAAACCGTGATATGATGCAGCTTATTGTCAGTCACTATGGACATTCGACTACAATATCGCCCAAAAGAAGAGTCAATGAATCTGACACCGTTTTTCATCTGATACAAGCGCTGATAACATTATGATCAAACTGAATAACCAGGACATTATGCAGGCAGCTGGTACCCAGTTAAGTAAGGGATATTGTGTACAATGACGTATGTGCCAACCCTAGCATTGCAAGTTCAGCTGTCTCTGACACTGAAGCTCTTCCAGCAATAAAGTATGGTATTGAAGATATTCCTGAACTGTTAAACTGGATTGAGGAGGTCGATCACAGGGTAGTGGCAGCTTGGAATTATTGTTTTACTTCATCCGTATTTCCAGACACACGGTATGCAAAAAAAACAGCAGCAGTATGGTACAGGCGAAAAGCGTGGAATGTTCCCGTTGCATAAGGCAGTTTATCGGCTTGTGATACCGCTGGCAAAGACGACGATAACGGATAAAGGTCACATATAGACCTGCGATGACTGCATGTGTAAAGTGGGAACCAATCATGCAGCTCTGGCCTCTGACAATTTTAAATGAGCTTTGGAGAGACAAATACGTTGTCAGAGCAGGATGGAGCATTGACAGAAACGAATCTGGCGCGTGTCCTGGCAGGGGTCAGATCGACGACAACTACGGAAACATTTGACCAGCTCCGACTAGAGAACTATGCCAGCGCTAAATGAGCCTGATTGATTGTTGATGTATTGTGTGCGTTTTTGCCATAGCGCCATGTGGAGTAAGGTTTCAGCCTCCATTGGCCTGTACCTAGGGCTGGGGATTGCTCAATGATTACCCAGCAAAAACATGACGTTGAGCCATAGTTGAACAAATTTCACGTGTTTGCTTGGTACGGAGTTTGGTCCAGTATCACATTCTCATACACTGCAATTTTTTCTCTCGTGGAAGGGCCCACAGTACACTTTTCCTCAATACAAAAGAGCAGCTATGTTTTATTGTCCTTTATAAACAAGGGGATAAGCGCTCGCCAATTGAGATAAGCCCCTAGGCAATGTTTTCTTATTGCCTTGTACACACATCCCCGATCAGTCAATTACCCCCATTGTGATCCTGAATGCTTCATCTATCGATGGTTGATGTAACATGTATTTTGATTAGTCAAGGAAAGAATAGCAGCGAATGGAAGCAACTGCTACAGGAGGTCGTAGACTATGGTCTGATAATTGCTGACGCAGGTTTTTTTTCCTTCTTTGAGAAGGCCTTTTCCCCTATACGTATTTTTCCCCTCTAAAAATTTGATTATTTTGTTTTGGAAACCTTTAATTGGGAATTTTTAGGTCCGTATTGGGAATAATATATACTTTTTTACATTGGAAATGGGGTCCTGAATTTGAACGGGAACAAAAACACTGACAAAGGTATTGAAACTGAGCATTTATATTTTTTGAAAGGAAATAGCTGAAAAAGACTACGAAGAGATATTTAACATGTTTGTCGAAAAGAACAGCAGATTCATAAATTTGCCGAGCAACAGATAAGAATTTGGNCAATTTCTCCCAGACAATTTATGAAAAATAAGCTGATTGATGCCCCATCTTCAAATGAGAAAAAAATACCGAAAGCTGGCAGTACCAGACTGTTATCAACCATTTTCATATGCTACTGGCATGCATCTTCCAAGATCTATAGGTGTAGTTTTGCCCGCCTTACTGGTACACCCACCTCATTTTTGGGTACTTGGCTGAAGGACTAATATGAATTATCATTAATTCCAATCACCATAAACATTTGATCATTTGCAATATTGTGTACTCGTACTTCAGGTACGCATCGACAATTGAGAAAACATACGAGATAAACAGGTACAGTGATAAAGAGATAAAGAAAAACTTTACATAGACGGTATCGGGATATATACACTTCTGATTTTTATATATTTTGTTTCAAAAATAGTTAAAGCGCTGTTTCACGTACCACAAAATGTGAATCAATGCTACTGGCTATAATGAACTGTTAAAAAAGTGAAACAAAACCTTGTCTCGAAAGAATGCAAGCCTTTGCGGGATTTCTTAATTTACAAATTGAATAACCCGCTTTAACGATCTCTGGAAATGTGTCCTTAGACATATTATTTATACCGACATGGAAAGCTCCAACAATTCCGCTAGCATTCGGATAACAAGCGAAATGTACACTTTCAGACGATTGACGGGTCATATATCAAATATCTTACCAGTATTCATATTTAATGTATATCTTTGTAAAAATATACGTTTATTTGCAAAATAAAGGTTTTATTCTACATCCATATTGATCGTTTATTTAAATTAATTGCATATTTGAAACTTTCGAACACAATTTCTAGCAGATAATAAAATATTATTTATTTGTTTTTATTAAAAATTGTGACGACACCCGTAGATACATAATTGAAAAAAAATGTACATGTTAGTGTTGCGTCTGACCTGCCTTTGAGAGCATATTCCTTTAAACATGTATATATGTGAGGTAAAAATCTATCATAGTTATTAACTGTATGTATTAAGAACAGAGAAGAAAAGTGTAAACATAACAGATGATGATTGCCGAAGAGTGTGTAAGATATCTGCGAACTTTGGTACACTTATTGATAGTCCAGTTAATCTGTTTCGGTGGGTTACGGTTGAAGAATGAGGTTACTTAGAAACATATTGGAAACAGAATTAAAACTCAGAGAATCAGCTGAATAATGTATTATTGCCTGTCTGTATAAAAACCAGATGCGGGGCACACTAGCCCAAATTACACACTGTTTGAATGACTGGCAAACGGCTAATTTATCACGTATTTCATTTAAACATTCCATTTGACCATCATTACGCTCTGCATTAGATAAATCTTATTTGATTCTGCTTATTAATTGGAAAATTGGATTTGCAGACCACTGGCGATAAAAAAGTTTGCATTAAGATGGAAGATAAACACATCAGGGCAATGTTTACAAAGGATTACAATCGTCTTAAGCCTGATTCAGATTAAACGAGCTGTTTATAACAATGTCTATATTCGGAAAAATCTTAATAAAATTATAATATTTATCAAAGTTTAAAATTATGAAATTGTTTTTTTTTTAAGATTTTAAATTTACGCTGCAATAAGCTCATTATTGTGTGATTGATATATACACGCACTAATTAATTATTCAGTATTCCGTTGAGGTAACATATGAATCTAAATTTAAAATGTCTGGCTCCAGTTCATCTGAAAATCATACTGAACTTGTCCTGTGATTGTAAACTTTGTCCGAGTTCATGTACTTTAGGCATTCGTCCAACCACAATCAAAGTATGGACGCGTGGCGTGGTCTAGCGTATATTCAAACATATATACTTAATACTTTTTTGTTAAAACGTATATAGTTATTATATGCACTGTTTTTCATTAAACCCAAATCATTCCTCAATCGGTGTTAAAATACTGAACTTTGGTATAATAACCCAGTTAGTAAATCAGTTGATCAATAATGTTTACCCTATGATACATGTTCCATGAGTGATGTCACACTCATCACGTTGTGAGAATGTATTTCCTAAGACCCTGTTATACAACTTAAGCATGTCCAATTCTTACAAGTGGTACAATGCGAGAGACGTTCGTATCCTGCCATAGCATCGCTATTGCATTTCGAGAAGCAGTTGTCTTTGTAGACAGTGTCAGCGTTTGAACAATGGATTCTGAACTGGTGGTAGCATATGCTGCTGGACATTAGGTAACGCAATTTCAAGCATTTGGTGTTCCTTCATTGAAGTACCCTTTTTCTTCCTAAAATTAAATGCAATATAACACCAACAACAGCAACAAAACAACAACAGCAATTAAATAGTATACAAACTGAATGATAGAGTCAGTACATCATTGATGAAATGATAAAGAATATCAAATTATTTGAAATTTAAAACATTCTTTAGAATTGTTCACTATTCGAAGCAGGCTAAAACCATGAGGTACACGCTCCACCTGCTAATACAATAACGGTCGAGGAGAAAGGACGTTAATGGCATATATATTGAAAATAATGACACATGGTTATAATACTTTTATCAAATCAGAAGAATACCCCCCAATTGAGTAGTGTTATAGTATTATTTCTTCCTTTAAACTCGTGACTGACACAATGATATTCACCTTTTTCATTTCAGGAACATAAAACATAATTGGATGTTAGTTGTCATGGTTTTAAAATACTAGGAAACGGTTAAATCATCTTTGCAAGAGAATAAACGACAAAAAATACTCCGTACTCCCCCCGTTTGTTTTTGTGAAAATTTAAAATACAGCCGCCTTCAGCGAAATACGTTTTTTACGGATTCCTCAAAAAGGTTCAAATCATTAAGTACAATAAAGACGGAATTAAAATAAGTTCTGTTTAGGTTTTAAACATAATAGGTGTTAATGAAATGCATTGTTTTGTATCATCAAAACAAATGCAGTGCAGCGAAACAGCAGTTAACAAAACGACGGTTCTAAATTGTGGGCGAATAAGAAGAAATATTTTTCATGAAATATGTTAAAATACGTTGAGACAAAAACTAATTGATACATCAGAATCTTACGAAACTTAATATGGAAGTTGACATTTTTAATTAATATATATAGACATTTGAAACGTTTATTATCAAACTATGTTATGACAATTCCTGTTAAACCAAACGATATAAAGGAAGCATGATATAAGCTTATACTTGTTAACCGTGTAACGTTAAACACGTGAAAACAAAGCATCTTGTTGTAGATCGATGGATATAATTAGCAGTGTAATGTTGCAATAACAATACCACAACCACTCGATAGAGTTGGTATACTGTGTAAACATAGTTAGTCAAGTAACTTAATGTATTGCGATTAATCGCATGTACTTTCATCGTATTCGAGCGCTTTGGCGAAAACGTTTGCATACTTACAATGTCCACTTCCTTGATCACTTAACTGTTTTCTGATTGGTTGCAATGCATCGTGTGATTGGCGTGTATATAACGTTCAAGGTCAAAGAACAACAATGCTTAACCACAGGCGTTTGCCAATCTTCTTGATATTTGAGAATCTTTCAAAAACATGTTTAACCAATCGAAAAGAAGCAGCGCTACCAACAGGATGTGGCGCAAATGCACGATTTATATGGAATGACAGTTAAATCACAATATTATCACCACATTATTTTTTATTCTGGTAAATAACGTTCCTTGCTGATTTAATTACTGATCAACGAAAACACATTATTCCAAAAACTAAACTATAAATACATACACGTTTCATTCAACTTTGTAACAACAAATATTAAAAAAAAAAAAAAAAACACGATCTCTGTTGAAACAGGTTTCCGGAAGTCCAAGTTCGACAGATGTCATGACATTACATAATTCTTTGAATAATTAAAAAAATGGAGAGGACGTATATAGTAGGGCGAGGTATAAGGAGCACTTTAACTGCTTGTTATAGATTAAAGCGGTCGAGCATATGCATTTGAAACAAACTAGTGAGACAATTATTGCTTGTATTATCCAATTGTATATATGTCTTTTTTATAAGTATTTTTATCTTCCGTCGTTTTGTATCTTGGAGAAGCAATCGTCCGGCTCAGCGTAAATGTTTTCGTCGTTGTCGTCCGCATAATTTATGCAGGAGGTCGATGGAAACGATTCCATGTAACCGTCGGCGCCGAGGAGCACCTAAACATTGATACAAAATACTGCTGGACAACCACGACATTTACAGTAAAGGGTTGTGAACAGAAATAAACACACACACAACCCATGCTTGATCGTTATTGGAAACAAATTTAAATACATTTTATCACTTGCATCGCGAACAAAGATTCATCACATGCTTTACCTTGTTTTCAATGTTATACAGACATTACGTATTTTTTATATTACACATGTGTAATACAACATTTTAAAGCGTTTTCATTGGCTACAGAATGAATAACTAACCAATCGCATGGCTTTATTTTGGTAAAATGACGCCGTCAACATGTAATGACGTCACGATAGTAAACAACTTTCAGATCTATCAGCAGTAGTTTGTTTAAAGATGTATTTTATTTAGTTTAAAAGCATGTGACAAAAAAGATCTGACACTCGTTGTCATATTATTACATATTTTATTAAACTCGTCCAGGAAATTCGTTAGTAAGCTCGCCAAAGGCTCGCTTACTAACAAAATTCCTGAACTCGTTTAATAAAATATGGTATGATATGACAACTCATGTAAGATCCTATATATCCCTGTTTTACTTACAGCAGATACATGTGATTCTGATCAGTAATGTAACCTGCTTGATCAACGGCAAGCGCTTCTAAGGGTGATTCGTCTATTCCTCTCAAATCAAGAGTTCCTTTACTTGCTGTCTCCGTTACTTCCTTACAAAGGGAGTTTTGCAGATGATCATTTCCATAAGAATGATAGACGGCTGTGTTGACGTGTCCACTATCGGCTGCCTCTGAACCGTCAATAGTGTAGTAAATGTCGGAAGCTGATGGATGAAATACCATATAAGAAATTAACGCGTGTAAATTTAATCTGCATTTAGTGTCGTGTGTTTGCCAACAACAAAACATATTAGAGACGTTATGTTATGTTATATATTACAACTTTATATGTACAACGAATACCGAAGCAACTTTCTAATATTAAATGCCAATATCGCTAGCATACTAAGTGCAACCATAATACAAAGGTATGCTTTTTTTGGCACGTATCATATGCTGTGTAATTGCCTCACCAACTTGGGGAGTCAAGTAGATAGAATTGGATACTGTTTGCATAGGAAGTCCTTCGGACAATTTAGGCCTCTTCGACACATTTCTTCTGAAAGCATCAGTAATATTTACCTCGTTTGGTATTTAATATGGTTCTTTATACATGTTCATGTATTCTACATTGTCATTGGGTAAATAACATGTTTATTCCCAAATATTTTGAATAAAATAATATTATAGTAATTATGAGTTTTTGATTTTATAATCGTGATTCGATTTGTGCATTAAAAACGATTAATATCATCGATGATATCGGTGAAAAAGGAATTCTATTATTTCTGTATACAAATTGTATTCTGCATTTGATATAAAAAATAGCATATTTGTCTTTTGAACAAAATACCAGATATAAAACCTTTGATTATGTCTACCTACCTTCTAAATCGATAAACAATTACTGCTGCGGCAATAACCACTACTACAACAACACCGACGATAATCACATCTACGGTAGATACGGGAAATGGATTGGGAGCCTCTTTTTGTGTCGTTCTTTCATCATTGTAGTCTGTTGAACCTATTATACGTTCAGTTGTAAAAAGGACCTCACAATACGACTACAAACGGTCGTAATTTAAATGTTTAGTAAATCAACCCATGGACATTATTGGCTACTGTAACAATCAATTTCATTGAATCATATGTGGAAAGGTCATTTTTGGAGCGTTCTTAGTCAAGTGACCCGACCGTTTCTGGGCACTTAAAAGAGCACGGGGTGCCTCTGGCATTTGTTGTATCCGGCTCGAAACCCAACTACCACCTCTCCTACTCTCCTGAGGCAAAGAGCACATACACACTACTCAAATACAGTATATAAATTGTACCATTCATTAAACTTGGCCGAAGGTATCTCAATCATATATTAATCATGTAATAAGCATACAATTGTGTGTTAAAACATTACGTCACTTATGCAATTTTTCTGTAAATAAGTATGGAGGCAGCGCTTGTATGTCACCATTGGAAGGGAAAAGCGATGTTGACTCTGGGCAGGCGTCTGTTTGACTCCTCAGTCAAACAATAAATTTGTTTTAATCAACCCAACTATAGAATCCATCGAAGGCAAAAACATTTGCAAAATACTATCGAGCATAGTGTGCTAGCCAACACTAAGATAATAAGCTACGAATATATTGAGACCCTGGCATTATATCAATATATTGATTAATTAAGCAAATTTGCAATACAACTTTATATTTTAACACAAATATTTAAACAGAAACTTGTTTTCTATCAAATTTATAATTGAAACAATTATAGGATATTTTCTCTTCTAATTCCCCCATTCTTAGTCAATATCCTATTAATATCATATATTAATTCAAGCCTACTATGCAATCCTGCAACTTCAACCAAGTAAATGTAAATACTAATTTAAAAAGAACAACCTGTTTGCACGTGCAGCAAGAAGGTGGATATGGGATCGCTTGATTCATTACTTCCGCGGTCGGAGGTTTTAGGGCTGGATCGGGTGTGCGGTTGGGCCGAGTTTTGCTGGGTCGGCGTGGGTGCTCTTGTAGGGTTCGGCTGTGTCTGCGTGGGTGCCCTTGTAGAGTTGTAAACAACTGTAGTATGCTGTAGTAATTGTAGTTTTTAAACTCTTTCAAAGCCATATGTTATGCATAGAGTTTGACATCTGAATACCTTTATTTACATTTTAGTTATGCTTCGCACAGCTACACTATTACACATTCTGGCCATTTCAACACAAATCATTTTTAAAGGAAAAAAATCTCAAAAATATTGAAACGAGAGTTATGGTTCTGTTTCACTTTATTTCCAATCAAAGTTCACTATTAATTACAAAACCCCGTCAAACATTATGTATCTAATATGCTCAGAAAAAAGGGAATTACCACGCAAATGTTAACTCTAACACTTTGTTCTTCTTTTCAAATCCGTAAATCATGCTAAACATTTAAATTCCTTTTATTATTTTTGATTGATGATTCGTTAAACAAAATCACAATATGAAGATGAGCTCTGCACAAGCAAAAAGGAAGCCATGGCCCACGACCTCAAAAAATTTGAAGACAGAATTATTATTCCTTTACTTTTCAACTCCTTTTAACGGCCTTTATTAAAACTTTTGGAGTAGTTTCGTTCATGAAAATAAATCCCAATGACAATACAGTCTTACATAATGCAGCCTCTATAAAACTTCACCTATTTATGAAGAATACATTTTAACCGATCCAACTTCGATAACAAAAAGAGATCAGACAACCAGATAAACGGACTGACAAGGGGTCACGTTATGCCCTCTAGCTCCAAGACGTGACATACAAAAAAACGAGCATCTACGCATCAACTTGTGTCAAGTTAAAGTGATATTAATGAATTATGTTCAAGTATAAAATTAATGTAACTCTTGAATTTAAGTTACCACTTGATGCATTCGGCGCTATAAGAATCCATAATAAATAGGTAATGAAACTTTGAGTCCACATGGCTTCTGTTTACGGATGTTTTTAATGGCAATCGCTGTTTGCAAACTCAACAAGTTGTTCATACATTCGATGCAGTACCTCGCAATCATAAAGTGCATAAACTGAAAAAAGTGTTCCTTTTAAAGAATTCCGAAGATGACAGAACGTAACATGTAGTAAAATGAGGAACATAAAACATATTTTTATTGAAATCAGCTTTTCCCTTAAGCCTAAGTGCTTCAAGGATTTTTATTCTTCCGCATTACAAAACAATCCTAAACACTTAATATGTCATATTACCAAACGGACATCAACACGTATAACACAATTATTCCCACAATACGTTACACACGTAAATGTGTTAATTATTTTCTATTTTAAGCTTATATGTTGAGTAACAGTGACTTTGGCTTTAATCCGACAACAAAAATCAAAGCTATGTCTTAATGTCCGCTACCAACACATCAAATTACAAGTGCAATATCTGCATTCAAGCTCAAGTTATTGAGCTAAACATGTTTTTTTAAAGAAATTCATAGATAATCGCTATATACAAACAAGCGAAATAACAATCGTAACTAAATACAGATATTAAATCAAAGATAATAATACCTCAGGTAGAACCGGAAAATTACGTTTCTATGCTTTGCCAAATCAGATCAAGTTCAATGTTCATGTGTTCCATTATATTTAAGATGTCTTTATGCATTTATACATTAAATAATAGCGAATATAAAACGCTATGGTAAACACATTAAATGTTGCCTCTAAAAATTTACGAACGTTCGTGAGTACCATTTATCGGCCTTTTGATTATTTTTTTAAGTCACACACACTTGGGAAAAAACTACTTAGCAGAAGCTTATTGTGATTAACATTTAAAAACCGAAATACCAAATAGATTTTGCGAGTATTAATTGAATAGTTTCTATAGACACGGTTGCGTTTGATACATCTGTTAAGAGTAAATCGAGTATGAATTTCAATCGTTCCAAGCACTCGAACCTAAAATAATAAAAAAACTAAATTTTTATTACTGAAGTAAATGTGTTTTTGTTCAACAACTGTTGCTATTTAAGAATGCATACAATCATTTCGGGGGACAGGAGCTTTAAGGTAACGTAAAATTGCATATGGCGTCAAGAAAATTCGATTTCATTTATTCTTTTGTAATGATATTATTTATTTTTTAATAGTCAAATAGGAACTCGTGTACACTTGTGCATTAGTATACGACCTATGTAGGCAATAAATGAAGAGCACATGTTGCTCTTCACGCAAACCTGCCAATAAAACAACATCCATATGTTTTATGTAATATCCAACAAAGGTTGTATACTGTCTGTAATCTTGTCTATCAATAGCATTAATATTTTCACCCTTAAGTGTATAATATATAGAGGAAATGCATATTTTTGTAGAATGGTTAAATAAAAAGAAAGATTAATACAATGTAAGTTTCTCGTGTATGTTTTTCGTCTATTTTGTGCATACAAACGTATGAAAAAATGAGTGTAAATTCAAGCATTTTTTATCACACGTTTTTCGCGTTTTGACGTCAGCGCCGGAATAGTCAAAATCGCGTTCCCACTGACATATGTATAAAGACATTACGCATTAGCTTGTAATCCTGTGTATGATGTTTAAGTCTGTATTTCTTTTATGGTAAACGTAGGCATTTTTTTCCCACTTCACTATGCTCATTGCTTTGTATGGGATTGTCTATTATTATATAGATAACGTTTGACTTAAGATGTGTTGCATATGTATTTGTATATGCATTTGTTCCAGTCTTGTAATAAAATGTGCTGGACAAAAATCAACATCCTTCTTAGGATAAAAGCCAATTCTCAGCGGCGACACGTTGAGATGATAACATAAGACAAAAGATTTAGATTTTTTTTTAAAACAATGTTAATATTTCTCATAAATTTGTTGTAACTTGTATATGTTTGTGTCCTTTAGTGTTTCAAACATACCACCATTTTAATTTTCATTCATTTCATTCATGATTAATTACCATCGCCATCATTACTTTTGTATCTTGCTTACCATCCATCATAAATGACTTCAATTGTTCTTATTTGTATGTACAGTTTAATTTAGTGTTATATGTAAAAAAACTAGGGATGGCAAACCTAAGCAAATCCGTAACCGGTTAACCTGTTTCGATATTCGAGCGGTTAACCGGTTAACCGACTGTCATTGTGCCACATAAATAAAAAAAAACGAAAAACCCGAAAAACGTATACGTTTATAAACAATTTGTTTAATGCTTGTCGGTGAACTGTGGTATTTCTTTGTTGTAATATTAGTTTCATGTCATGTACACATAATTATTGTTCTACATCTTGATCAATAAAAGCTAGTGCAGAATTTGAATTATGTTGTGTTTTATTAACACCCATTATCCTTTAAGAATTACTGTGCAATAACAGTTTGCTAATTAATAACAATTGTCAATTAGCGTAAATATATTTTTCAACGGGCAAAGTGGTTTTAAATTTAACAATATGTGAATAATTGAAACACAATAGAATGTAAAGTGCTAAACGAACACACTGCAGAGTAGGTGCTAATTGCTCGTGTGCCTGCTCATTAATCCGCTGCATCCGATGGTTTACAACAATCATCGCTTTTGATCCACAGGGGCGCGCTGGGTATGCGGATACTTTGATGACCGATTGCACTTCGATGACAGAGAACAACAAAAGCCACAAGCGAGAGGTGATTTCTTCAGCTGTTTTGCATTTATGTTCTGTTCATTTGGTTTTCAGACACGGAACATTGTTTGGGTGATTAATTGTATAGCATTTCGTATTGCGAAGAAACAAATTCGCGGAAAAACGGTGAATTATACAAAAAGATAAAATGCCATCGATAATCACCATGAATTGGCTGATCAGTACATATTTAAACAAAATAAAAATGCTTGGAAATAAATTAAGAACGTGCTTACTATTCGAAATAAAAGATCAATATGTCCATTAATGTGACAACATGTTACATTTTAGTTTACTAACATTTTTGAGGAAATTAAAAAATTTAAGAGTCGCAAGCATATTTTTCATGGGCACTTCGTTTACCGATCATCGCAATGACAATGACACTTTGATTCCCGATTAATGGACACTACTTTCCAGATATGACACACGCTTTTTAGTGAATCAAAAATGCAGAATTCGCTGTGACATAATGTTATAGTAAGCAGGCAATAAATAAAAATGTATGTACTTACGTAAATTAAAAACGAATTACCGAAACATTTTCTTATCCCTTGTGAATATGATTATGATTTTGTATAAATGTGAAAGATAAATGTGAAGCTAATTCGATATGTCTGGTGAGTACAGTCTATATTACCATATATTTATGATCATATATTTTCCAGTCTTCGAGTTACCCAACCGCCGGATCTACGCATAGTACACGAGCTTAAACAATTTTAAATAACGTTCTTTGTAGCGAAACGGTTGATCTAAAGCATGCCTCCATATGCCCTAATGAAGGTTCAAAGGCCATTTACTTATATATTTGATAGCATGTCACTGTGCAAAAACTGTCTCTCTATGATAAATATCAGCAGCGATGCATTTCCGAAATTTATTAAAACGTTTTGGCTCAAGGTACAGGCGGTCGATTAAATCACACGATAGTGGTGTCAAAGCTAGGCATACCCGTAGTTGTTCTTAATATAAACACAACGCATTTTGCATACGAACTTGAATATACGTGACAACATTAAATATTACAGGATGATCGAATCGGAGTTAATGAATGCCGTCGACGGTTCTTTGTTAACCTAAGTGTAGAAGAGGAGGTGTACTAGCGAGCGGTTCACGTGTGAGGCCAGTTATGCTAAAGTCTGTTTAAAGTCTTGCACTTGTGGCCTTTGACACAATGCTCCACAATATCGGAATATTCATCGGTTATGTATGAAGGTGCTGTACAATAGAAGCATCTATACTTCGACACAGTCTTCTTATTCATGGGCTCGGATACTGTGAAAAGACAAAACAAGCATACATTAAGGGTCAGGTGAATCGCACTTCGAGCAAACGTTGTCGTTGCGTAAAGGGAAGTGTTCCCTATAAGCAGAGAACAAAATAAAGGGAATTTTCATCTCTCTGAATCTCAAGTTACCACTAAAAAAAAAGTTCAATATGTAAACATTTTTTTCGGTCGTCCCTTGAAATATATTTCTTCAGAAATATGCATTTTAATCTTATTTGAAAATTGCAATTATAATATTAACAGCATAAATTAACAGTTGTAAGATTTTTAAAAACGAACAGCGCCATTTCTTATATTTTACACGTGTTTGCTATTTAGTTATGCATAGATTCCAAGTGTGTCGCGCTTGACTATGCTAATTGATTCGTATTGAACAATATTTGGTAAGAATAGCCATAATATACATAAATGCATTTCGCTTAGAAGATACAACTCGGTTATCATAGTGCCCAATTTGTTGAAAGTCCCCGTAATACAAAGTGTCCTTTATCGGTAATCAACGTGCCTGCAAATGTATGTACAGTGAGAGACTTTTAAAACGCTCCAGTTGTGAAATAACGAACTGGTAAAGTAAACATTCTTCTATTTGTATGATATTTGGCAATTACGAGCAAAGGTATGCTGCAAGCAACTTCCGAAATATTTATTGAAAAACTATAGCAATTAGAGGAAATATCACAAATCTAGGGGTAACACCCTTAACATTGAAATTCGCAATTTTACAAATATTAATTACGCGTGTAACTTCCATTAGAAAAAAATCAGGTAGTGCATCTACGTCTCATCGACAACACAATCTTTCTAATTTGTTGTTGGGAATGTTATTCCACTCGCGTATTAAGGCTTGACGTAACTGGTTGACATTTCTAGGGGCTGGACGAGCAGATCAGCTTCATGTCCGATCCAATTGAAATAAGCACCGTAAGCGATGACGGCCATAACGTCAGAAGTGTCTCTGACATCGTGAAGAACGTGTTCGCGGAAGCCAAGTTATTCTCTGAGTCGCCACTTCCGGCTCTCAACATACCAACAGCCTTTGAACGCTCTTGTTCTAGTAATCTCAGAGGAGGATTATTCCAACAAGACAATGCACCTTCCAACTCGGCTCGACTTACAAGAGCTTTCCTTGACTCTAAAAGAATTGCTGCGTTAAACTTACCATTGCTATCGCCTGACATGTTTCCCATTGATCATGTTTGGGACGAGTTATGCAGACGCTTGAGAGCCCATCGACCAGCCCCTAGAAATGTCAACCAGTTACGTCAAACCTTAATACGCGAGTGGAATAACATTCCCCAACGATACATTACAAACATTGTGCTGTCAGTGAGACGTAGATGCATTGCCTGCATTGCTTCTAATGGAAGTTACACGCGTTATTAATTTTTGTAAAATTGCGAATTTCAATGTTAAGGGTGTTACCCCTAGATTTGTGATATTTCCTTTAATTGTTATAATGTTTCAATAAAAATTTCGAAAGTTGCTTGTAACATACCTTTGCTCATTATTGTCAAATAGCATATACAAAGAAGAATGTATACTTTACCATTATGTTATTTTTACAACTGGAGCGTTTTTAAAGTCTCTCAGTGTATACCACCAACGCGTGTATTAAAACATGCTTTATCTTTGTTTATAACTCAGTGAATACTATCAAAATTTCAGTATTTGAAGCACAGTGATTACTCTACATGCTGAAATAGCAAACAATTTCTTGCAATATTTCTTAGTAGTTTTAGTTTGTTTGCATGTTAACTGTTTATCCAGTGTATGCTGTTTTCCGACCGAATTTTCTATATTTTGGGCAAAATGTACCATTCGTCCGTGAACTGTTGCCTTCCCAATACAAAAGGATACACCATTTATCAACTCGAGGTTGTGTCTTGTCTTAAAAACTAATCTTTAGGATATAACTTTAAAAAAACTGACGAACTTACCTCTCGAGCGTGGCGTTTGTTGTTCTCTGTTATCGAAGTGCAATCCGTCATCAAAGTATCCGCATACCCGGCGTGAGGGGGGGGGGGCATCATGATGTGATAATTGCCGATAATTTGCGATAAGACAAGCGGTTAAGCCAATGCAGTGAAATAAAGTAAAACGAAACTAATGATTTTAGCATTTATTGCTTTTTTTCTGCAAGAATAACCGAATATTAATTTTGTAACAGGTTAACCTCCTTAAGAAACGAATAACCGGTTAACCGAATAACCGTTGCCATCCCTAAAAAAAAAACATTTAAACATATCAATACATAATTTCGCTGTAAATGCAATGTCTGAAAATAAACAGTTAAAAAAAGACAACAGTTGTCTTATTTTCCTCCGACAAAGTCGTTGTGTCCCATAACTATTGTTTACAATTACCGACATTTCCAAAATGCATTATGGGCAAAAATAACGGAGAAGAAATTCAGAAATAAGGTCTTATTTTTCAGTGGCTTGGTACATATTTATTGTAATTTATTAAAAAACTTACATTTACTAACCTAAAGTCAATATACCAAATCATAAGTGTTATTATTTACAACAAATATAAAAACGTTTTATTTGCACGTTACTATATAGGGTCTACCAGTTTTTACTTAATATTCGACGCCTTAACTGATTATCCGCAATCTTCGTTAAAATATTTATGCTTGTATTGAAATATTTTAACCACCAACAATATTAGTTAATGTGGACCTGGTTATAAGTCATACATCCGTCCATACATGTAAGTGTGTATTGTTCAGAAACTACTGGGCTTGTCTTTATCGTAAACAAACCCGGAACATTATGCTTCACAATTTACGCGTAGAGGATTTGATTTGTTCCTCAAATAGCTTTTATTAAATGACCTGTGGGCGATAACACTAACGTGATAATAATTAAACGAATTACATAAGCGTAACTAAATGGTACAAACACAGATACAAAAAATGGATTATTTTTTTTTTATTGCTTATGTTTAGTTGTTTGGTGTGATGCATTACATAGTCGTACAGCCATATTTGCTGATAGTAAAATTAAATAAACATTTTAACCTAATTTAATACATAATTCATTGTTATAATAATTACTCACGATGTCCTATTGATAAGAATTTGATTTCATTAGAACTGTTATTCTTAAAACATACTTTTAATAATTATTCAGACATCGGATCTAACCAATACAAACATAAGTCATTACGGATGCAAGCACTTTTGAAATATGAATTACGATTGGTGATTATACAATGAAGTAGCTTAATACATCGCGAGTCGCGTTCTGAGAAAAGGGGGCTTAATGCATGTGCGAAAAGTGTCCCCCAAGATTAGCCTGTACAGGCCGCACATGTTAATCAGGGACAACACTTCTTCTGAGGTTCTGAGCGTAGATGAGCGCTTCTTAGCAACACGAAGGTCAGAAATGTCACGGTCATAGACAACAGGTGTAGCAGACGACAACTATCTAATGAACCTTAAAATACAAAATTAAAGAAGTATTTTTAAACGCCAGTTAGAATGAAACTTTCATTTCTATTTCCTGTAAATACGTTTTAAGTTATTTAAAGTTGTTTCATTCACATCGTCATAACCCACGTTCTCTAAGATACGTTCTTAAATCGTTTCAATACAATATTGTGATAATGGAAAATATACGAAGTAGGGGCATGACCGGAATAACTACAACCTTTAGTTCGTATTGTATATATTTGACTGAACAAACATATATGTAAATACACTCACAGAGATTACGAACACACGAAGCAATTCATTAACGAAGTCCTGCATAAACGGTATATGCTTTCAATGAGAAAGAACACCATACTCGTAAACTGCGGTTTTCGAAATATTTGTCATAGATTCAAAAAAACGATTATATGTCGGAACAAGCGACATAACACCCCTGACTAAAAATGTGTTAAAATATTGGCGTTTGTTACACTTTTACTCGATAATTTGAAAAATACTTGTCCTTCAGTGATATTTTATAATAAGTCACAATAAGCTAATGCCTGCGTGGCGCAATGCTATCGCACTAGGTTTTGCTCCCAGAGGTCCCAGGTTCGAATCCCGATTGTGACAATATTTTATTTGCTACTATCATTAGCTAAGACTATTCAAAACATATTAGATTTGTAAGTAAACATATTTAATGACTTTTATTCAAATTACAGTAATATGTGAACACGTCCCTTTAAATGTCTTCTGTAAGCAAATAGCCACATAGGACAGCAAAAATATATTTATAAATACATATGAACCGCGCTGTTCACTCATGTTCTTAAAGTGTCGTCCCATATTAGCTTGTGCAGTTCGCACAGGCTAATCAGGGACGACACTTTCCGCCTAAACTGGATTTTCGCTAAGAACAAACTTTCTTTAAACGAAACATTCCGCGAAAGCGAAAAGTGTAGTCCCTGATTAGCCTGTGCGGACTGCACAGGCTTATCTGGGACGACACTTTACGCGCATGAATTATGCCCCGTTTTTCCAGAGCGTAACGTGAGCGTGTACTAAAACTAATGACTCATTACCTTGTAAAGCGAGAAGTGATGGAAGCTCACTTAAGATTTCAGAGGCCTGCGAAGGGTAGAGCTGCACGCAACTCATAGTCTCAGGGATAGCCCCATATTAACCAATAAACTGTTTCTAATTGCGAAAATGTCAATGACATAATCATCTTGGTTGATAGTGACGTTGACTCTTACATAATCATCACTATACGTTGCTTTCGGTGACACACGTTTCGTCCTCGAATAACTATACAAGTTATTCAGGCGTTTCCAAAAAGTTGTATTATTGGTATCCATGGCAACCGAACTGTCGTCTGAATATGTTGCAGACGACGCGCTGTCAAGCGTTCTCTTTTCCATGACGTCACCAACTTGCACTATGAAATTACCACATAAGTTGCACATGTCGAGTCTGACCGTTACCGACTGCCATGTTTGGTCATAAACAGCCACGAGCTGAAGTAGACTCGCAACCAGGAGCGAGGTCAAGATCACCTTGGTATCCATGGTAACGATCTATTGTTCAAAAGGACCCATCGGTCATGAACGCTGAAATAAACAAATGCAGTTAAAGTACGTTTTAATATTTGTAGCACACTTTGAGCGACTAATTTTGGTGATATAACGAGATCATTTACATCTTTATTTAATACCATACCCTATTTACAAAGCGGATGGCACCTTTTTATGATACCGATGCAAATGGTACGACATAATCCATGCGCAATACATCTCTAAAAAACAACATGACATATACATCGACATGTATAGACATTGTCGGAAAAAAGGCAATTTATTCAGTAAAGACTATCTTTAAATTTGTTCAAATAGACCTTTTAACAAATGTTCGTATTAAACAAATTCTTATAACATATTTTTTACGAACACAACTACAATATATGCGTTTTGAATAATTTTAAATAATTATAAAAAAAGAAGATAACAGTTGAAAATCACTGGACCACTTAGGCTTCAGAACATATATACCGCATTTAAATTCTTTATTAGCAATACTCGCATATTACACGCTATCGATTAAAATCTTTAACACGATTTATTGTTTTATCGCTTTCGATTGATGAGTTTCCATAAACGAAACATGGTTATATCATCGGTTTTAGTCAGGGGTGTACTTTTTATTTTTCGAGTATGATGTATAAATGCTTTGCTGTAAATCTAATAATTTTTGAAATAGTAATTAATTGAATTGTAAACAAGTCCCTTTAAAGGTAGCGGTAATTAGGTTTTTTTTTCCTATATAGTACATTATTCACTCTTACATAGTATACGTGTAGATTTGTAGAACACAGTTGTCCAATCCGACTTGAGAACTTGTCTATTTTAAGATTTATTTTTTGAACGCAAAGAAATCATCATGATTTTATATCAATCCATGTGTACATGCAATTATTGACATTATAGGTTACACAGAGACACGCATGCATGCAACCACCCAGACAGCTGTTTCTTTGATACAAAATTCGCCTAACCAGACAAGTGTTGTAGAAACGAAAAACAAAAAATAAATAAATAACACCTTTCTTTTATACCTACTGATAAAATATGACACTTCTTCAGTGAAATAACAGCAGTGACAATACAAAAACAAATTGTAATTTTCACCGGTGAAAATAACAAATTTTCGCGTGCTATTTTTAGATCATTTGTGTTTTTTTTTTCTTCAAAAATTGGAAAATCTGCGTTTGTCAACTGCGGAAGAACAAAATCGTCTAAAAATGCGATATTTGAACATTATTTATGTAAAAATGGAAAATTAATTGGATAAATAGAATATTATGTGAGTTTTGGATAAAGATAAAGTGTATCATGCTCGGCTCGAACCAAACACTAATGACGTCCTTTTGTGTATTGAAATGTATTGAGGCACGCCACGGGAGAAAAGGTAACTTTTCAGCGAAAGGGAAAGAGCTGTTGATTATTTTCTTGAAAAAGGGGCATAACAGAAACAGAACATTTGTTAATGTCAGTGTAAGATCGTTTGTTATTTCACTCGTGATCATAGAAAAATAATATGCTCTATTTAATTTGAAAAGAAATATGTCCTGTTATTTTTTTTCTGGACGAAAGTGGTTTTGATTGATAACGCAATAAGTAATGAAATCACAACGACCACAGCATCGTAAAACGGTTAGGGAGACAATGGAAATAAACACTTAAACGAAACAAAGTTTGCCGACCGACCTACCATATTTCATTTCACAGCTGTAAGTGGAAACAACTTTTTGCAGGATGTTTGCTCTCCGGTCACGGACAATAACGAACAAACGAACTCAATAAGCTGAAATCCCCCAATGTTCATGTAGAAATGCAAACAAACAAGAGTGTACGGGATGATGTACACTGTGCACGAAAAGGCAGTCACTTCCGCAAATCAAGTGAGCACTTAAATAAACTTTAGCACGAACGTAAAACTCTGAAGTGATGGGAACCTGTTGACGGTCATATACGCACACTTAAATTTCATGTGCGCATTAATATATGTGCGCCTTGCTCTGTGAAAAGGGGGTTTAAAGCATGTTCGTGTAAAGTGACAAATTCCGCTTTTATGACATTTTTTGTTTAGTCTCTTCTAAGGAAAAATCCAGTTTAGGCGGAAAGTGTCGTCCCTTATTAGCCTGTGCGGACTGCAAAGGCTAATATGGGACAACACTTTACGCACATGCATTTAACCCCGTTTTCTCAGAGAGCGACTTATATGCATATCGTCGCAAATGCGACCGTAAAGACGATACAGGAAACACATACCGCTTTAAATACGTACGTTGCCATGCTTACTTGTGTTTGTAAAGAGCTAAAGGGCAAAAGACTTCACGACTAAAGTGCGTTCGTAAATATACTAAAGTGCAATCGTTAACACACTCAAATGGTAAGGTGAACGCGCAGAAGTGCCTACGTATATGTACCCAAGTGCGCTTGTTGCGCCGCTCACGTACTAAATTTATAATGCTCAAGTGTGTGCTTTAAGGAGTTCACGTGCACACATACTGAAATTGATCAATTACATAACCACTCGCCAGCTGTCAATCAAACTCACGGAACAATCAATCAGATTTATTTTATTGCGGCCACATGGTCCGACAAACAAAGAGTGTCGGAGTAATTGAATTAGCGTTTTATGTAAACAAAACTAGTAGGCGGAGCGATCGCTTATTTGGCGACTGGTCAATTGAATAACAAGTGCGACACTCAGTTAAACGATCTACTATCGCTGTCCTTATGGTCATTTCTACTTCCTTGACCAGTCAGATGTAACATGAACCCTTACAGATCTACCCCGTGGCAATAAGTTAATTTACACGCATTTCAATACAATATTCAATTACCAAATTATCACAAGCAGTAGTGAAGGCATGTTTGAAAATCGGATGTATTATAAAGATAAAAAGGTACGTATTTACCGAATTTATGCATTGTTTCATGCTAATAGTTATAGTAAAATATGTAATTAATTAATTTATTTGTTGGACGCTTTAGTTTCAATTTCCCGTTAATTTAACAGAGCACTATTACACATGCACAGGTGAGTTACTCAATTTTTCGACAACATGAATAAATGATATAGAAATTTTCTATAGAAATAATGACTAAATGGTTGATAAATGACAACGTCATTAAATGATAAATGGCAACGTCATGAAACAAATGTTTACATTTTTAACAAGAAGACATAGCTCTTGCAAGTTTTTTTTTTATGTAAATGAAATCATTCTCGGTTTGTCAAATACGTATCGTATTGGTATTGTACATGTTGTTTAGAATAGAATGAACGGTAATGTTTTAACGCGAAAAATGCACGGGTTTCTAGTTTTGGGGTTTATATGAGTTGCAAATCTATTGTTTTGAGGTTTGTATTTGACAGGTATCAGTTATGAAGAAGGATAAATAAAGGGGATAACGTAGTTTAGGCGTTATGGGCGAAATACATAGTTTTTGAAGGAGCAGGTCTCCGCCAAGAGGAAGGATTCTCTGTTAGTAGCGAAATTGTCTGTAATACAAAATGTTGGGCATTGTTAACTTGTGTTGAAAAGTATAATCAATAACACGTCTTATATCTTATTGTTTTCTTGATGTGTTTGTTTGGTTAAGAGCATTTTGTTAAGGGTATACTTGTTTTGCTCATGAATCAATAGCGAGTAAATACAATTATTCACGCTCCTAAACTGGTCCGTTAAACGTGCTTGGTGGTGTTCGGGATTTGTCGTTTTTCGGTTTAAAATAAATAAATAAACAAGTAACAGCAATAAATGGTATAAAACGGCGAAAAATACCTGTCTCGGCATGGACGTCGCCATCTTGACTTCATTTGGATCATCACGTGATTAACCCTTCTNAATAATAATAATAATAATAATAATAATAATAATAATAATAATAATAATAATAATAATAATAATAATAATAATAATAATAATAATAATAATAATAATAATAATAATAATAATAATAATAATAATAATAATAATAATAATAATAATAATAATAATAATAATAATAATAATAATAATAATAATAATAATAATAATAATAATAATAATAATAATAATAATAATAATAATAATAATAATAATAATAATAATAATAATAATAATAATAATAATAATAATAATAATAATAATAATAATAATAATAATAATAATAATAATAATAATAATAATAATAATAATAATAATAATAATAATAATAATAATAATAATAATAATAATAATAATAATAATAATAATAATAATAATAATAATAATAATAATAATAATAATAATAATAATAATAATAATAATAATAATAATAATAATAATAATAATAATAATAATAATAATAATAATAATAATAATAATAATAATAATAATAATAATAATAATAATAATAATAATAATAATAATAATAATAATAATAATAATAATAATAATAATAATAATAATAATAATAATAATAATAATAATAATAATAATAATAATAATAATAATAATAATAATAATAATAATAATAATAATAATAATAATAATAATAATAATAATAATAATAATAATAATAATAATAATAATAATAATAATAATAATAATAATAATAATAATAATAATAATAATAATAATAATAATAATAATAATAATAATAATAATAATAATAATAATAATAATAATAATAATAATAATAATAATAATAATAATAATAATAATAATAATAATAATAATAATAATAATAATAATAATAATAATAATAATAATTATAATAATAATAATAATAATAATAATAATACTGTGGTAAAAGAGAAGTTAAACATCAAACAGGCGTGTCCTATCATTATTTTTCTCCTCGTATATTAATTGTTTTTAGTCCGATTGCCGAACAGAGTATAACGGCATGACACACCTTAACCAAATACAAAAATGCTTTCAAGATTTACACTTCTTCCGCAGCCAACTTGTAAATAATGTTCCTTGTTATAATTCTAAATGCAACAAGAGATGTGTTTGTCAGAAACACAATTCCCCCTAATGAGCCGCGTTGATGATTTTTTTTACCTTTGACCTTGAAAGATGACCTTGACCTTTCACCACTCAAAATGTGCAGCTTCATGAGATTCACATGCATGCCAAATATGAAGTTGCTATTTTAAATATTGCAAAAGTTATGAGCAAGGTTAACTTTTTAAGATAGACAGAATGACGGACAGACAGAATGATAGACAGGCCAAAAACAATATACCCCCCCCCTTTTTTTTAAAGGGGGCATCACAATATAATCACATAGTGTTCACGCTTTCCTCTTGTTTTTAAGCTTGTGTACACTTTTGTCTTTTGAGAGGATTGTCAGTGCTTAAAGGTCAACAAAAGACACAATAACGTCATGATGACGTTTTAAGCGTGTGCATAATGTGAATTGAATACCTTATAGTTAATATTAATAACGCATTCACCATCATGTACGTGATTTTTGACTGTGAAATACATTTTGTTTTAAATACTCAATACATTCTCGCATGCGCTTTAGCATACAATAAAACACATGTGTGTAATTCCAGGTTTTCTATGTGTAGGGATGTAAGGTAGGATTTTTTTTATATAAAAGTATTATTATTCTATTAAATAAAAACTTTAAATTGCAAAGATCGATTATAAATCAAATCACGATTATAAAATCCTACGCGTCACTTCTAACGTAAAGTCAGTTTTCATTATTCACACGTATACAAACGACTAGTCGACCACCAACAAAACAAATATCGATAACGCATTACTTGAGTTTTTATAATAAGATTTTGCATACTATTTAAAAAAAATATCTACAATTAATACTGCTACATGTTAAACATAACATTATAAATTGTTATCGTGAGTTTCAAATCAGTAAAAGTAAACACAGAAACCAGATAAAATATTTAATGATAACGTTTAATTTAAAAAAAATGCGTGCGATGCATAATACAGCAATTCTTCATTACTCTATTAGCAATAAAACGCACGGGAAGCCCTGCTTATAATAACATGAAATAGATGTAGACTTTTATAAGCACATTTTATAAATAAAAAAATAATCCCATTCACTAATAATGTTTGGTCGAAACAAAAAATCATTTTGAAAAAACACTCTGAAGAACTATGACACAATCTATAAATTAACATATCTGGAAAGCATTTAAATCACCTTGGATATTAGAAAAATCTTAGATATTGGATGCACATTCCATTCGTTAAAGGATCAATCAGGACAGAGAATATGTACATGCTATTCAGATTAGTGTTGAATTAATTCAAAACAGAAAACAATTAAGTTTCTCTAAGATTTAATTTAGAACAACGCATTCGAGCAAACAGCTTTTTCAATCAATACGTTTCTCGTTTATTGTGTGCATGATCCAATTTGAAAAAAAAGTCTTATTGAAAGCAGGTCTGCTTATCAGAGCTTAAGATTAACAGTGTCACACTCGAAGTCCGTCTGTGTTCACGCATTCTTGGCCACAATGAAGTAAACCATCGAAGCATGTGTGACTGTTTGCAAAAACCGTGAACAACAATTGGTTTGGTTTTTATTGCAAATAAGAAAATTGATTAATTCGATTTAATAAGCTTTTTTGGTGAAAACACGTTGTCTTGAATGTTCTGGATCTCAATCTAGATACTTAAGTAAATGTATATCTTTTTCCAGGCAGTATGTCCCAATAATTGAATACTAATAAGAATTGCGTAATTTGCATATTAAACATATTAAACATTTTCTAATTTACAATTTAATATATGTTTCTATCCATATTTCCCTGACAAATAAACATAAATAATTTCGCTTAGAATGTATTGTACACTTCAATTTCAGTTTTTATCTTCAAGTACCTGACATTATAACACATAAACTGTATCTAGCATCTAGCCAGCAATGGTCTTTAATATTGTTTTCTATGGAAAACCCAATTCGATGCATTTCATTCAAAGATCAATAACTGACCTAAGGTGAAGGCTTCGTTGTGAGAGAAAACCATAGCAACAAACGTTTTGCCAGGTTTATTTATACCATGCACTTTTAGTATACATTTGTGTCAATATATTTTCATACATACATAGGGATTACAAGAGAGGTTCCTGTCCAGGGATATAGGTTATTGAGATTGATGTTCATGGTTTCTAATAATACAAAAAAGACGAATACATCTCGATTATATGTTATATGCGTCTAAAGCTATTGATGCCTCTGTGCGAAGATCAATAGAATATTCGTTCATCTAAATATTGTAAATATATATATGGCCTTAATATATCCAAGCGATTTGTATATTTTATGAAGAATATGTAACCGTGGCATTTTTCACATTCGTGGCTACACCATATCCCGATGAACAGGCGCATTGAAAACTTCCTACTGCATTGAGACAAATGTGTGAACAGTCCTTCAGACTCTTCCGAAATCTGAAGCTTTATTACGCTTTTTTTTTATCAAAGACGAGATTTAGTTGATACTCGTTTTGGCTCATTTAATCGTTCCTCAGAAAGGAACCAGTCCAATTGTCTTCATTTTTGTCTGCTTGTGTACTTGTGTTTTGTCAAGATTCGCTTTGTTTAAATTATATTGTATATTTGTTTTGAATCTCACTGTTTGGCAATTTGGTTCTTTACCGTTAATAAATTAATTTGCTGCTAGAGATCTAGGCAATAGAAAAACCAATGTCTTCCATATACCTCATCCGTAACATTATAATAGCACTAAACATGCTTATGCTCTTAACATGCTAAACGATTTGTTAATGTACGTAGTGCACCATGCAATTTCGGGAATAAAACACAACAAAGGGTAGATTCCTAAAATTGTTATTTCGATGATGTATTAGGTGGTCGATTTGCCATTTCGTTATATTATTAAAGAAACAACTTAAGTTATTAAAGCTGTAATACAGCTGCCATTTTATGTAATAACTTATATTGATATTGGTCGGAAGAAATGTTTGTGTCTCCAATTGTCGATCACAATCGTCTCTATTAAAAGTGCAAGTAAACATGGTCTCGATGTTATATGCGTTCGAATATTTCTGCATAACTAAACGGAGTAAGTGTAAATGTCGTTATTGGTCTTTGTTAATGTATATACACCAAACATATCGTGATGTTAAAGATAAAAAAACTCGTCAATAGTCCAGTAATTAAATTTACATTTCAATGCAGCTAATGCGATTTTTATGGCAAGTGACCAATTAAATACCACATGCCAATCTTCACATAATACCACACAAATGTCCAACACTCCAAAATTGGGTCATCGACTGGAACGGTAAAGATTGGCCGGACTTAATCTGAAAATAAAAGGCCATTAAAATCCGTAGGTAATCGATTTTCGTTTTTCAAATGATAACCTGCGTTAAGAACTATTCTGCTAACTTGTTCTTAGTAGGATATGTCAACTTACGTTATGTTATATGAGGACTTGATGTATGCATCATAATAACAAGGTGGTTAACAATGATAATACATCAAGCCAATTTCAAACTACATTGTCTTATTATTTTCTCGAGTACAACATTTATATATTAAATTCCTATTACCTTTTATCATCTCGTAAAGATACCATTCGTGGCCGTATATCAATGTTTGCGTTAACGCATATGTCAATTAGTCATTTCAAATATTTTTGTAAGATGGTTGAATATAGATGCGATTACACAATTATTTTAATACGCCCATCGAGACGCAACCGACCTTTCTGCTTGGTTTGCTTGAAACTACCAGTCAATGGCAAAATTACTGACAAATGCTGAATCTCTTGATTGCATATATTTATCTAGCATTTGCTGTAATTGCTGGTAAATAGAAAGGTGAACTGTAATTAAAAGAGACATGATGATGTTGTGATCTACCATATTAAAATGTGTATTATAGTGGTTTAATTTGTTATGGATTTCTTTTTCAGCTCATCTGAGCAAATAGCTCTCACGAGGAGCTTTTAGTATACCGTGTACTTTGTCTTCCGTTAGTCGGTGCGTAAACCTGTTCTTCTTACGCCTTGAACGCCTGTAACGCTAGTCAGATTTGAATGAAACATAAAAAAGATCTTTAAATTACAATTTAAAGTTTTCAAATCGGTGCGGTTCATTTCAACTGTATGTGATCATATATACTTCAACAATATTCTCAGAAACTACTATGATCTGGGCATTACAATTTTGAGGATACCATCTTCTAATGGTATTCTACGAAGTTTGTTTAAGTAATGCCCCTGGGGAATTTCCCTTTTATGTATATAGCGGAAACTTACATGGAACTTGCTTCTCAATAACATCGTACGGTAGTCCTCTACTTCTTGTATTCAAATCATGCCCTTTTGGTCAAAACTGGCCGCACACTTGGAGTTACTTTTTTACCCTTATATGTATAGAGTAAACACTAAACATCTTCTACTCTGAAGCCGCCAGGAACAGAGGTTTGGTATAAGGTATGTAATATGATATGTTGGTTCTCTAAAAGTTTGTTCAAATCATGCCCTTGGTGTCAAAATTGGCCCCACCTTAAGTGTTTTTGTTTCTCTTATATGTATAAAGTGACAACTTAAAGTTATCTTCTCCTCTAAAACCGCAAGGCACAGCGTGTTTTTTTTCAAATCATGCCCCTCGGCTAAAATTGGCACCACCCTGGGTGTTAATTTTTCCTTTGCATGTTTACATTGTATCGAAGATCTCTACCAAGTTTGTCCAAATCATGTCCATGTGGTCTGAACTGTCGTATGGGTTCCTTGTTTCCCTAATGTGTATTTAGGTAAACCGTGAACAACTTATTTTCCCCTGAAACCAGAGTGGTAATGGGATTATATCGAAACATTGAAGGTTATATTTTTTAGCAATGAATCGGTTCTTTTTCCAAGAACAATCCTGCTTCGTACAAAGGTTATATATTTGTAAAATCATAATATTCCCTGCCAATTCAGTGTTACCTGTATGAAGCTGAAAAATATCGATCGATCCTGTTGTCATAATCCAGAAATCGCGGCAGGTCCAAACTATGGCGTTTGAAATAACATTAATCACGTTTGAGTCAAAAGTTATGGACTTGTGGTCCTTTCGTATTGTGTCGGTGGACGCCATGTGAGATTTATGTGTAACATTATAAACTAAAACTATGTTTGATGATATTAATGTGTTTTTTTCCCCCGAAACCTCTATAGACACCAAAATCATAAAATATGAGTGGATAGTTACATAGTTATGATCATTAATAGGTTTTGGCGGCCATCTTGGTGGCTATTTTGGATGCCATGTTGGGTTTGTGTGTAATATAATAAGCTTAAACAATGTCTGATGATCTAAATATGTTCATTGCCCCCTGAAACCTATGTATAGACACCAAAATCATCAAATTTGAGTGGATAGTTACACAGTCATGATGATCATTAATAGGTTTTGGCAATCTTGACGGCCATTTTGGACGCAATGTTGGATAAGTGTGTACTATTTTAAACTCAAACAATGTCTGATGATCTGTATGTGTTCTTTGTCCCTTAAAACCTAGGTATAGACAACAAATTCATCAAATTTGATTGGATAGTTAGATAGTTATGATCATTTGTTTTGTCTTGGCGGCCATCTTGGCGGTCATCTTGAAAAAAAAAACACAATTTCCGGAGGTCCGATGTGGTAAAATTTTATTTGAAATTATCATGCTTCTCTGAAATCTTAAATCATTCGTAGGTCACGCCAACTTGGAACATGTTTTATAGGAATTCGGTAAAAAAGCAAACACACATAAATCGATGTGGGTCAGAGGTTTAAAACGTGTCGATAAATCGGCGATTATTTTAACAGTTTTGACGATTAAACGCGCACAAAGTACACACAATTAACATAAATTAAATTGTGCCTGACATAATTAAGAAACGTTATTGCTAAACAAATGACGTAAAACAATTTCGACAAGAGCCCTCTTAACACTAAACTGTAAACAAGTATGTGCATGTTACAATGCATAATTTAAATGTCGTACCTTAAAATCCTCAATCCACAATGAACCAATGTGATAGTTAAATCGTCAAACATTTTTAGCTTGCTTTTTTTGTTTTTCAACGGAGTAACACATCTTATTGTACTACATAATTGTATTAACGATGTTGCTTTCAGCCATTATTATCCCACACTTTTCGCAAAACATATTCGTTTGGAATACGCCATGCAGATGATCGGTTTCGTCATTGCTCCGCAAGCCAATAATTATGTTATACAATAACCATTTTATTTTATTCAATTGGGTTTTCGTCCCATAAAATTCAATACCAATTCACATAACAAACGCAAAAAAAATCAAAATGCAACTCCTGAATGTTTGCTTTCCACACCAGATGGATCATCCAAACTTTCTCAAGAGTAATCATCAGTATTTCAAGATTGAATGCATCATTTCACGGTGTAAAAGGTTGATTATATACTCACTTGTTAAGAATTCCATTTGTAGTGATCATTTAAATTGTATTTGATATATTTCGTATACTTTTGTTGAGTGTTTACATGTCACACTTTTAACCCTAGCCATTCGTGTAGACTGTAATCTGCGTGTGTCAATAGATAAACTGATTTTATTTTATTTTTGTTATGTTTAATCTCACGCCAAGTAACCCTTTCTCGCTTCGATTGTTTGATCAAATATATGTTAAAACGTTATGAGTCATGATTTATCTAGAACTATTTTGTGTGTATAATGTTCTATACACATCGATCCATGGTCACGTCATTAGGCTGTCTAATTTGAACAATGTGTTGTACTGTACATCGCAAAATAATTGCGGTTTGTTTTTTTGTTTCACATGTTTAGGGTCTAGTTTTAACAACTTAATGGTATAATAAATATAATTTATGGTTGAAAGCTTTTGATATCATACTTGTCTGATATCACATGTTATCAAAAGTCGCCAACCATAAAATCTCTCTAGCAAACTTTTTGGTTCGGCCATCCGCATATTNATACATATACATATTTCATTCCATCCACTTATCAAACACACTGAATTCTTGTTATTACACAAACGATTTTTTATTTTTAAGTTATGCAGGAAATGTATGTTTCACCTACCATTCCGAACCATCTTTTAAACATGTGCCGACATAACTACACCTATATTCAAGCTCAAATCTTAAATTGTTATGTCTCCTCAATTACATGTTTAAACAAAATTATATCTGAAAAAGTCTCGAAGTTCTGTTTCGGTCAATGGTTTGTTATTTTTCTGATGCAGACTTGCTTTCAACGTATGCGCAATGCTCTGGAGAAATCAGTCGTGGATCATCATTACGTCATTTGGGATGGTCGTAAGCACACATTCACATTTAAGCACTGAACATCTTTAATACAAAAGTATCGTAACACATAAAAAAATTCATCCTGCACTCATGAAAACGTGGACAAACTATATTTCTCTCATCCAAAATAATTGCAAATATACGTGTGTTGGCTACATACATAGTGGCAATATTTCCAATAGCGCTCAGGGTACGCATGTTTCCGTTGCTTTATTCAGAAATACTATTTCCAAATCCGGAAAAAGGCGAATGAGTTTTCATCCGAAGTATAAAATTGGGTTGCAAAAGAATATAGTTCGGTTAACAAAAGCGTAACACCAAAAACAGGAATCCTTTGATAGCATGCTTTCATATAGTTTAGCCTCATCTTAAATTATGTTCATGTTTCAGTAGTAAAAATAACTGACTTCATAAGTTTGCCTCCGTGAAATGTTTTTCATTTGCGAATAAGAAATCAATAATGTGGAAAACAAGTCTTCAGCACTGATTTTTAATTTTAGGACTTTTAACAATTGTATCCAATACAAAAAGAAGATATACATGTATAACATCTTTCCATACCATTTCTCATCCATACAGATCATACTTGGCCGAATAACAGTATGGTGTGCAAAGTAAGCATTAAAAGCCAATGTCCGTTTCATGTGTCATTGTAAATCCTTTCGTAAGGAAGATTGATATATTATAGAAACGCCATCCGAGACATCGAGGTCTCATCTTTCTGACTTGCGTGCACGTTGTAATATAAAAGACAATGCACAATGTTCTGAATGGCGCTTATTAGGACATAATTTGTAAGTACAATAAGTGGAAGAAGTTGTGATCTGCTTTATTCGTGAAATTTATTTGAAATTGTCATTTTGCCAAACTGTGATCAAGTCTCTTTTGGCGTAGTATAACCATTCCAATTAAGAGGAATACAATATACGTAAATACATCTGTGTTTATTTCTATCGAGCTAACAATATATTTTTCTAGCCAAAACTGTTCGTGGAACCTTTCTGGATTGTTACTGCGTTGAAAACGAGATACACAATACGAGATATTGCATTCGAATATCTTACGTACCAACTGACCGACATGTTGGGAGCGCTTTATTTTGAGAGACAAACAAACCAGCAAATGACGTTTTGCCTGGTTCATTTATGCCATGCCCTTTCAGGCTTTACGGTTGTAATTCTATAACAAATTGAGATCACAATACAAGAGATGTACAAGAAAAGTGTCATGTGCTCAAGCAATTGAGATTGATGTGTACTGATTATAATGATACAAAAGAAGATGAATGCATTTCTAGTGTATGTCATTGGCATTGCCCAGGCTTTTTACTACGCGAACTATGTAGTTAAGATAGGTAATGTTCTTAAACTTATTTATTCAATAAACACAAACAAAATATACTTTAGAGCATCGATATAATAAATGTTGACGTTGGTTCAAGTGCAAGTACAACGTGCGTCATTTAAGTTTGTTTGTTGTACATTTCTATAAAAAGCAGTCGTCTAAATTGGGTATCCTTTATAGTTTCTAAAGCTAAAATAATCCTTAAATGGCATATTGGTAACCATAATAAATATAACAAAATACAGCAGCATATTAAATAATTTCGATAACAGAATCCCACACAATTGTGTGGATTTAAGAAACGATCATTTTCATCGTTTAACCAAGTGTATTGGTTAAACGATTAACAATTGGTATTTTTATTATGGAAAACAACTTTAGATATAAATTGTGTAATACACCGGGTTTTTATGTTATAATAGCTCATGCTATTGGTCTACAGTAATAAAAAAGATGTCGTTTAACTGGCCAATAATTAATCGTATCATCTTCAAATTACAAGCAAGCATTGCCATGCTCTGGAAGGCCTTCACATGTCAACATAACAACGGATAATGCCCTTTTTTATACTTGTAAATCGGTCGATTATAATATGTTAACTGGAGCAATTTAAAGATCAATAAAAAGAAATGCAAAACATCTGTGAACAAGTCCGTTTGAGACACCGTCCTTGCTTACACGGGTGTCGTTTGCTAAAGTAACGAACATCATTCCTCGTGTTTACTTTGCACTAAATAGTATGTTTTATCCATATTGAACATTAAAAGAACACTAGATTCTGTAACTTTAAATAAATCACTTCATTAAAATAAACTTAATAGATTGCAAGTCTGGTAAATTCTTTATCACCCTCGTGTTTGCCGTATTGACAAAGCCATGTTCGCATGTACCTTATGTATAGACTTGAGATAATGTTAGCCACTGTAATCAAATCTAAAACTGTTCATTAAATTAATATATTTTCTTAATATAAAAAAGTAAGAGTTCGCCCGAGACCTTCTTCTGGGTGCAAGCAGTTATTGGTGTGTTTGGAGAAGATCTCGAGAACGCTCGTGTATGCGAAAGTATAAAAATAAATCCAGAAACATTATCAGAAGTAAAAATCGTGTACCGTTAGCAAGTGTTTAATGATACAGGACATACCTGTTTTAAGGATAGTCGCTTCCGATCTTAGACCGAAACAAAGAAGGGATTTTGATGATCGTCCACAAAATGCATTACACATTACAATTAATCTCAGATTGAAACTAGCAATGACTGCTGCATTATGTTTGTTCGTGATGATGACAAAACTCGAATTCTGATCACATACCGTTGTGAACCAACACAACAAATAATTATTTTATGGTATTAAATCGCATACTGTGGTTACGTTACTGTAACAAAGAGATTCCTAGCTGATAATGTTGAAAGTATACCAATCAACACGTTAATAAAATTCATGTTTTTGCTAAATAAATGAATAGTGAACTATTGTTTAAAAATATCCACTATCAATATTTGATTGTTAATAACAACATATTGACATGAATGTAAATATCTTTACTGTGTCTTAAAAACGTATGATGTAATGACTCACATAACTACCATCTTAATTTCAAAATCGTCAAAAAGACAATAAACTAAAACCCTTCTATTTCAATAATATCATACTATACACATTACTGATTTGCACTATTACATGAACACTTTATTTTGGATGACATGTTCATGCATAATATATTTTATGTATGTCTCAAATACGTCTACCAGTGGAACAAAGAGGAAAACAGATCACAAATATTAAATCATGAACTTGCTTTGCATTGACAAAATCCGAACAAAAACAGTATACAATTATCAACAATACACCTACCAGCTCGTAATTGAACTATTTGAACGCAACTACAATTTTTTTATCTGGATAATTAAATATCCTTCTGTCAGAATCGTATGTATGTTATTTGTCATGGTCATGTTCTGTTATGTGTCGAAAGTATACTTAAAATGTCAGCATTGGGTCATCATGTTGAGTTTGTCGTTAGCAAAAAAGACATTTAAGCACAACACAAATGTTTAGTTTACTCCTTAACGCATGAAAATGTGTACACAGTAAGTTTAGATTTTTGAAAACTCGCTTAGTCTGAATATGTATTTGTTTATATCAAAAGAAAGTAGCAATCTTTAAAGAAACTAGCAATAAAATCATCGGGGGAAAAGCATGCTTTCATCAAGCGATGATTTATTGCAACCATTCGTGGGCCGACTTGGAAATACATTAATTGGTTTTTATCATTGTACAGCTATGTACATTCATGTTTTCGGAGGTTCGGTATTCCAAAGGTGTAAGCAAATATTTTGGATGATGCCTCCAAATATAATATGCGAATTTTAATCAGTGCGTTGGTGACTGCCTCCTAAAAATATTTCTGTTTTAATGTAATGCCATAATCATTTAAACAGACTGTGAATGCCTAACTTATTTTAACATTGGAAGAAATAATTTAAGTCCCGAAAGTAATTTTTCATGTAATTCAAATGGCTGGCCGATAGTCTAGCTGCATTCTTATCTGTTAATTGTTAAAAGAGAGTTCCAATCTACATGCTATGATAATCAATTTATTTATTTGTAATTACTTTCTTAAATGTGTATCAATTTTGTTTTTAACACTTAAGAGATTGATTATTATTTATTAAATTTAGTTTACTTATAATCTCGAAAATTCATAAACAATAAGTGTTGCTGACTACAACAACACCTGATTTCTTCATATAATCTAAGATGTTTAACAAATTATAAAAGTTCAATACGTGCAATTGACATTTCACTATCTGGATTATAATACTTTTATAGCTATACAATCACATTTTTTTAATAACGATTAGTAATTAAATACTCTAATTGTATAGCCATACAAGGCCAATATATTAACTAACCCCAATACCAAGTCATTGTTAATATAGTATGGTAAGGCATTAGCATAGCGCTGAGTATTAAAATGTTAACATTTACATTACATTAAAAAAATGAATGAAACATTATTTGAAATAGTAAATCAAATCACATGCTAATAATAAAGCAATTGTTTAAAAATAAACATTTAATATGTACATCGTCGAAGAAGTCACTGTTTCTTTCGAATATCATTGTCATATATCATTGACAGCAATAACAAAATCAAAAATAAACTGAACATTCGCTTTTTCAATAAACACACGTAAATATATCATCACCTGTCCTTAAAACTGTAACTCTCCCTCCAACCTGTCTATGAGATTGTTTATTCCTTTGTATTCGACAAAACAGGCAAAACCGTATGAATTTCCTCTTGTGGATTCACTTGTCTAAACNTGTCATACTTAAAAACGTGTCATTGTGCATTCAATGTATGTCATACTTAAAAACGTGTTATTGTGCATTCAATGTATGTCATACTTAAAAACGTGTTATTGTGCAGTCAATGTATGTAATACTTTAAAAACGTGTTATTGTGCATTCAATGTATGCAATACTTAAAAACGTGTTATTGTGCATTCAATGTATGTCATACTTAAAAACGTGTTATTGTGCATTCAATGTATGCAATACTTTAAAAACGTGTTATTGCGCTGTATATCAATCTCAACATCTAACACAGTGCACGGACAAAATGGTTTCTGAAGCAAAGAGTAATTCAGATCTGTTTGTTTTTGTGTCATGCCAAATTATGAGAAGAATGAAGAAAGTAATATACTGGCAAACAACACACTGTATTCCTAATTAAACAATAGAGTTTTGCAGTAAACTTTAACGACTTTTCAGTTCAGAGTAATATATCAAATATGATATTAAATCTATACGGTAATTTATATTTACGCGTCCAACTATCAACTTCTTTGCATTATGAGTCCGGAGTTTGTATCAGTACAGAACATCCAACCTGAGTATTAATGAAATGTTATTTCCAGACGTTGTGTCATCAATCGTCTGTAAGGAAATTTGCCATTAAACGATCGAGCGCCCTTGACGTTTCTAAGCATGTGTTTCAGATTTTAAAAAAGGTAATTTATCTAGGTCCTTCTAGTTTAATCAAACCAGCCAACACAGTGTTCACATCTGACTGTAGATTTCCTGAAATATCATGGAATTCACACTTATTTAAAAACTTTCTCTCATTTCCAACTGGTTGTACTCGTACCGACTAATTTCTGTCTGGTGGTTTGTGTTTGATATTTGCCCAAGCCAAGCTTTTTGAACAGCGAATAATGTGAAGTTATTTATTGCATTGTTCATCAATAACATGAAACAGAATATAAACTCATTTCTTTGATTCATAAACATGAAGCATACGCATTTATATGTACACCGGGCATTCATGAATGGCTCTCGGTAGTACATTCACATTTCGTCCTTGATATCAATATAAAACGATTGTATCGAAACAATGAAATAATGTATTAATGTATTTCTGTTTTGCCGATACCAAGCATTTTTGCAAGAGGAAGACTGGTTCACCCGCAGGTCATTCATTTCATTATCTTGACGAATATTATTTTCTGTTTTTTTAAGATAGTTTTGTAAACATTCCTTGTCATTTCATATGGTTTGATATAATACATTGTATTTCTGATAAATGATGCAACATGATACATATAGGGGTCCTGCGAAAATAAATTATTGATTCAATTCCATGAAAAATTATTGTTTTAGTATATATAAACAACACATACGCTAAATACATTATAAATTGGTAATCACTTTAAATGCGAAAGTGTTCACATATGGTATGAGTTGCTATCAACTATTCACATATGGTTGCTATAAAGTGTTCACATATGGTATGAGTTACTATTAAGTGTTCACATATGGTATGAATTGCTATTAAGTGTTCACATATGGTATGAGTTGCTATCAAGTGTTCACATATGGTATGCATTGCTATCAATAGTTCACATATGGTATGAGTTGCTATCAAGTGTTCACATATGGTATGAGCTGCTATCAAGTGTTCACTTATGGTATGACATGCCATCAAGTGTTCACATATGGTATGCGTTGCTATCAATAGTTCAAATATGGTATGAGTTGCTATCAAGTGTTCGCATATGGTATGAGTTGCTATCAAGTGTTCACATATGGTATGACATGCTATCAAGTGTTCACATATGGTATGAATTGCTATCAATATTTGACATATGGTATGAGTTACTATCAAGTGTTCGCATATGGTATGAGTTGCTATCAAGTGTTCACATATGGTATGAATGGCTATCAGGTGTTCACATATGGTACGAGTTGCTATCAAGTGTTCACATATGGTATGAATTGCTATCAATAGTTAACAAATGGCATGAGTTGCTATCAAGTGTTCGCATATGGTATGAATTGCTATCAAGTGTTCACATATGGTTGCTATAAAGTGTTCACATATGGTATGAGTTGCTATCAAGTGTTCAAATATGGTATGAATTGCTATCAATAGTTCACAAATGTTATGAGTTGCTATCAAGTGTTCGCATATGGTATGAATTGCTATCAAGTGTTTACATATGGTTGCTATAAAGTGTTCACATATGGTATGAGTTACTATAAAGTGTTCACATATGGTATGAATGTCTATCAATAGTTCACATATGGTATGAGTTGCTATCAAAAGTTCACATATGGTATGAATTGCTATCAATAGTTCACATATGGTATGAGTTGCTATCAAGTGTTCGCATATGGTATGAATTGCTATCAAGTGTTCACATATGGTATGACATGCTTTCAATCACTCTACGGTCTTTTTAAATAGAGCTCAGAGTTCGCACGAAATATAAAGTAAAATATTTATTGCAATAATAAACATCTATAAAATCACGAGTATAACATAAAAGCTAATATACTTACATTTTGAAGTTGTGTGATTTTTTATTTAAAAGGTATTATTGAGCCTTATTTAATACGTTTTTCAAGTAAGTGTTGCAAACATCGCATTTAAATCCCATTTTTTCAATGTGTTATGGGAAATGCCACGTGCTCTGCCTTTTATATGAAGAGGTGTGCCGATATGTTTGTGCTTTGTGGCGCTGATTAGTATGCGTTAAATCTTTAAAAACATTTTAATACTCTGCATCGAATCCCCATTGAAGATAGTTTAAAGGTATTTTTATCACAAGCGAAGTTTTTTGAAAACGCAATGCTTATATCAAAATAATACAAGTTGGTCTACTGTGCATTATTTCTCAAACAATTGTCTATCATGATTCTCGTTTTTCGACAGCATTATTTGCCCGAACACCAATGTTTGGTGTTAAGCAATCATTACGAGTATGCTCGTTTCATTTGCCATTTTAAATCCTTTCGTAAGATATATCGCTGTAGATACGTTTACAGAAACGCCAACGAAGAAACCACATACTGTTCTTGCAGACTTGGAAATTTAATCAATGGCAAATGTGAGAAGTGCTGTATGCGGATATTGTAGCAGTAGATTTGTGATTGGAATGAGGAGCGAATGCGTAAAACAGAAATTGTCCGACGTAAACACAATGACGATATACTCATTCACAATTATTACATGCACAGTACAACGGCTTTATAGCTGAATAAATTTGATTATCAAATAAAGAGGTGATAAGAGATTTACAAATTGTCGAATTCAAATATAGTCCACCACACTAGTGCATTTATTTTTTATCTTTCTCAAAATGATCAGTTTGTGCTTTTGTTTTTACAAAGTTCAGATAGTCGAGAAAATATATTTTAGCATGTTAACTGATTTCAGATGACTTTTATAATTATATTTGTAAACGATTTAAAGATATTGTGTATGTATTTTACGAACAGTCCATAATGCAATAAATACATATTTTTTTAATAATAAACGACCGTGTTGTAAATTGAACTTACAATTTACCAGATAAACCAATAGCACGTTACCAATCACTGAAGAAACATATTATTTGCTACTTGTTATAATATTTGATCAATATATAACACGTTTGAGCTACTTTCATAAAATAACATTTGCTTTAAAGATTGTATATACGGAATAAAAAAACATGCCAGAAAAAATAATGAACACAAAAAAGCTTTAATAGAATACTTAACTCTCCGAATTGGGATGTGTTAAATATTTTGGTAAAATTTTTCCCACTTCTTTTAAATAAAATTACTTCTTTCATATAAAAAAATATATGTATTTTTTGCTTTTGAAAATGCGCATAATGCGAGTTCGGAAATGGGCTTGCTCATTTAATATACTCCTCTTTTATAACAATATGTTTACCACTAATGTATGACGATGGATAGGAAACCAAAACAATAGATTTTAACCAGTTAAATAACATATCAGTGTCGTTATAGAGAAATATGCGCGATATGACTTTTACAGTAGAATGCGCAACCTTCCAAACATATTAAATGCAACCAATTCCTGATTCGTGTATAATTGTGAAAATAACCGAAGAATTTGATGTGTTCTTTGTATTACAGAAGTAACGTACACGCGTGTACATGCTTGCAATATTCGATGAACTGTGATTGATTACGACACTACAATGCAGATTCATGGATAGAATTTTGAGATGCATGTATCCAATACAAAGAACGCTCATTTGTTTTAACGGTGAATCAGTGAACTCATCCACAAGTATTGATTGTACTAATATTCGTACTTCTCAATTTCTTTACGTGATTAAATATGCATTTGGTAAATGACCAAAAATAATTGTTGATTGTCAATTTATACATTAAAAAATATATTTCATCATAATTTACTGATAGCAAACGAATACAACTGATTTGAGATTCATGTTCAACAGATAAATGTTTACAAACATTGTTACTAAATGTTAGGAATTTGAAAGGAATTTGAATTCCTCCTTATAACCTATAGCTAGTACAGTCATACCATAAAAACAATGGATTACTGTCAGCTACATCCGAAATATCAATTAGTAATATGAATTACACAAATATATNGATTATCTATGCATTTGGTAAATGACCCAATATAATTGTTGATTGTGAATTTATACAGTTAACAACTTTATTTAATCATAAATAACTGATAGCAACAGATAAATGTTTACAAACAGTGTTACTAAATGTTAAGGAATGTGCATTCCTCATTATAACCTATAGCTAGTACAGTCATGCCACAAAAACACTGGAAAATCACTGTCAGCTACATTTGAAATATCAATTAGTAATATGAATTACAAATATATATATATGACACTAAATGATTGCAGCTTGCCAAATATCCGGTACCTTATCAAGAACAATCTGGGTTCATGCGATGGTCATGAATGAATGAAATCATGGCACCCTTTTTGTCATACGTTATCTGTCTTTGTTAGGCGCTATTCTCGGATATTGTGTTTGTATATTTGCTTGATATCTCGTGAGCACAGAGTGATTGTTCATGTTTTTCTACTTCTACATACGCTGTAATTCACATAAAAGCAAACTGAAATTTAAGTAAATATTAAAAAGAAATATGTCAAAATGAAGAAAAAACTATTCTATAAAACACAAAAATATGGTTCCAATGTTTCACACGACAAAGTGCATAACCTTATTATATAAGTACTAAAAGTTCGTAAGCAATTAGATCAACTATATATTTCTTATTAACAAACATAAATTGTAAGCTAGTAAATTGTATTTGCTTTCACAATATCTGAAACGATATGTGATACTATTTTTTACAATTATAAAGTTTTACGCAGTTTACTTAATTTAAAATATACGCAGTTTGCGAAGTCTCGCTAAATAAATTCGTCTATCAAGATATCGTTCGATGCATTGTGAACACTCAATGCTTGGTGGTATTTGAAGAGTTACAATGTTACCACTGCTGTGTGTTCAAATCTTATAGTAGGGTAAGGCGATTTAAGAATAGTTTACCAAAATATCATTATTAAACATAACACAATACTCTGATCAGCGAAGACATGTCTAACGTAAGATTACACAATACCGAACTCTTAAAAATCATGCATACACTTCTCGACAGATAACATCCAGCTTCCGGTTTAAACTGCTTGTCAGCAATTTTATTTGTTGTTTTCTAATTAGATATCAAAATAAATATGTCTGACTCGACTGTTTGTAATCGGTTATGGGTAAGTTAAAGTTACGCATTGCAAGTTTACTTGCTTGTAACATTTTCTAAGCGCTTTAGAAAAAATCAGAATTCGATCAACGTTATGCTATTTACATGGGTGTTTTCAAACATTTACCATTGGTCAATCAACAGCATAACAGCAATGCACTACAAACAACCGACCAAATTACTCATACAAACATGCAAACATCTACAAACAACATTAACTTTTGAGGAGTTTCCATTCGCAAATACCCATAGATATGATTGGAGATTGGTGCCCACATTTTGCATGTCCATTTCATTTGGGGGATTCGTTTAAAGAATGCATTGTCCTTAAGTGTTAGCATTTAAAAAATATCACAGAGTGATTTGATTTCTTGGATGTTGTTTCGTTCTCTAAGGAGAAAATTAATATAGGTTGTACATGTATACATGTACACACGTTTTACAAAATTCGGTTCATGAGGGATGTTTACCAATCCAATTTAGTTTCTCCTATTAGCATAGGAATCCAGGAAAAATCAAAAAGATATATATTTAATAGTAAGGCCCTCTTTGTTAATTGCATATTCATCATAAATCAAAATAGTGTTTGAAACATTCCATAAACAGCTACAAAACCACATGAGTCTTAAATATTAACCAATAGCATTATTAAAAATATGGATTATTAGTCATCTATATGCAGATTTTTGAATGTGCAGTTGGATAAAACAATTCCATTTACAATCCGAAGATAATTGATATTCGTCGATGTGTTGAGAATAATTTTTCTTACGTACCAATGATGCATTCGACTAGTTATGTTCATAATATTGGAGTTCACGTCTAAAATGTTATAATGTTATTGGAAGACGTAACATATGAATCATAAAACGAAATTATATAATGATGATAATACATCGAACACTTTCAAACTACATTGTTATATTATTTTCTCGAGTTTCTCGAGTGCAGAATGTATACTTTAAAATCCAATTACAATTTCCCATCTCATAAATATTCCATTATTGGCCGTACATCAATGTTTGCTATTACGCATATGTCCGTTCAATTGAATCCTTTTGTAAGATTGGTAGATAAAGATGAGATAACAAATACGCGATCCGAGACATATCCGACTTTTCTTCTTGGTTTGCTTGCAAATACTAATCAATGGCAAATTAACAGGCACATTTCAATCTGTTGATTTCAAGTGTTTTCCTCGTTTATGTAGTTGCTGGTGAAACGAATTGTAAAGTTCCATTCAAAGGTAAATGGCGATGGTATTATTATCCATATTGAAATGTGTCTTATTTCTTGATGTGTATCGTTTAATATCACCTGAGAACATAGGTCTCTTTTGAAACTTTAAGGATACCATGTTGTCAGTCTTCCGTCAGTCTGTGTGTGAGTGCGACCGTAAACTTCTTACGACTACAACCCCTGTACTGCTAGGCAGATTTTAATGAAACATCACCGAAATGATCTTAAAATGACCTTCTTTCAAAGTGGTTCAAATTGTTTCGGTTCATCGCATATGTAGGTCATCAGAGCTAAACATATGTTAAACAAAATAATTCAAAACTCTTCTCAGAAACTACAATGGTCAGGGTTTAACTACTAGCAATCCTCTAGTGGTTGTCTACTTTATTTGTTCAAGTAATTCGCCTCGGGAAAAAACATGGCGAATAAAATCATGCCCCTGGGAGTCAAATTGTTTTACTAATATGTCTGCTGAGTATGAAAATAGATGCGGGTCGTTGAAAAAAATGGCCACCAAGAGGACCAAGTTTCCTTATAGGCTTATGGTCAAATATTTTGAACACTCTTTAAGTATAACTTGTGTTTAATCTGCATGGAGCTTGCTCAGATCATTTGTTATAATGATATCGTGGCCAAGTTTGAAAATGGTTTCGGAAACATCACAAATGCTGCTCAGTACAGAACAGTTCCCCGACGTCTCATTTGAATGACCTAGGCCTGATGGCCCCTATGTTTTTTAAAGTATAAGTGACCAGTCTTTGATTTAGCATTTGATTTAAATTATATTGATTAAAACAAGTACATTGACGATCTTCACAAAGTCCCAACCATCATTAAATACATTTTAAATACAAATATATTTCGCATTGACACAAGTATATCTTGTTGCGTCACGGTAATTATGCGGAGAAATTGCAGTTTTATATTTTGTACGCCTTTTGGAATTGGTTGTTTGTCAAAACAAAATGGACATTTAAAAAAACGTATATTAAAGGCACTCATGAAATATGGTTCGTGTTATTTAATTAAATAAACATTCTAAAACCTATCAATCTGGCATTGAAAAACTTACATTACATTGACATGTAAAACATCATAACAATCGTTCCATCAAACTGCAAAAACATATCAGAATTGAGTGCAAAAATAGAGCAAACATCTTAATATTTGACAAGAAATTACGATTGTTTTGTACTTTCTTGAAGTTAAATTCATTTGATATTGAAACTACCACAATATAAATGAAAATGTAGATACGTCGCCTTCCCATGGCTTTAAAACGTGTATACTGTCCGGCGAAGACGTTGGACCAAGTCTAATATTTTCTTGGCTGTGGAAGAATTATCAAAAGATTGATTGCAAACCGCTTTTTTACATGCCAATACACATTAACTCCACTTCTTTATTTATTCTAGATTCAAAACAGTCAACGACGTGTCATCAGACAAATACACAGACATGCGTAGATTATGTTACGTTGCGTAAAAGTGGTTATCGATATGGACAATTCTTTCAAATAGTGAATACGCATTTCTATCAATATCAGTTTTTTACAGAAGAAAAGACTAAATTGCTTTCTTGATTTAAAACAAACATCAATAAAGACATAAAATACAACTCATTTGTAGAACATGAGTATGCAGTCTGCTGTAATCTTGGCTTTTGGTTTTAATTACTTTAGTTCTCCTTAATAAAATTAGTAAAACTTTTACTGTGATGTAAGCATGTGAATACATAAATAAAATTCAGTTTATGATTGTGTTAACATCATGATCGAATACAGAAATTACATGGTTGATTAATTAATTGCACTTTTATGTAATATGGGATTAAATTAATGCACGTTACTGCCCTTTATAAAGATAAATAGCTGTAGCTATGTGATTAATATTTCCCCAACGCAAGGGCATGCATTTGTGTCAATTAATTTGTCTTTCCATTTATAGTCAAATATTGGGAGTATTAACTTCGAGTTTCTGTTGTTTTTTTTTTCAAAAAGAGTATTGTTTTTTTTTTCAAGAGCTTTTCATCAAAAACAAATTAAATGCATGTGTTATTCTGTGCATCAGTGTTTTGTCTAGAGCTATTTCTTTTTTTAACAAACATATTTCTTTTTACATATTTATAATGTTTCCATTTCGTTTCATACGTAAAAGATCAGTGTTATCAGAAGTTTTACTATGTTGAAGTAACATTAATACTAAAAAATCAACGGAAATTTCGTAAAGTATTTCGTAAAATAAAGTTACCCAATAAAAAAATCAATGTTCCTTATAGCAAAAGCCAAAATTTCAAAACGAGATGTTTTCTGGTAACATGGATGTCTGTAGATACAAAATGCTTGTTTTTGATTTTTCGTGTCACAATTAATTCCATTTTAATGTCCCGCGACTATATCTATTCATACGACACACGAACACTAAAATGGTACCATGTTTGTGTTCATGTGTCGTATGAATAGATATCAGTGCGGGACATAAAAATGTTATTAATTGTGAAACGAAAAATTAAAAACAAGCATTTTATATCTACAAACATCCATGTTACCAGAAAACATCTCGTTTTGAAATTTTGGCTTTGCTAAAAGCAACATTGATTTGTTATTGGGTAACTTTATTATACGAATTACTTTACGAAATTTCCGTTGATTTTTGAGTATTAATGTTATTTTAAGAAAAGTCTCAAGCATTTAATGTCGCTAGTATATACTATCAAAACAATGTTAAAACAATGATCAATTATTGAGAATAAATTAGACAGACTTTAAAGACGGGTTTGATCATAAATTACTGCTGGCTTTTCCAAGAACAATCCTGCTTCGTACGAAGGTTATATATTTAAGAAATCATAACACAATACATCTTATGCTATATCTACTTTGTTTAGAAATCCGCGTGCTGTGGTTGCTTTTTTTGCATGGGCATTATGTTTATATAATGGTTTTATTTCGTGAGCCCAAGAGTAATGTTCATGTAAAGTTAATACAACATGAACATGATAACTGAACAAATATACACGTTAATACTATAAGGTGTGTTAATATAAAATAACTCATATACTGGAATATATGCCAATAAAAGAACGACTACAATTATCAGTGAGAAATGTCAATTTTATTTGAAACGAAATGCAATAGTGACTCGGTTATCAATATATTACACATTCTTTGCAGAGCCATTTTAATATCTGTCTGTAATCAATGGTCACTGCCGTCTGACACCACATATTTATTAAGCGTGTCTTCAATAAGTCTTTTGATTACAATTGGTGATAGTTTGGTTTTCTAAATTCATATCTGAAGCATTCGCACAGCATTAAACACTTCAACACTTCTCTGATTCCTCGTTTGTTATATAAGTAATAATATTGTCATGAAATATGAAGACACACTTTCGAATGACATGTTACTTAATTGTTAATATTGCTTCATTTTTGTCTAGGCTAGATAAACATACAACATACAAATACATATTTCATCTCATCCACATACTACCAAACACACTGAATGTTTGTTAATAGACAAATAATTTGTTATCTTTACGTTATGCAGGTAGTGTAGGTTTCATATACCATTCCGAACTATTATTTTAAAACAAGTGCTAACATAACTAAGACTAAATTCAAACTACAAATGTTGTGTCTCCTCAATTAAAAATTTAAATAATATTATATCAGAAACTGTCTCTAAGTTCTGTTGCAGTCAATGGTTCGTTATTTTTCGCAAACAGACTTTTGTTCGACGTCTGCGCAATTCTCTAGAGAAATCTGTCGTCGATCATGTGTATTTCATTTCGGATGGTCGTTAGCATACATTTACATTTTAGCACTGAACTGCCTTACTGCAAAATTATCGTTACAAAATCATTTGTTTCCTCCTTCACTCATGAAAACGTGGACAAATATATTTCTCTCTAACAGAATAATTTACTATTTTAAAATCCGGATGTTGGCGAAGGAGTTTTCATCTAAATTATACTATTTGGTTACTAAGGAATATAGTTCGGTAAAAAAAGCGTAACACCAAAAACAGGAATTCTTTGGCATGATGCTTTCATTAAATGTCATATTGAATCATGTTTCAGAAGTAAAAAAGATGGAAAGATGCGATTACAGAAACGCCATCCGAGACATCGAGGTCTCATCTTTCTAACTTGCGGGAAGATTAAATATTGAAGACAATGCACCTGTTTTTAATGGCGCATATTTCGGCACGCTTTATTACAATAAGTGAACTAAGTTAATATTTTTTTTAATTCATGACATTTATTTGAAATTGTCATTTTGCCAAACTGGGATCATGTCTCTTTATGTATAGAATAACCATTTTAGTTCTGAGAAATAAACTCTCGTGAATACAAGTCTGTGTTTATCTCAATCGAGCTAACAAGAGATATTTTCTAGCCAAATGTGTTTGTGAAACTTTTCTGGATAGTTACTGCGTTAAAATTCACAATACTAGATATTTCATTTGAAGATGTCACGGACCAACTGACCGGCGTTATGTGAGCGCTTTATTTCAGAGATAAACAAACCAGCAAATGACGTATGGCCTGGTTCATCTATGTCATGCCCTTTCAGGCTGTACGGTTGTCATTCTATAATAAATTGAGATCACAATACAAGAGAAAGTGTCCTGTTGCCTGTTGTCAAGCAATTGAGATTGATGTGTACTGATTATAATGATACAAAAGCTATTTACTACGCGAACTCATCTAGTTAATATAGCTAAAGTTGTTCAAACAATCTTTTCTATAAACTTAAACAATATATTTTAAGAGCAACACTAAAATAAATGTTTGCGTTGGTTCTGTAATGTTTTGTTTCCATATAACTTAAGTTTATAGTGGCTGGGTAATTACAAAGTGCTTTATTTAAGTTGTTATTTCTTAACATTGCGATATAATACGGTGGTCCAACGTGGGTATATAATAGTTCCCAAAGCCTAAAATAGCATATTTTTAAATACTATAAATAAAAATACAACATCAAATTCTATTATTTCGATAAAACAAATCGAATTTAATTGCGTGGCTTCCAGAAACTGTTATTTCTGTGTATTGGTTGGTCAATTAACCATTGGCATTTTATTATTGAAAACAACTTTAGATATAAATTGTGTAATAAAGCTAGCATTTATATTGTAATTTTTCATGACATTGGTCTATAGGAAAAACTTGTGTCTGCATTTGGCGGGCAACGACATAATGTCATCAAATTCAAATTACAAGCAAGTATTGACATGATTCGATAGGCCTTCAAATGTCCACATTTAACGAATCCCATAACAACTGATAATGCCCTTGTGTATACGTGTGATTCGATCGAATATAATCTTAATATACATTGCAAGAGACAATGGTTCAACATTCTTGACAAAAAAAACAACAACAAATTATTAAACCCAAAACGAACATCGTTTTTGTAATATGCTAAATTGAGTAATATACTTAATAGATTCAATTCACTCATTATGTTAGAATACTTTTATCTTCTTATATATTATGGTATAATTTGTAGCATGTTCTGACTTATTAATTGTCATTTCAAACAACATTAATTTATTGTAAAGTAAAAGTAACTAGGGATATAAAAATGTTCTAATATATTCAGAAAATAGCTATGATTTTGAGTGTTTTGTTGTTCGTTTTTAGATTTCCCGGTGATATATTGCATGCACAAGCTATACCGTTATTTGTCAAGCAGATATGAGATAATCCATCCGGACAACTGCAGTACACGCTACTTTTAAAACAGGACCTGTAAAGTGCATCTTGTCTGGATGTCGCACACATTGGTGGTGAACCACACTGCGGAAGCTAACGCATACTGAACAATACAAGTGTTACATCTTTCCTCGTAAGAAGTTATTTTAGTATTTAAGTTATTAAAAGAAATTAAATATATAGATTGCCAGTCTGGTTAGTTATTGATCACCCTCGTGTTTGCTTTATTGCCAAAGCCGTCTTTATTACGTTCGCATGATACTTTGTATGTTAACAATGTTAATTATAGACTGAAAATAGTGTGTGCAATTGTGATCAAATCTAAAAGTATTATTTAAATTAGATACTTCCTTTCTCAAGTAGGTTAGAGTTCGCCCGAGACCTTTGTCTGGGTGCAAGCAGTTATTGGAGGCTTTTAGCTTCTATATGAGCATGTAATAGGGCTCACACGGGTCAAACAAATTCTTCGAGTAGAATCGATTGGTCAAAATTTTAAACCCCGAGGAGTTTCGGTTCGGGTCGGGTTGAGCCGGGTAAGACATTGAATAGGTTAATATAAACAAAATACATTTAGAACGCAATTTCGTTAGCACATTTCATTGTGTGCCAATTCAGAGGTATAGACTGTTCATTTGTATTTATAAGAAGTAAAATACTTAACACCGTCTCAAGTTTGAGATAGATTGTATAGACAAGTGTCCGTTCAGATATTAGCCTTGTGTTTGTCCAAAATATTTCTTCCATTATCGTCAGTATCAACATTCCCTTGACCGGTCTTGCCGTTGGGGGTAAAAGAGGGACGACACAGAGATCATCCGCAAGTCAGGTCTGGTATGGTTTCTGTGAGTAACTCATCCATGGGGGGCATCCGCTCGTTTACATTGCCCATTTAGTCTTTCTTCTCACAGCTTCGACGGCGACCTCCCTATCGCGTGTCCTTGAGCGACGTCTTGTATAGAGAGTCGTGTCTGGTGACGTTACCAAAACATGCCAGATTTCGTCGTTTGACGGTCACAAGGAGAGGCTCTTGTATTGCAGTCCTGTTCCGGACGCACTAGTTGGTCTTGTGCTCGATAAAGGAGGTACGGGGTAGTCTTCGGATACACTTCTGTTCAAAGGCCTGTATCCTGCGTTCTGTGTCCGTGTGAAGCGTCGAGGTCTCGCAGCCGTACAGAAGGATGGAAACTTTGAGGGACTTGTATTTGAAGAAGACAATATCTCGATATACATGCTTTGGTGCGACTATTATCTTTTCTTGGAAGCAATGTTTACAATAATTAAGCATATAATGTTACTGCAATTATTTTTTTTTGCAATCGAAAACTTGTGTTCCTTTCGAAAAATAGGGACATAACCCGGTATCGTTGGCGAAAACTTTGTCCCGGATCCGATTGATATTTTGTATCGACCCTCGAATCCAGTTAGTTTACGGGTATACGTTGGAACCATTGCACGGAATCCACAACATTCCCGGAATCCGTCGTTGTCCTCTCCGAATTCTTGATACAGTATCAGTTTTACCCTGGAATGGATAAACATATTAAATGCTTGAAGAATATTGAAGATGTAATGTTCAATAAAATGTGAACAATACTCCACACAAGGCATCTAGTATCTTCACGTTTCGTTTACAACACAATTATTTTTCCGTAATACAGTAAAGGAAGATTGCATGTTTTTCCTGCATAAATATATCCAATGTAACTGCCTGCACATGTGGAGTAAGCCAGTACATTCGGCGACCGAGTTTGAAGGAAATTCGATGCAGAAGATGTTTAGATAACATCCAGCGGCACATGCTTCAATGCCACACAAGTTTTATTTGTTTAAATGAAGTCTTATAAAGTTACTATTTTAACTTGAATTGCATTAGCTTTTGTTTTATCCCTCTTGGATTATTTAAAATTGTAAAGCGCACCCTTATTGGAATGACGCAACTTTACAACACTAAATGTTCGGTATATGATAAGGGTCACTCGTTGTTTTGCATTGTGGAACACTGGAATGCAAAAACACGATATGGATTTACAAAATCACGAGTTTTACTGACAAGACTCGTCTGTGAATATTCAGCACATGAAACAGTAAAGACCCCCTGTTAACATTAACTTTTAAGAGGTAAAGTAATCAAAGTAGATATCATACCTTGAAATGGACGATTGTATGCGGTTAACTTAAGGTTTACATGATTCACAAGACGTCTTTCATAAGCATGTCCTCAACAGTGTTAGGCCATTGGCACACTTTCGCAGCTTAAGAAACAAGCAGTGTTGATGATTTACTCTTATCAAATTCGAACAGCTATTCCGTATTCGTTTATGTATTTAATACAAATGAGACCATTCTCGAAATAGAACTTAAATTGGCAATCGCAAGCTAGGAAAGAAACTAATTTATGATAGTTGTCAATATGTGAAAGAAACAACCTAATAATATTTGCATGCAAAACTGTTATTATGTTAATGCATGTGTTCTAAGAAAAAGACCGGGACATAAATTCAGAATAAAATGCAGTGTATTATGTACATTTTATTACCCTGATTAAGACTTAAATAGATCTGCTTCGAATCTAATAAAATCTACTAAAGTATAGTATCATCCACCCATTTTCCGAATTTGATTGAGTAAATTATGCATGCTTATCCTATTAACCAATGGACGATCCATCATCAATTTACCAAATCTGTTGAGCATACAGATTACGTTCGATATGAGACCGAGGCTTGTTATGTCAGAGAATTATGGTGTTAAAGAAATCGTTCGGACAGGAAATATCTGAATATCATGCAGGAGACCGAGGCTTGTTATGTCAGAGAATTGAGGTGTTAAAGAAATCGTTCGGACAGGAAATATCTGAATATCATGCAGATTTGAATAACATTACTTCCCTACAAGAAACAAATTAGTTTATCTGGGATTTTATTCAAGACACCGCAACCGATTATTACATCACTGTTTATTCATTGCTTCGTTGTGTGTGCATAATCATTTGTTAAGGGCCATGCCGTGAAATGAATGACGGGGTCGCTCTACTGGCGTAATTATTATAATAAAACCGTAAGCTATACATTATAGTTATCAAGACCTACATGTGCAGTTCGATTGATGAGTATTAGTTATAATTAGTGCACTAACAAAAGGTATATACATATATTGAGTATATGGCATTGCCGTCTCAGGCTTCATAGAGTATATCAATGGTGTTGCTTTTGAATCTATAAATATTTATTTTATGTAAATACAATGTTCTCACTGATGCGATTTCGTTTTTACTCTACAAATGTGTTACACATAAGTTCTCAAAGAATGTGCAAATTGAAAACGTCCTTCTGCATTAACGCACGTTGGTGAGTAGTCGTCCGTTATTTCTGTATATTTGTCTACTCTTAAACACATTGTTTCTAGTACAGGGACTTGATCACAGATTTTCGTAGGATTGAGAAAGCTCATTAAATATCTTTATTAAAAAAGCTATCATGTTTTCGATAGTGTTAACTAAAACAAGAAAACCGTTGGATAAAAAAAAAATATTGCCTTTACAAGGATTCTAATTCGGAACCTCTGGATGCAAAAGCTAATGCGGTCCCACTGTCGCCACCCAATCGTTATTGTTTGTCAGCGAATTTTAAAAGCTATATTAGTCCTTAATGTTTTTTTATTCAAATTAGCGAGCAAAAGCGTTACGGTGTTCATTTACTTTCGTTTTTCAATCTATGTCACTTATGTAAAAAAATCGTAATTTTACCAAACTGTGAAGTTCCTTTAAACTGATTTCTGTAGAGGACTTAACTGTTCAATCGGTAAGCAAAGTATACAACACATAGACTACCTTTTATGAACAAGCAAACATTGATCGACACAAGGATACATTGTTTACAAAGAATTTTTTATGTTTGTGTAGGATAAAGCAAATAACATCCTCCTGTACAATTTAAGGTGTTGTTACCACGAATCCCTTCTTTCCAGGATAAAGCCTAAAGTAATTTTGCAATGTCGATAAACTTATCTGCATTTTGGCCAATATCTGTAATACACAACTTTCGTCTAGCTTTGTCGTATTCAAGCTGTCTAAACTTGAATTTATCTATAACAACGTATGCTTTTAACTCGCGAAATGGACTGGACATAGCATAAACCAAATGACTTCGTTGAGCTTCATTAAAGTTGCCCTGTTTTCGTATCATATGTATATCTTTTGTATAACATAAACATATCCAGACAAATGAACGAATATGACCCTAGTACTTGTTTTTTTTCCGTGACTGTTCCGATTTCGTGTGCATCATACGCATGTTACTATTGTCCTGCTATCGGTTGATGCGTTACCTTTGGTCATCTTGATTATTTATTTTTTCAAGAATTTTGCAAGATACAGACTCGTTTCATGTGCTGACGTAAATAGTTAAATAACCTGTACCATGTGCAGAGCTCCAGATAATTTTTTCAGTCGAGGGGTATTGCACTCATGAAATTTTTAATTGATGAGTTAAAATCGAAATTCCATAATTGTAAGGAGTATTTATGTTCAAAGGATCAGAATTAATAATAAATTGTACATGTATTGTTAACTCGCTATTACAGTCTTGTACACAATAAAGCAATCACTTTTGTTTTATTTAACAGTTTTTCAGTTTTTTGCCATTGGCTTATAAGCAGCCATTAATCTTTGTTTCCGTCTTGACCTTATTTCCGTCATCTTTAAATAATGTCAATAATAGGGCGTACTTTTTTTCTGGTGTTACTTCTGACGATGTCGACTTAAAAAATCGACCATTTTAAACTGGCTCGCCATACCTTTTTGTTTTATTTACATGACAATAAAACACAAACTTATGCAGACGCTGCGACAAACGTCACAAAATGAAAAGCGCTTTCGGGACAGAGACTGCCGGTCAGGACGGCACAGATCGTGACGATCATATGAAAACAAGCAAGTAGCAAGATTTCGCATCACATTATGATTCAAGTGGATTCATTGATTGCAAACCGGATTTCAATTTATCTAACAGGCTAACAGGTTAAACATGTGCTTAGTCAAGCAGGTGGTATCCGTAAAACTTGTTTATCATATATGTATTATGGCTGTAAAAAGTGCCAGGAAAAATATTTTTTCATAGTGCCACACAAGAGATGAACTGATAGCAAAAATTATATGCTTGAAGTTGGGCGATTGGGGTTTTATCGAATGTGATGTCAAATGTTTTCACCATGAACGTATATCGATTCTCAACAATGCAGCGGGGAGAACTAGGTCAACATCGGCCTTTATCGTGAACCAAAATGAAATGATACCGTTCTTATTGAGGAGTAAATCAGGTCGGGAACCACCTTCTATACACAGATGGTGATGTCACTACGTTTTTACCGATGTGGACGCAAGGAAACAGTCATGTTTACATGGATTTATATGCATGTATAAACGGCTAATACGCATTGAAATTGCACGCGATGCGTAATCCGAATTTAGCCAGGAGTATTTTTACTCAACAAAATTTTAAGTCATGCGTATTTCCTTTTTTTTGCATGCGTATTTTACGCAAATACGCATCTTATCTGGACCTCTGAGTCCATGTGTTACAGTAGTATGATCCGTAATACTTTAAGATAATGTTTAAATAGATCCCTAGAAAAAAACTAAAACAAAAACACTTCCACTTTTTTCTCCTCGTAAGCTTCTAAATATTGCGTTTTTTTTAATTGACGAATAAAAATACATTAACCTATAAACGCTCAAAACGTCATGATTGCGTTCTTTTTTAATTTGTATGCATATAAGCTCTGACCAGACTCTATATAGAAAAAAAAGTGTACAGCAGCTTAAAAACAAGAGGAATGCGTCTACACGATCTTTTTATATTTGCACATGTAAAATATGTTATGATAACATTTAATTCTAAACATGCATTGATTACTATATTACTATAGGATTTAAACGCATGAGAAGCCCCGCTTAACATGAAATAGGCACATTTACAAATATCAAAAACAATCTTATTTCCTTTTTATGTCTAGTCGAACAAAATATGTGTTTAATAGAACAAACTGTACATACATGTATATGACACTATCAATAAATTTACAGACCGGAAAAGCATTTAAATCACATTAGATATTAGACAAATCCCAGATATTGGATGCACATGCCATAAATTAACAGACCTGAAAAGAATTTAAATCACATTGGATATTAGACAAATCCTAGATGTTGGATGCACATGCAATTGTTAAAGGAGCAATCAGGAAAGCATATATGCAAATTTCATTCAGATTAGTGTTGAATTAATTCCAACCAGAAAACCATAATGTATCTCTAAGATTTATTTCAGGACAACGCATCCGAGCAAACGGCTTTTTTAATCCATACGTTTTGCTTGTATTGTGAGCATGTTCCAATTTGTAATAAAGTCTTATTTTAAGTAGGTCTGCTAATCAGAGCTTACGTTTAACAAGTGTCGCACTGACAGAACGTGCGCCCGTCTGTGTTCACGCATTCCTGGCAACAATGATGTAAACCATCGAAGAATTTGTGACTGTATTCAACAAATATAAACAACAATGGTTTTGGTTTTAATTGCAAATAAATAATTTATTGGATTCAATTAGCTTTCTTAGTAAAATAAACATTATCTTGACTGTTCTGGATCTCAATCTAGATACTTCAGTTAATATATATCTATTTTCAGGCAGTATGTCCTAATAATTGATTACTAATAAAAATAGCATCATTAGCATATTTAACGTGTTTATTGTTGCAGATTAACAATGTTATAAATGTTTCTAACCATATTTTTCTGACACCTAAACAGAAATTATTCGTTTACTATCCTCATACTACAATTTAGTTTCAGTGTCTATCTTCAAGCATCTAGCCACCAGTGGTCATTAATATTGTTTTCTATGGAAGAGCCAATTCGATACATTTCATTCAAAGATCAATAACTGACCTTAGGTGAAGGCTTCGTTGTGAGAGAAAATCCCTAGCAACAAATGTTTTGTCGGGTTCATTTATACCATGTACTGTTAGTAGACATGTGTGTCAATATATTTTCAAACATACAGAGAGATTACAAGAGAAAGTGTCATGTTCAGGGATATAGGCGATTGAGATTGATGAAAAATTGATTCTAATAATACAACAAAAGACGAATACATCTCGATTTTATGTTATAGGCGTCTAAGGCCTCGATGAGACGAAGAATATAATGATCGTGCAACCAAATATTGTAAGTGTATATATATGGCCTACATTTTTCCAATCGATTTGTATATTGCCCGAAGAACATGTTACCGGGGCATTTCTTTACATTATGGATACACCATATCCTGCATTGAAAATTTTCTTCTGCGTTGAGACAAATTTTACAGTTTTAGAAAGACCAGATGAGAGTAAAAATAAAAAACTTAAAAAACAACTGTGTTCAAATTATACATGGCGGTTTAAACATGATTTATATAGAAAGTTTCATGGATGGTCTCAAATATACTTGGATTAAACGATTTATACATCAACCAGAATAAACAATAACCAAACTATACAGTATTTTTCTACAAAACTATGGTTAGCATTTCATTAAAAAAAATCACATTAGTCCTGACGATATAAACACACTTAACAGTCGAGCAATGTTTTTAAAGGAAATATTAAAGGTCTGGAATAAGGTAAACGCTCATCAAAACATCACACACATCGGAAAAGAAATAATTTGGAACAATTCATTAATAAATACTCTCATAGTTTTTTTTGTACAAAAAATGGCATATTAAAGGAGTCAATCATGTAGCACAAATATACGACTATAGAACAAGGCAAGTTTATAGTAATGAGCAATTACAAACCCTGTATGTGTTAAACACCAGAGATTTCATGAAATACTATAGTCTAATTAAAAGTGTGCCACTAAATTGGAAAGAAAGCTGAAAACTGAAAATATAAGTTACCAACGGACATTAATAAATAGACTCAGTTCAGCGTTTTAAAACGGTCAATGCAAAACACATTAGGGGCTTAAACTAGTTTTGGGAGCTCAAAACACACTTTGCTCGCGATTCAAATAAAATAGCAATAAAAGAATACATTATTTTAAATATCGTAACCATGTAACTGCCGAATTGATGGATATAAACCAGAGCACATCAATCTCATCAATTGCAGTCAACACAAATCTGCAAATTAGTATACCAAAAAAAAATCGTACTGATAAAGCAAAACAATCCAATTAAGGCCATTACAAAATGGGAATTATTTTTTGACAAAGAACTAGACACGAATGAATTGTTTATTCAACCTCTAAGACTAATCAATTTAATAAATGCATGTGTTATTCTTTTCACCAGGTTTTTGTTTCTACATTAAATGTCGCTAGTATATACTTTCAAAACAATGATCAATTTATGAGAATAAATTAGACAGTTTTTAAATGATTAAAGACGGGTTTAAATATATTTTACTGCTGGTTTTTCCAAGAACAAACCTGCTTCGTACGTAGGTTATATATTTTAGAAATCATAACGCAAAACATTTAATGCTTTATCTACTTTGTTCAGACATCCGCTTGTTGTTGTCGCTGTTTTTGCATGGGCATTATATTTATATGCATGGTTTAACTTCGTGAGCACAAGATTGTTAGATAATGTAAAGTTTATACAACATGAACCTGATAAATGTACAACTATACACGTGAATGCTATTAGGCGCGTAAATATACTAAAATAACTCTTCTAATGAAGATTTGCCAAAACAGTCTAAACGTATCAATGAGCAATGTCAAATTTATTTGCTACGAAGTGCAATAATGACGCTGTTATCGATATCTTACACAACCTTTGCAGAGTCATTTTAATATCTGTCTTTAATCGATTGTCGCTGCCAACTGACACCACATGTCTGTACAGTGTGTCTTCAATAAGTCTTTTGATAACAATTGGTGATAGTTTGGTTTCCAAAACTCCTATCTGAATCATTGAATCATGTTCGTTTATCGGAGAAGAACACGTAGTCAACACATTTTTCTGATTCCTCGCTTGGTTTATGAGTTATAATATTATCATGCAGTATACACACACCTTCGAATGACATGTAACTTATAGTATTTCTTCAGTTTTGTCTAGACTAGGTCAACATACAACTTGCATAGACATAGGTCATTGCATCCACATAATATCAAACAAACTGAATTATTGTCAGTAAACAAATGATTTGTTATTTTTGCATTATGCAGGTAGTGTAGGTTTCATATACTACCCCGAACTATTTTTAAAACATGTGCCACCATTAAAACAACTAGATTCAAACTAAATGTGTTATGTCTCCTCAATTAACTTTTTAAACAATATTATATCTGAACAAGTCTCTTAGTTCTGTTGCAGTCAATGGTTTGTGATTTTGTTCTCATACAGCCATTCTTTCAACGAATTGGTAATGCTGTATATAAATCCATCGTGGATCATCCTTATGATATTAAGGATGGTCGTTAACATTTATTAACATTTTAGAACTGAACAGCTTTACTAGAAAATTATCGTTACAAACAAATTAATGTCTTCCTACACTAATGAAAACATAGACGAACTATAGTTCTCTCGTCCACAATAATTGCAAAGTTAAAAATACGTGTGTTGGCTTCATAAGTCGTGGCATTTTTGCCAATAGTGCTCAGGATACGCATGTTTTCGTTGCTTTATTCGGCAAAACTTTTTCCAAAAACTATTAAAAGGCGAATGAGTTTTTATCTTAATTATACTATTGGATGCGGTAAAAAAGCGTATAACCAAAACAGAATTTGTTGGTGGGATGCTTTCATATAATTCAGCCTCATCTTGAATCACGATCATGTTTCAGAAGTAAAAAATATTGACTTCATAAGTTTGTTTCCGTGGAGTGTTTTTCATTTGCGAATGAGAAATAAATACTGTGATAGACAAGACTTCAGCTGTGTTATTTTGTTTTCGAACTTGTGAACAATTTTATACTTTTTCGAAAAACAAAACGATATGCACCATATTTCCATACCATTACTCATCCATAAGGATCATACGAGGCCGAATATCAATATGGTGTGCACAGTAAGCATTAACAGCCAATATCCATTCCCTGTGTCATTATAAATATTTTCGTAAGAAAGATGGATAGATGCGATTACATAAACGCAGTCCGAGACATCGAGGTCTCATCTTTCTGACTTGCGTGCACGTTTTAATTTTATTTTACGATTTATTGATTTTGAGTTTTAATGTTGATTTTAAGACAATGCACACTGTTCTGGATGGCGCATATTAAGGCATAATTTGTATTAACAATACGTGAAAGAAGTTATGTGTTATTTTTTTTATTCATGACAATAATTTGAAAATTGCCATTTTGCCAAACTGTGATCAAGTCTCTTTAGGCGTAGTATAACCATTCCAATTTAGAGGAATACAATAAACGTGAACACATGTCTGTGATTATGTCTATCGAGCTAACAAGAGTATTTGTTCTAGTCAAAACTGTTGATGGAACTTTTCTAGAGGATAGTTACGTCGTTGAAAAACACATACGAGTTATTTCAATCGAAGATCTCAAGTGCCAACTGACCGGCATGGTGTGAGCGCTATACTTTAATAGAGAAACAAATCAGCAAATGACGTTTTGCCTCGTTCATTTATGCCATGCCCTTTCAGACTTTGCGGTTGTCATTATATTATAAATTGAGATTACTATAAACGAGAAAGTGTCCTGTTCTCTAGCAATTGAGATTGAGGTGCACTGATTATAATGATACAAAAAAGACGAATACAATTCTAGTGTATGCCATTGGAAATGCCAAGACTATTTACTACTCGAACTCTTCAGTTAAGATAAATAATGTTTTTAAAACAATTTATTGTATAAACACAAACAAAATATATTTTAGAGCATCGATATAATAATTGTGCACGTTGGTTCTGTAATTTTTCGTTGTCATATGTGTACATGTCATGGTTGCTGGGCAAGTACTGTGTTCTTCATTTAAGTTTGTTTATTTTACATTACTATATAACACAATATCTAAATTGTGTATCCTTTATAGTTTATCAAGCTAAAATAATCCTTAAATTGCATATTGATAACCATAACAAATAAATTAAATATAGCATCATATTCTATAATTTCGATAACAGAATCCCACACAATTGTGTGGATTCACGAAACTGTCATTTATGTGTATTGTTTGGTTGATTAACCATTGTTATTTTTATTAAATATAACAACTTTTGATATAAATTATTTAAGAAAGCTGGTTTTTATGTTAGAGCTGCTCATGATATTGGTCTACTGGAATAAATAAAGGTGTTTGCGTTTGAATTGCCAAGAATTATTCGTATATCATCTTCAATATATATTATTGATATAACTTCTCAAAACTCGTTCAAATTTAATTTTAGTACTTGTATTCCAATACATGACTTCATAAACATCAAGACAACACAATTGATTATTTATATACATTTAAACATGACATTCGTATTGTGCAGAATATCTGTATTAAATGTGTAAGGTAAAGACTGAGTATAAATAAACTATTTCAACAGTGTATGTAACCGATATGTTGCAGTACGTATTATGTTATCATCACGACCCAGTTATTGCAAATTTGTTTTATGAAAAGCTTCTAAAAGTAGTTTATGGCAAATCGAAAGCATATCATGATTGTGTTTCCGTTTTTTCCGACGTCAATACAGTCGTTTTTTATATTAAACAAAATAAGCTGGAATTCACAATATCACATATAACATGTATTCAGATATTGTTAAAATTTGCGATGCATGCGAATCACATGGATAAAGTTAATAATACTAATTTCATGCCCAAACTAAATCCTGGTTCATGTAATGGTCGTTTATGGAAGAAGGCATGGCACGTTATAAGTCAAGCTTTCTCGGGCCTTGATGAAGGGTTCTTAAATGTTGTAAAAATTCATATTTGTATATAGTTCGACATCGCGTTCATTCCTACAGAGACACTATTAATTATTAATGCCAATGTAGTTTTTTAATAAAGAGAAAACTCTTTTTGAGAAAGTTGAGACTATACAAATCAACACATTAGTAAAACAATGTGATTGATGTGCATGGTATTGATCATGTGTTAGCTATATTAATGCATAGTGATTTTTTTTGCAAATGTATGAAGTACGTACTTATTGTTTACACATATCAGCCGATTATTAGAAATACACTTTTACGTTTAAACATTATATAAAACGTGATCTTATAATTCTCTGCACATTTGGATTAAGATCCTTCATCTATCAATATTGGATGGGTAATGTCAACATATTAAAATGTATGTTAAAAAACCTACTAATACATGTCTTGTTCATGGTGAACGCGGGCGTCTCCCATTATGTGTAAACTACTTTGTCTATTTTATAAAATATTGGTGTAAGTTACTAATTATGCCTAATCATAGATACTCTAAAGAATGTTATAAAATGTTAAAAGTGTAAGATTGAGCCGGAATAAACTGTAAGGCTTCAAAAGTCAAAATAATTTTATTTCGTCATGGCTATGGATATGTATGGATAAGTCAAGAAATTGTCGATGTTAATTTATTTATAAGACACTTTCACCAGCGCATTACTGACTGTTATACTAAAAACTGGCAAAGTGATAAAAACAATTCATCTCTCTGTCACCATTATAATTATGTACTACAAAACAATGCTTGATACAGAAAGATTTATTTCCCCAGAACACATACCATTAAAACATAAAATTGCCTTTTCTAAATATAGATGTTCGAATCATAAATTAAATGTTTAGATAGGTAGACATCACATATTATATTTGATGATAGACTGTGTTACTTTTGTCTTGATACAAATAATATACGTGTTATTGATTGTGAATTTCATGCATTTTTCCATTGTTTAAAATATGGAGAAATCCGTACCCAATATCTTTTTTATTGATACCATGGTGTAAATTCAGTATCTGATTTTTATTCATTATTGGGATCAACTAATGATAAAATTACACTTACAGTCAAAACTTTTGTATACCATCTATAAAACAACGTCCTTTCATAACTTTGTATTTATATGTATATCGATTTACTTACATGGCTAGTAACAAGTTAGGAAGCTAGTAACGAGTAGTTACAAGGCAACTATGTGATTGTATATTGTTTGTGTAAAGTGTGTAGTATTTGGCCGGTGTATAGTGTGTAGTATTTGGCCGGTGGTCTTTATTTGCTTTAATAAATTGTTTGAGTTTGAGTTCGATATTATCACGAATGTTAATATCTTCAATTTGTCTTCAAAACGTATGATATAATGATGTATTGCCCTTTCATAACTGCCATCGTAATGTCCAAATCGTCCAAAACATAAAAAACAATTAACTACACTCCTTCGATAATTAAATATCCATCGTAAGCATACGCACACATTTTAACTTTATAGACCGGAGCATCAAAATAAAATAACAAACGCAAATGTTTAGTTATCTCCAACACGCATGAAAATGTGTAAACAGTACGTTTGTATTTTATAATACTCGCCAGGTCTGAATATGTATTTGTTTCTATCAAACGAAAGTGGCAATCTTGACAGACACTAGCAAATTAATCGGGGAAAAGCATGATTTCATCAATCAAAGGTTTATTACAGCAATTCGTGGGCCGACATAGACATACATGAATTGGTTTTCATCATTATACAGCTATAAACATTAATGTTTTCGGAGGTTCGGTATTCCAAAAGTGTAAGCTCATTTTTGGATGATGCTTCCAAATAGTACATGCGAATTGCATGCGTTGGTGGCTGCAACTGCTTTGGATTTTGAAAATTTGTTATGCATTCATAATGATTGTGAAATAAGTTGCCAAGTAATATTACTCATTTCGTATTGTAAACACATTAAACAATATATTTAAGATATTTAACAAGAATAGTATATTACTCTGATTCACAAATGCATGCCATTCGAAGTAATAAAAATACGGAACTATTACAAAACATGTTTTCAAGTGTCAACAAAAACAGCAGTCATCTTAGGAATTGACCTATCTGTACGCATATGAATGGTTATAAATAGTGAAAATTTAAAACTTCTTACTAAGGAATGGTTTTACGTTTTCTTTGTATTCAATTTGTCTGTTTGCTTTACTATTACGTATTTATAATACCCAAGAGACATCGGTCTTAAATCATCGTTATGTTATGCTTGGAATGTTCGTTGACATTTACATAATCGATAGAACCTACACTTAAGAAAAAAATGAATATTTGCACAGTAAATTCAGTTGTGCCGTGCTTAACTTGCATATGAAACATCCATATATATATATATTTAGGTGTAATTTTAACATATCGGAATATACATGTTTATAAATCTTTGTAAAACAGTTAGTCGTCCTAAAATGAATGATTTTCATACAAATAATACGACATAAAGTCTATATAATAACTTTCTTAATATAACTTATGTTTTTCCATACTTTTATTTTTGCATACATATGATAAACAATGAAACACAGGCCGTATTTCTCAAGCTTGTCTAAACACAGTTAAAGACCTTTGGGCACACTTTTTCAGCTCTAGAAACAAGCAGTGCTGATGAAAAACTCTTACCGAATTAGACCAGCTATGCTTAATTCCGTTGATGTATTTCATGCAAATGAAACCATTCAAAAGATTCAAAATTGTAATCTCAAGCTAAAAAGGAAACTCATTTATGATAGGTTTCAATATGTGAAAGATGTGAAAGAAACTACCCTATTTAATACAAGTTTTATAAAAAAAACTGCCATTATGTAAATGCATTTGTTCTAAGAAAAAGACCGGGACATAATTTAAGAATAAAATACATGTTAGGATGTTCATTTCATAACCCTTATTACAACTTTAATAAATAAGATTTGAATCTAATAATATCTAATATTTTTATCCTCTACTGAGGCTTGCTATTTCAGCGAATAATGTTGTTAAANATTTATAATACCCAAGAGACATCGGTCTTAAATCATCGTTATGTTATGCTTGGAATGTTCGTTGACATTTACATAATCGATAGAACCTACACTTAAGAAAAAAATGAATATTTGCACAGTAAATTCAGTTGTGCCGTGCTTAACTTGCATATGAAACATCCATATATATATATATTTAGGTGTAATTTTAACATATCGGAATATACATGTTTACAAATCTTTATAAAACAGTTAGTCGTCCTAAAATGAATGAGTTTCCATACAAATAATACGTCATAAAGTCTATATAGTAACTTTCTTAATATAACTTAATTTTTTCCATACTTTTATTTTTGCATACCTTTGATAAACAATGAAACACAGGCCGTATTTCTCAAGCTTGTCTTATCACAGTTAAAGGTCGTTGGGCACACTTTTTCAGCTCTAGAAACAAGCAGTGCTGATTATAAACTCTTACCGAATTTGACCAGCTATGCTTTTTTTCGTTGATGTATTTTATGCAAATGTGACAATTCAAAAGATTCAAAATGGTAATCTCAAGCTAAAAAAGAAACTCATTTATGATTGGTGTCAATATGTGAAAGAAACTACCCTATTTAATACACTTTTTATTCAAAACTGTGATCATGTAAATGCATTTGTTCTAAGAAAAAGATCGGGACATAATTTTAGAATAAAATACATGTTAGGATGTTCATTTCATAACCATTATAACGACTTAAATAAATAAGCTTTGAATCTAATCATATCTAATATTTGTATCATTCACACATTTACCGAGTTTGCTTGAGTGAAACATGCTAATCCTATAAACCAATGGACGATCCATCATCATTTTACTGAATCTTTTTAGTATATAGGTCACGTTCGATATTAGACTGAGGCTTGCTATTTCAGTTAATAATGTTGTTGAAGAAATCGTTTTGACTGGAAATATCTGAATATCATGCAAAATTGAATAATATTTATTCCCTAAATGATACAAATTAGTTCCTCTAGGGTTTAATTTAGGGCAACGCATCCGATTATTACATCCCTGTTGATTTATTTCATCGTTGTGTGTGCATATTTATTTGTTAAGGGCCGCGCCATCGAATGATTGACGACTTCACTCTATTGGTACCATAGTTATAATAAAAGCTATGCATGATCAAAATAGTTATCGTGCCCTACCTGTGCAGGTCAATTGATGATTGTTGGTTCTAATTAATGCACTAAGAAAAGGTAAACATCTTTATTTTATGCTTTCATGTGGTTTATAGAGAAATATTACTGTATTAAAACTGATAATTCACTGTTTCAAACAGTGAAAATTAACAGTAAAATTATCGATATTTTTATCGGAACTATGTTTTACAAAAACACAAAAAAATAATCATAGAATAATAATAAGCATAAAATAAAAAGAAAATTTGCTGGATTCGGTGGAATATCGATTTAAGTTCACTCGTGATCATAGAAAAAATATATTTTCTATTATCACTCGTGACTTAAAATCAATATTCCACCGATTCCAACAAATATCCTTTAACTACTATATGGAACTGGCGCCTAAGGCTGTAAAGACTTCTAAGAGTATACTAATGGTGTTGTTTTTTTAATCTTTAAAAAGTTATGTTATGTGAATCCCGTGTTCTCACTAATGCAATTACTTTTTTACTCTACATATGTGTTACCGCACTTCTTTCGATTTAAACTTACACATAAGTTCCGGAAGCATGTGTGCCTTGAAATCGTCCTTCTGAATTAACGCACAAGTTCTCGAAGCATGTGTGCCTTGAAAACGTCATTCTGAATGAACGCACGTTTGTGAACAGTCGATCGTTATTTCTGTACATTTGTCCACGTTTACTATGTTTCGCATTTACACTAGTAATTCGTGCTGCGTCACGGTAATGCTGCGCACAATTAATCTGTCTTTTGGAGTTGGTTGTTAGCGCTCATAAGTAGAATGGACATTTAAAAAAACTTATCTTAAGTGACTCAAGAAATATTGTTCGTGTTATTTAATTATATAAACATTCGAAATACATATAAATATGGAATTGAAAAACTTCCATTACATTGACATGTATTCCATCATAACACTCGTTCCATCAAACTGCGAAAACATATTAGAATGAAGTGCTAAAATAGAGCACAAATCTTTCTATTCGACAAGAAATCACGATTGTTTTGTACTTTCTTAAATTTATTTGCCACGTAGTGCAATAATGACGCGGTTATCGATATCTTAAACATGCTTTGCATAGTCATTTTAATATCTGTCTGTAATCGATTGTCTCTGCCATCTGACACCACATGTCTGTAAAGCGTGTCTTCAATAACTTTTTTGATAACAATTGGTGATATTTTGGTTTCCAAAACTCCTATCTGAAGCATTTAATCATGCTCTTTTCTCGTTGAATAAAAACGATCCAAACACTTCTCTGAATCCTCGTTTTTTATATGAGTAATAATAATGTCATGCAGTATGAACACACACTTTCGGATGACATTTTATTTGTTTATTTACAATGCTTCATTTTTGTTTAGGCTAGATTGTATGTAAACATGCAATACATATTTAACTTCACCTACGTAGCATTAAACACAACGAATTCTTATTAATAAGACACAATACTCATTATGTGTACATTATGCAGTTAAAATACGTTTGATACATCATTCCATTTTTTTTCATGTATCACCACAACTAGAACTAGCTTCTAATTAAGAATGTTATGCCTCCTTAATAAAATATTTAAACAATATTCTATCCGAAAAAGCCTCTAAGTTCTTTCGTGGTCAATGGTTTGTTATTTTGAACACGCAGACTTTTGTTCGACGCATGCGCAATGCTCTAGAGTAATCAGTCGTGGATCATCTTTATGTCATTTCGGATCGTCGTTAGCATACATTTACATTTTAGCACTGGACAGAATTTCTACAAATTAATCATAAACATTAAACCTCTACCTCCTCTATACATTAAAACGTGGACAAACTGTATTCCTCTCTTTTATAATAATTGCAAAGTATTATAAAAAAAATTGGCTACATAAGTAATGGCAATTTTGACAAATGTGCGCAGGGTACGCACCGTGGCTTGAATGAGTTAAAACAAATGAATACTACTATTGACATGAATGGGTAACAAAGGTTAGTTCGGTAAACAAAAAGTGTAAAACCAAAACAGTAAATCTACGGGAGGATGTTTTCATATAGTGCAGCCTCATCTTGAATTATGTTTATGTTTGATAAATTAAAATTAATGACTTCATTACTTGGATTGTGTATCATTTTCGAATAAAATTAGTAGACACTGTGATATACAAGACTGGAGCATATATTAAATAAGTAAAATTAGTAGACACTGTGATATACAAGAATGGAGCATATATTTAAGTAATAAGTATTGGGTTTAATGTAACTATTGGAAACTTTCATTAAAAAGCTGAACAGTGTTATTGTTTTCGGGACCTTTTTTTATACTTTTTCGAAATAAAGATATATAACATTTTTCCGTACCATTATTCATCCATAAGGAGCATTCTTGGCCAAATGTCAATATGGTGTGAAAAGAAAACATTGAAATCCAATGTCCGTCCCATGTGTCATTGTAAATCCTTTCGTAAGAAAGATGGATAGATGCGATTACAGAAACGCCATCCGATACATCAAGGTCTCGTCTTTCTGACTTGCGTGCACGTTTTATTATAAAAGACAATGCGCAATTTTCTGAATGGCGTATATTACGGCATAATTTTTACAATAGGTGAAAGAAGTTGTGTTTATTTTTAAATTTATGACATTTATTTGAAAAATGCCATTTTGCCAAACTATTATCAAGTCTCGTTAGGTATAGTATAACCATTCCAATTTAGAGAAATACAATATACGTGAATACAAGTCTGTGTTTATCTGTATCGAGATAACAAGATATTTTTTCTAACCAAAATTGATAGATGATATTTTCTGGATTGTTACTGTTTTGTGATACACACTACGAGATAGTTTATTCGAAGATTTTGCTAAACTGTGATCAAGTCTCTTTAGGTATAATACTTTAATTGAGAGAAATCAATATACGTGATTGCAAGTCTGTGTTTATCTCTATCGAGCTAGCAAGAGATGTTTTGTAGCCAAAATTGTTCGTCAAAATTTTCTTGATGGTTACTGCGTTTAAATACATATCACGAGAAAGTTCATTCGAAGATCTCGAGTACCAACTGACGACATGTGTGAACGCTTTACTTTGAGAGACAAACAAACCAGCAAATTACGTTTTGAAAGGGTTCATGTATGCCATGCCCTTTTAGGCTTTACGGTTGTCATTCTATAATTAATCGGAATCACTATAAAATAGAAAATGTCCTGTTCTCGAGCAATTGAAATTGATGTGTACTGATTATTGTTTCTTCTTTATATTACAATATAAAACAATGGTCTAACATGGGTATCCTTTTCAGTTTATAAAGCCTAAAAAGCATATTTATAAACATTATAAATAAAAAATAAAACATCATAATATAATTTTGATAATAGAAAAAATGTGTGGCTTCAAATAACTGTCATTTCTGTGTTTTGGTTGGTCGACTTACCATTTGTACTTTTATTATGAAAACAACATCTGAAGATATGAATTGTGTAATACAGCTGGCATCTATGTTATATTTTTTATGATATTTTACAAAAATCTCTTCAGGAAAAAAAAAACTAAATAGATTGCCAGTCTGGTTAATTCTTGATCTTCCTCTTATTTAACGTATTGTCTAAGCCTTTATTATGTTGGCATGTTTGTTTGTTAAAAGTTTTTTTCAATACAAACGTTTTTCATATGTAAAACAAAATTACAGGAGTTCACAATATCACATATAACCTGTATCATTATTAATAATGTATTAATTTGCGATGTAAACAAATCACATGGGCATATTTAACAAGACTAGCTCAATGCCCGTTTGGTAAAACCATTTTCAAAATAATATCCTGGTTCATGTGAAGGTCATTTATTGACAAAGGGAAATAGCAACTGTGTGAAGTATGAACCTATTTTAATGTTAAATATCAGCCAATAATTAGAAATACACTTTAATGTTACACCATCATATAAAACGTGATATTATTATTATCATAATTATATACAAATTGTAAATAATATCTGTCCACTATCAATATTGGATGGGTAATGCCAACATATTGGCATGAATGTTAATATCTTTACTTTGTCCTTAGAACGTATGATGTAATGCCTTACATAACTGCCATCTTAATTTCAAAATCGTCCAACACATTGAGACAATAAACTACACTCCTTCGATTTCTAGTATATCATATTATGTACATTACCGTTTTACATAATTATATGAACACGATATTTTGGATGACATGTTCATGCATTAAACTTGTTAAGTAGGTCTCAAATACGTTTACCAGTGGAATAAAGAGGAAATAGGATCACAAATGTTAAATCAATAACTTGCTTGGCATGGACCAAATCCGAACAAAAAGAGTATAAACATATCAACATAACACCAACCAGCTCGTAATTGAACTATTTGAACGCAACTACATCTGTCAGAATCGTCTGTATGCAATTTGTCATGGTCTCGTTCTGTTATGTGTCGAAATTATAAATTAAATGCTGCAGAGAAATCGGACTTGGATCATTGTTATGCAATCTTGAGCTAGTAGTTAGCATAAAAAGACATTTAAGCATTCTAGACCGGACCATCAAAGCAAAAAAAAATGTTTAGTTTTCTCCAAGACGTATGCAAATGTGTAAGCAGAGCAGTACGTTTGGATTTAAGAATACCCGCTTAATCTTTTTATCTGTTTGTAATTGTTTCTATCAAAAGAATGTGGCAATCTTGGCAGAAACTAGCAAATTAATCGGGGAAAAGCATGATTTCATCAATCAATGTTTTTCACAGCAATTCGTCGGCCGACATAAATAAATGGATTGGTTTTAGTCATTGTACAGCTATAAACATTAATGTTTTTGGAGGTTTGGTATTCCTAAAGTGTAATGTCATGTTTGAAATATATTATTGCATCTTTTTCTTTGAGCTGGCCCCGTGGAAGAGGAACCATTATTGTGTCTATCATTAAAGCCCTTGTGGTTGAATTCAAACAACAAGAGTTTTAACTCAACGTTTAATGAATTAATGGCAATACATACTTATTTTCAATAAAAAAGCTTGGATAATGTCTGGATCAATAGTTATCATTTAATGTTATGCCTTTATCATTTAACCAGAACGTAAATTCTTTACTTATTTTAATATTGAAAGAAATAGTTTAAGTCCCACAAGACCCAAGTAACCTCTCATGTACTTGTACTTACTTCAATGTCATAATAAGTATGTGATCTCATTGGTACATGAAATTGTCAAAAGTTGTAAAATATAAGTGACAAAAATATCATAACAAGTTAATAAGGCTATGCGAGGGCCTTTTCTTGACTAAAGGATTTTAAAAGATGGGACTTATCTCTCAGAACTGAATTATTAAAAAAAAAAAAACAATTCGTGAACTGCGAAAAATACGTTTTTTTTAATACAATTGATGGATTTCGAAAAATAATGTTTACTTAAACTCGTTATTGGTTAATTTAATAGTTTTACCAATCTTTGATATTTTGCATTTGGACTCTATCGTTAAATACGTTATCTAAGTTTTATAGGCACTATGCTCCTCATACGACACTGGATGTGTATATAAACACGCGTGTGCTTTTTAACTGCACATTTGATAACGATAGGTTTTTTTAAACGAAATTGATCATGAATTTTTGGTTAAACAAAAAATTGCTGACTCTACTCGCATATTTACATGTAAGGAAAAGTAACTTTAACTGGTTGACCGATGTAATTGATAGAAACATATTTCGATTTTTCTTTTAATATTTATATTTGTCATTGTTATATATTTACCTTTCACCAACACAATTCTGTATTCTACTTATGATTGATAATTACACATAAATATTTGGTTTTTTAATCGGATTATGATTTAACCGCGTTGTGTCAAATATATTTTTATGCGCAATTAGTACACCTACAATGAACAAAAAAAAACAGCTTAAAATATTCTTTGTAACATAGGTACACATAAATTAAAGCAAAGGTACACCTAAATTAAAGCAACATAACTTTTTCCCATTGTTTTGTGTGTTTTCTACCTAAATCTGTATGTACTTGTGTTATGTTATTCCATATTTAGTTAACCTTTAAATCATGTTTTACACTGTTTTAAACATATTTTAATCACACCAACCATAGTCTTTATAGATGTTATGTACCATAACTAATATCAAAATAATGTTATTTACCAATAATAGTATTTTAATTTTACTGTCTCAAATTTTTATAATAAGTTATATAATTTGTTGAATTTTATAAACCAGTATCTCTGTATGCTTGATGTATCAACTGTGATGCTATTTTAAATTATATGTTTGCTATTTCTTATGCCATAAGCAGATACAACTTATTTATGTGTAATATATGCTTTATGTACCATTGTTTTACGAATTGTTAAAATATGAAATAAATGAATGAATGAACGCTTACTAAGCTGGAATACTCATTTTGGTTTCGCGTTTAGGGATATAAGAACTTTTCTATTTACTCTATTATTGTTGCGTCTGTTTTACTAGCATTTGTTGATATGTTTTCTGACATAACTGTCATTCGAAGCGCTGAATCCGAACCATAATGAATATCGAATACACTTCTACGAATCCTAATTTGCTATTATACATACATATATAATGTTATATCTGACGGTAATTCTGAATGACATTTTTCGTTGAAATTATTCACATTAAGAGGTTACAGGCCTGCTTTTTGTGCTTAGCTATTTAGACTAAGAGTAATTTACATATTTCTCTAAAATCATTTCATTAAGAATACTATATTAATCTTATTAACAAACACATGCCCTACGCAGTAATACAAATACATAAGCTTAGGACTTAACCTATCTGTATGCATATGAATGGGTATGAATGATGACAATTTAAAAATTCATACTTAGGAATGATTTCACGTTTTCTTTGTATTCAATATTTCCGTTTGCTTCAATATTATGTCTTTATAATACTCGAGAGACATCGGTCTCGAATCATCTTGGGCTGGTTGTTGACATTTACATAATGGATAAAGCCTACACTTTAGAAAAAACAACAAATAATGAATAGTAGAACAATTAATGCAGTTGTGCCATACTTACCTTGCAAATGAGGCAAATATATATAAAGTTGCAATTTTAACATATCGGAATATACATGTTTACAAATCTTTATCAAACAGTTAGTCTTCCTACTCCCGGAAAAAATGGATGAGTTTCCATACAAATAATACGACAAAACGTCAATATATTAACTTTCTTAATAAAACTTATATAACTATAACTAAATATATCTTATGTTTTGCCATATTGTATTATCTGAATACATTAAACATAAAACATAACATTTGTGTCAACGATCGGAAATTTTATCATAATATGTGACCATATTTTCCTAGGTTTAATCATTCATAATGTGTTGCGTTTCCAAAACCTAGTGAAGACTATAATTTATTCCAATATTGTAAACACCCACTATTGCATTCACAAACAACTTGTGAAATTTTGCTCAAAATAATTTTATTGATTACACATATACATATAGCTTCTTTATGTGCATGGAAGGGAGCTCAGACGGGCCAAACAAATTATACGAGTAGGAATGGTGGGTCAATATTTAAAACCCCGAGCAATTTTGGTTCGGGTCTGATTTTGAATAGGTTAATATATATATAAAAAAACACACATTTAAAACGCATGTTTGTTAGCACATTAATATTGCACTGTGTGCCAATTCAGAAATATAGACTGTTCATTTGTAATTATAAGAAGTAAAAGACAAAAACAATGTAGTAAAACATGCTTGGAAACTAGAGACAAAAAATTGTAATTAATTATGCATCACATGTTTGTTAATGTTTGCTCCAAATTCCGTTTCAAGTTTGAGAAATTTAAAGACAAGTGTCCATTCAAATATTTACCTTGTGTAAAACATTTCTTCCAGTATCATAAGTATGGCCGTTGGGGAAAATGATTGAAGACGACACAGAGATCCTCCACCAGTCGGGTCTGTTGTTGGTTTCTGTAAGTAACTCATCCATGGGGGGGGGACATCCACTCGTTAAAATTGTCCATTCGGGTTTTCTTCTGACGGCCTCTACGGCGACCTCCCTGTAGTGTGTGCTGGAAAAAGTCTTGTAAACCAAGCCAGCCTTCGTCGTGTGACGGTCGCCAGAAGCGGCTCTTGTTTTGCAGTCATGTTCTGGACGCACGTGTTGGTCTTGTGCTCGATGAAGGAGATACGCCGCAGTCTTCGGAGACGCTTGTGTTCAACGGCCTGTATCCTGCGTTATGTGTCCGTGTGAAGCGTCCGGGTCTCGCAGCCTTACAGTAGAAAGGAGACTTGCAGGGACTTTTATTAGCAGAAGACTATATCTAGACTTATATGCTTTTTGGTGCGACTATTATATTTTTGTAATGTAAATTATAGAATATAATATTTTTTTTCAATTGAAAACTTTTTTCCACCTTTTAAAAATAGCGATATAACCCGGTATCGTCGGCAAAAACCTTCTCCCGGATCCGATTTATTTTGTTGTATCGACCCGCGAATCCAGTTCATTTACGGGTACCCGTTGAAACCCTTGCACGGAAACCACTACCTTCTCGGAATCCGTCGTTGTCCTATTCGAACTATTGATACAGTATCAGTTTTACCTTTTAATGAATTAACGTACTATGTCAAATGCTTGAAATATATTTAAGATGTTATTTTGAATCAAATTTGAACATCACTCCTCGCAAAAGATATCTAGTATCTTAACATTTCGTTTAATATACTATTAGTCGTCCTAAGTACAGTTATGGTAGATTGCATGTTTGTGCGGTAGAAATATGCACAGTGTAACCTGCAAATGTGAAGTCAATCAGGAAATTCGGCGACGGAGTTTGAAGGAAATGGCACGCATTCCACGCAGTCGATATTTCGATAGATAACAGTTCGCGGCACATGCTTCCATGCCACAAGAACTTAAAATCATATAAATGAAGTCTTATATAGTTACTATTTTAACTTGATTTGAATTATCTTTTAATGTATCCCTCTTAGAGTATTTCAAAATTATAAGCTACTTACTAATTGGAATCACGCAACTTTACCACACTAAATATTCGGTATAGTATAAGGGTCACTAATTGTTTTGCGCTGTCGAACACTGGAATGCGAAAACACGATATGAATGAACAAAAGCAAGAGTGTAAGAGACCAGACGCGTATGTTTATATTCACCACATGACACAGTAAAGACAGGGTGTTAACTTTTCCTTTTAAGAGTAATCTCAGTATACATTAAATGGACGATCGTTTGCGGTTAACTAAGGTCGTCATTTACATGTTTCACAAGACGTCTTTCTCAAGCTTGTTCTATCACGGTTAATTGGGCACACTTTCGCATCTCTAGAAACAAGCAGTGTTGATGATAAACCCTCTACCTAATTTGAACAGATATGCTGTATTCGTTAGTTTGTCTTCAATGCAAATGATACAAATCAAAAGATATAACTTAGAATTGTAATCTCAGGTTAAAAATTCATGTATGATATGTGTCAATATGTGAAAGAAACAACATTATAAAATAAAATTTTAATGCAAAACTGTGATTATGTACATGCATGTGTTCTATGAAAAAGACCGGGACATTATTTCAGAATAAAATACATTGTAGGATGTTTATTCATAACATGAGTAAGGCTTAACTAGATCAGCTTTAAATCTAATATATCTAATATTTTGTATCATCAACACATTTACCGAGTTTGCTTGTGTGAAACATGCATATCCTAAAACCCAATGGACGATACATCATCAATTTACTGAATCTGTTTAGCATATAGATCACGCTCGATATGAGACCGAGGCTTGTTATTTCAGTGAATAATGTTGTTGAGAAAATCGTTTTGACTGGAAATATCTGAATATCATGCAAAATTGAATAACACTTATTCCCTAAATGATACAAATTAGTTTCTCTAGGGTTTCAATTAGGACAACGCAACTGATTATTACATCCCTGTTGATGGATTTCATCGTTGTGTGTGCATATATATTGGTTAATATTTTTTTTATAAATTATATTATTTATAATAGGCTGTTCTATCAACACTGATCCATCTTTGTTATTTGTTATAGTATGTGTTATATATTTTGTTTCGCCAAACGACGTTACGTTACTGTTTGACATTGACGTCACTTTCCTTGTTTATATTTATATTGATGCTACTGATGAAGGCTTAAAAAAATAACAATTAACAAAATTGACGTGTTTTTACGGTTTAATTTACTTAATATATTCAGCAAATAAATTCCCTTAAACTTGATATGACATTAATTGGTATATTCGTGAATCTCAAGAATTTAACTTTCAAAGGGAATAATACAATTAAAACGATGTTTTTTTTATTTAGTTTATTTTATTAACAAATTGCATTTCATTAAATGTCCTCGAAATTATCGATTTACGCGGAGAAAAATAATAAACAATGGCAGGGCACGTCTGTAAGAGATTTTACTTCACTATATCTTTAACTTCAATAGATATGTGTGTATCAATGGCATCCGATATTTTTAATACTTGTGTCTGTCAAAATAACAAAGAACGAATCATCAAAAAAATATAACACGCTTCAAAACACAATTAAACTTGTTTTATATTTGAATTGGTCGTTTTTTATTATCTGGTATTATCAATATTTTGCTACGTTATACACGTAGACTCTTGTTTTGAAATCATGGAATCATAGTTATGGCATCGTCCTTATGCCACACTTTGTAGGCCGTCATCATACAATCATTGTTTTAATTCTGTATAGCGTAACATAAAATAAATATATCTGAAACTGCGTTACAATCAATATTTCACTCTTTCAGAAAAGTTGTCTGCTTTGTATTTGTTGATTGCAGCAGAAGCAGTGACTACGAACTTGACGCTATATATCGGGATACTGATTAATTTGTTTAGGAGCAGTGCAACTAGTGAATGTCCAGTTCATGTATAGGTCAAACGAAGACCATCAATCAAAGGTTCTCAAAACGTGATTGTACATGTATCAGATATAGAAAATTATTATCCGTCCACTTCAGTCGCTAGTTGCATATTCTCCCTTTATAATAGTTTTAAGTAAGTTTCCCACAATTAGAGGTTAAGCTGTATTTAGTTTAGTTTCATTTATTTCTTTAGAACTGTATTTTAATTTAATATGTATAACTTATAAGATATTAACAGATATATGTGACTATAGGTTGTTTGTCAATTTTATTATGAATATTTGAAAATATCTTTCGTAAGAAACACAAGTATGCACATGATTGATGGCGTACCACAATTACTCTGCAATTATGGGGTTGTTTAACCGGGATAGCTTATGTTTGACAAGTCTGTGTATTTTAGAAATCAGTAATTGCATACAGATCTTTATTCTCTGCCTGAGAACCGAAGACAAAAATACTAATTACACATAAGTATCAACTGGAAAATATTTCATGAGCTGCGTCCGTAATATCCATGTTATACTTTCGTTATATATATGCGTATGGTTGTGGGGAAAATGATCACATTCGTTCATTACAGAGGATATTGAACCATTGGTAGGTGACCTCATTTCTGTACTACCTCAGTAGCAGTTACATTTAGCACTGGAAAAAAACGACAAACGTGTAAATCTTCAATCAAACTTAATTCAATTCGAAACCAACCATCTTCTTAAATCTACCCAGTTCTGATAAAACATCATAACTCGTTCAAAAACAACATTCAGAAAGAGTGCAGATTTTTCTTCCAGAAATATCTCCCATTCTTTCTGTTTTAACATTTGCAATCCGCGAGAGATGTTGAACCCTCTCCATTGGAGACCGAGTTTGGAGAACATTTCATACATTTCGCGCTGTTCATGTATCGATATTAGCACACGGCATACGCTAAAATGTGACACAAATTGTATTTCTACAAAGACTGCATCGTTGCTATATACACTCAAAATAAAGTAAAGCATATGCATATACACATTCGTATGCATTGGTTGGGACGATAGCTAACGTAACTTTAATTCAACGGTTCAACGGTTCATAACGTTTTATGATATAAATGAGAAGTTTTCCAACAGATGATATAAAGCATCACAAATAGTATATTGAGGCTTGGCCCCGGAACAATTTGAGGTTCTATCGCAAACATTCACAGCAATAGGAACGAGTATCTTCACAGAGTTGACTTACAATAGAAGGTCTTAATATACAATTAATACTGCTACATGTTAAACATAACATTACAGATCATCGTAAGATACAAATGAGACTCGTAAATTACGTATATAGTACACTAAAAGGTAAAAACAGAAACTAGGTAAGATATTTAATGATACCAATTAATTCTCAAATTGTGTGAGTGAGACATAAGAAGGCCATTCTTAATTAATCTATTATATTTTTAAAAAGCGCATGTAAAGCTCCTCTTTACATGAAATAGATGTAGACTTTACTAGGCACATTTTACAAATATCAAAAACAATCAAATTCACTTATTATGTTTGGTCGAAACAAAACATGTTTTTACTTAACAATCTGTACTACTATGACACTATCAATAAATTTACAGACCCGAAGAGCATCTAAATCACATTGGATATTAGACACATCCTAGATATTGGATGCATATGCCATTGTTAAAGGAGCAATCAGCAAACATATGTAAATGTCATTCAGATTAGTGTTGAAATTATTCTAACCAGAAAACCATAAAGTTTCTTTAGGATTTAATTCAGAAAAACGGATCCGAGCTAACAGCTGTTTACATCAAAAGTTTTGCTTTTATTTTGAGCATGATCCGATTTGTAATTAAGTCTGATAGTATGTATGCTCAAGGGAAACACGTGTCGCACTCGCAGTACATGTTTCCGTACGTGTTCACGCATTCCTGGGTACAATGAAGTAAACCATCGGAGCATTTGCCACTGTATGCGAAAACCATGAACAACACTGGTTTTTGGTTCTATTGCAAAGACGAAATTTATGGGATTCAATAAGCCTTCTTAGTAAAATACAAAATGATCTTGAATGTTCTGGATCTCAATCTAGATACGCAATTAAATGTATATCTATTAACAGGCATTATGTCCTAATATTTGAATACTAATAAGAATAGCATCATTTGCATATTATCATGTATATTATCAAATTTACAATGTTATATCGGTTTCTATTCATATTTCGCTGACAACTAAACAGAAACAATTGCGTTTAGCATCCGTATACTACAATTCAATTTCAGTGTCTATCTTCAATCATCTAGGCACCAATGGTCATTAATATTGTTTTCTATGAAAGAGCCCATTCGATAAATTTCATTTAAAGATCAATAACTGACCTTAGGTAAAGGCTTCGTTGTGAGAGAAAAACCCTAGCAAAAAATGTTTTGCCGGGTTTATTTATACCATGCACTTTTAGTAGACATGTGTGTCAATTTTTTTTCCAACACACAAGGAGATAACACGAGAAATGTCCTGCCCAGGGATGTAGGCAATTGGGATTGATGTACATTGATTATAATAATACAACAAAAGACGAATACATCTCGATTAAATGTTATATGCGTCTAAGGCAAATGATGCTTCTGTGAGATGATCAATATAATGATCGTGCAACCAAATATTTTAAATGTATATATATGGCCTACATTTATCCAACCGATTTGTATTTTTCCCGAAGAAAATGTTACCGAGGCATTTCTATACATTTATTGCTACAACATATCCCGCATTGAAAACTTCCTTCTGCGTTGAGACAAAATTGTGAACCATCATTCAAACTATACCGACATCTGAACCTGTATGTCTCTCAGCTTTTTTTTAATTATATCCATCAATTCGGTAGTTACATGGTTATGACATTGTAATAATTTATTCTATTGAATCGTGAGCAAAGTGTTTTTTGAGATCCTAAAAATTAGTTTAGGCCCCCAATGTATTTTGCTTTGACAGTTTCAAGTCGCCTAGCTGAGCCCATTTATTAATTATTAGAGTATTTGTCTTTTGAATGCTTTTGGTGTTGGCCTTATAGCCGCTTCAGGCTAAGTGTGAGGTTTGAAGTTCCATAAAATCAAATTCAAACCTCCAATGCTATGCTTAGACAGTTCCAGTTTAATTCATGTTTGTCTGCTTGTTGTTTACTTGTGTGTCTTGCAAATATTAACCTTGTTACAATTATATTATACATATGTTTTGGTGTCTCCCTGTTTGGTAATGGGTTTCTTTACCTTAAAAAACTCAACTTGCTGCTAGAAATCTTGGCACTTCATATAATCGACCTCTTAGGTTTCGGTGTGTTAGTTAAAGCAAATTTCAAATTTATATAAGCATGTATAGCACTTTTTACGATCACATGATTCTGCCGATCACAAGTTATTTTTCCGTTTTTTATTAAGCAAATGTTAAACTGCTAGTTGGAATCGTAGCTCCTTTATGTTCAAAAGGTTGACCCGAAAGTTGTTAATTGTAACTCCATAAAACATTTGCATGGGATACACATACAATAAGTTAAGTCACGAGGTCATTCACATTAAAATGATACTCTTATATTGTGTCAATATGTAAATTTATATGTAACACACTCGTTCTTAACAGGTTCGAATTGTTTGTTTTTCAGGATTACTTTTGTTCCAAATAAGAGCCATCCAAAACTGATACTATAATTCATAGCATTTCATGGTCTCAAATGTTTGTATAAAATTAGTTGATGGTAATAAACCTTTCTAGCCTGATACTGTTTTTGGAATTCCATTATTCCTAATATTTTAATATATGTGTGTAATGCCAAGCGAATGTAAAGCTTCTGGAAGACTTACTGACACAGTCAGTGGTGTGTTGTGCTACGAAACCTTCTGAGCAGAAACAGTGTGACGAGTCTAACTTTTCCGAACATTTTATTATATCTGAAATGAAGGTGTTTCGTAAAGGGTTAGGTAAAGCGTATTTACTTAATAAAGTGAAAAAATAAGTTTGTCAATGTTGACATTCAGATCAATGTCGCCACATTTGGTTGTTAAAGTTAGTTTCTTTTCATTATATATTTTTTAAATACAATAAACGAGGTCAGAATAGTTAGTTTACATTAAGACAATAGAAAGACCAATGTCTTCCATATTCCTCATCCGTAACATTATGAAAGCCCTAAACACGGGTTTGCTCTTAAAATGTAAAACGATTATTTAATATACGTAGTGCACCCTGCAATTTCGGAAATAAAACACAACAAATTGATGGCTTCCTAAAGTTGTCCGTGCGATGATGTATTAGGTAGTCGATTTGCCATTTCGTAATTTTGTTAAAGAAGCAACTTATGTTATTAAAATTGTAATAAAGCTGCCAATTTATGTAATAAGTTATTTTGATATTGGTCTGAGGCAATTTATGTGTCTCCAATTGTCGGCCCCAATCTTCCCTACTAAAAGTTCAAGTAAAACATGGTTCGGCTATTATATGCGTTCGAATATTTCTGCATAACTAAGCGCAGTAAGTGTACATGTCTTTATTTGTATTTGTTCATATATAAAAAGCAAACATATCGTGATGTTATTGATAAAAAGCTTGTCCAGTAATTAAATTTACATTTCAAAGCAGCCGATATCATTTTTATCGCAAGTTATCAATTAAATACAACAAGCCTAACACCACCTAATAACACACAAATGTACACAACTCCAAAATTGCTGTTATCGCCAGGAACGGTCAATGATAAATTTTGTGATTTTACAAACACACGCAAAATGTTGGTTGGTGGTTCGTACCGTCTCATCATTTGTTTTATGGTATGATTATTTTGCTAAGTTCAAAATATAACCTTTTGCTCCATATTATAATAATTATGCATAAGACAGCGATGCATTCTGTTATATCATTATGAAATATCGGTACTAGTTTACTTACATTAGTCACGTATCCCTTGTCAAACATAGACAATAAATCAGGACATACGCTGACGTTGCTTGGGTCTGTAACGTTAATGTTGTCTGGAAAACGCACGCATCGATGGTCAGCGGGATTGTATAAACTAATTTTGTCGCACGATTTAAACACACGATAAAAGACCTAATACAGAGCAAGCAATAACGCACAGCTTGAATTGTGCGGTTCGTTCTGCATTAAGAAAAAAGTATGATCGTCACGCCAACTTTGTTCATTACATAAATTTTTAATGACACCTCAATGTAAATTATATGTTTGTTCTGCCTTGCATTCATTTTTGCGATGCGTGTGTACCGTATGTTCATAGATTTTAGCACCACAAAATGATACTCATATATGGATATTTTGTTGACTTAAACATAAGGTCGTATTTTATATTCCATGGAGTGTTATACGTATACTTATAAACAGTTGTCACAGTAAAAACATATTTCGACGTAAGTATACGCTTTTGGCCATCTCGACCCAGTTCTGGCAATCCTCCTAAGTACAGACAGCTGTATGAACCTACAGTGTTTGTACACGTCATATAATAACTTCTATTGTCGTGGGCACATTCATCGAAGTCTGTACATGTTTAACATGTCACGTTATATATAAAGTACATTATGGGCCTACATTTGAAGATATTGATATGAAATTGGTCTTTCAACATATTGAGAAAAAAATATAATGTTTTATTTCTATTTAGACATACATCAATCATTACGGTACTGAAAATTTTCAATAACGGCTTTTAAAAGTAGAAGCAAAACATTTCCTTACAGGTTTTCATATGTCCATACAGGGGAACCGTCCAAGAAAGTTGCATTTAAATCGCGTCGATTTTGCCTTCAAATAAGGGCATTTATTTATTTCTGAGCCCATAAAATGATAAATCTTTCGCTAGTTCAAAACACATTATTATAACAAAATAATATTTAAAATATTAGAAATTTATATTAAAATATACTAAACACATTCAAAAACGCACGGCTATGTTTAATCTCTTTCTCGGACTTCAATTTAATTACTTCGAGTTTCGAGTTTTTTTTTCAAAGTGCGTATTGGCTTTTTTCTCAAGAGCTTTTCATCACAAAATTTATGAAAAAGATGTGTTATTCTGTGCATCAGGGTTTTGTCTAGTGTTATTGCATTTGATTCATTTTCTTTTCATATCTTAAATGATAAGTAAAATCAGAAGTTTTACTATAATTTAAAGAAAAGTCACCAGCATTTAATGTCGCTTGTATATACTATCGAGACAATGTTAAAACAATGATCGATTTAGGAGAATAAATTAGAAGGGTTTTTAAATAATTTAGGACGGGTTTGATCATAATTTATTGCATACTTTTCAAAGGAAAATCCTGCTTCGTACGAAGGTTATATATTTTAGAAACCATAACAGAACACATTTAATGCTATATCTACTTTGTGCAGGCATCCGCGTGTTGTTGTTGCTGTTATTACACGGGCATTTTATTTATATACACGGTTTTATTTCGTGAGCCCATGAGTGTTAGTTCATGTAAATTTAATGCAACTTGAATCTGATAAATTTACAACTGTACACGTGAATGCTATAAGAGCGTTAATATAAAATAACTCCTATAATGGAAGCTAAGCCAATAAAAGAGCGACTACAATTATCAGTGAGTTATGTCAATTTTATTTGAAACGAAATGCAATAATGACGCGGTTTTCGATATCTTACACATGCTTTGCAGAGTCATAATAATATATGTCTGCTATCGATTTTCGCTGCCATCTGACACCACGTGTCTGTTCCACGTGTCTTCAAGAAGTTTTTTTAAGTACAATTGGTAATAGTTTGGTTTCCACCTATCTGAATCATTGAATCATGTTCTTTTCTCGGAGCATGATTCACTTCATCAAAACACTTCTCTTGTTTTCTCGTTTGCTATATAAGTAATAATATTATCATTCAATATGAACACACACTTTCACATGACATGTACTAAATTGTTAATATTTCTTCATTTTCGTCTAGGCTAGATGAACATACAACATAATATACATATTTCATTTCATCCAAATAATATCAAACACACTGAACTATTTTTTTAAAACAAGTGCCAACATAACTACAACTAGATTCGAACTTAAAATGGTTGTGTCTCCTCAATTAAATATCAAATACTATGATATCAGAAGCAGTCTCTAAGTTCTGTTGCAGTCAATGGTTTGTTATTTTTCTCATACAGACTTTTGTTCGACGTATGCGCAATTCTCTAGAGAAATCAGTCGTCGATCATCTGTATGTCATTTCGGATGGTCGTTAGCATACATTTACATTTACATTTTAGCACTGAACAGCTAAACTGCAAAATTATCGTTACAAAATCATTTGTTTCCCCCTGCACGTATGAAAACGTGGACAATCTATATTTCTCTCTACCAGAATAATTGCAAAGTCAAATATTCGTGTGTTTGCTACACAAGTAGGGACATTGTGCCAAAACTGCTCAGGATACGCATGTTTCCGTTGCTTTATTAGGCAATACTATGTTAAAATCCGGAAAACGGGCGAAGGAGTTTTCATCTGAATTATACTATTTGGTTACTTGGGAATATAGTTCGTTAAAAAATTCGTAAAACCAAAAACAGGAATTCTTTGGCATGATGCTTTCATAAAGTGTTATCTTGAATAATGTTTCAGTAGTAAAAATTACTGACTTCATAAATTTGTGGAGTGTTTTTTTTTCAATATGCGAATAAGAAATACATACTTAAATATGCAAGTCTTAAGCAGTGTAATTTTGTTTTCGGGTCTTTTAACAATTTTATACTTTTTTGAAAAAGATATATAACATCTTTCTATAGTATAACTCATCCATACGGATCATACTTGGGCGAATATCAATATGGTGTGCAAAGAAAGCATTGGAAGCCAATGTCCGTTCCATGTGTCATTGTAAATCCTTTCGTAAGAAAGATGGAAAGATGCGATTACAGAAACGCCATCCGAGACATCGAGGTCTCAACTTTCTAGCTTGCGGGCAAGTTTAAATATTGAAGACAATGCACAATATTCTTAATGGCGCATTTTTAGGCATTATTTTTTACAATAAGTGAAAGAAGTTTATATTTTTTAATTCATGACATTTATTTGAAATTATTATTTTGCCAAACTGTTATCATGTCTCTTTATGTATAGAATAACCATTTTAATTCTGAGAAATACACTTTACGTGAATTAAAGTCTGTGCTTACATGTATCTCAATCGAGCTTACAAGATATATTTTCTAGCCAAAGCTGTTTGTGGAACTTTTCTGGATAGTTACTGCGTTGAAATACACAATACGAGATATTTCATTTGAAGATCTCACGAACCAACTGACCGACGTGATGTGAGCGCTTTATTTGAGAGATAAACAAACCAGCAAATGACGTGTTGCCTGGTTCATCAATGCCATTCCCTTTCAGGCTTTACGGTTGTCATTCCATAATAAATTGAGATCACAATACAAGAGAAAGTGTCATGTTCTCAAGCAATTGAGATTGATGTGTACTGATTATAATGATACAAAAGAAGACGTTTCGAGTATATGCCATTGACATTACCAAGGCTATCTACTTCGCGAACTCATTTAGTTAAGATAGCTAAAGTTGTTCAAACAATCTTTTCTACAAACTAAAACAAAATATGGTAAGAGCAACACTATAATAAATGTTTACGTTGGTTCTGTAATGTTTTGTTTCCATATAATTAAAGTTCATAGTGGCTCATCAAGTACAAAGTGCGTTATTTAAGTTGTTATTTCTTAACATTACAATATAAAACAGTGCTCTAACATGGGTATTCTTAATAGTTCCCAAAGCCTATAATGGCATATTTCTTAATACTATAAATAAAAAATACAACATCATATCCTATTATTTCGATCATAAAATCCAACACAATTGCGTGGCTTCCAGAAACTGTCATTTCTGTGTATTGGTTGGTCGATTAAACATCGGTACTTTTATTATGAAAACAACTAATATAAATTGTGTAATAAGGCTTGCATTTATGTTATACTTTTTCATGACATTGGTCTATAGGAAAAATATGTGTCTGCATTTGGCGAGCAACGACATAATGTCATCAATTTCAAATCAAGCAAGCATTGACGTGACTTGATAGGCCTTCAATTGTCTACTTTGAACGAATCCCATAACAACGGATACTGCCCTTGTATATGCGTGTGATTCGACCGAATATAGTCTAAATATACATTGCAAGAGACAATGGTTCAACATTCTTGACAAAATACAACAATTATTAAACCCAAAACGAACATCGTTTTTGTGATATGCTATATTGCATAACATACTTAATACATTCAAATCAATCATTATGTTAGACTTCTTCTTCCTTCTTATATATTCTCGTATAATTTGAAGTATGTTCTGACTTATTAATTGTCATTTCAAACAACATAAATTTATTGTAAAGTATATGTAACTAGAAATATAAAAATGTTAAACCATGTTCAGTAGAAAGCTATGATTTTTAGTTTTTTGTTGTTCGCTTTTTCGACTTCTCGGTGATATTTTGCTCGCATAAGCTATACCTTTATTTGTCAAGCAGATATGAGATACTCCATCCGGACAACTGCAGTACACGCTACTTTTAAAACAGGATCTGTAAAGTGCATCTTTTTCGGATATCGAAGGTATCGGGGGTCAACCACACTACAGAAGCTAACGCATACTGAAAAATACAACTGTCACATCTTTCCTCGTAAGAATTCAAAATTTAAAGAACACTTGATTGTGTAACTTTTAATAAATCACTTCAAGAAATAAAATAAATAGATTGCCAGTCTGGTTAATTCTTGATCACCCTCGTGTTTGCCTTATAGCCAAAGCCTTTTTTTATTATGTTCGCATGATCCTTTGGATGCAAACCGTGTTTAGTATAGACTGAACAATAATGTGTGCAATTGTGTAATCAAATCTAAAACTATTCTTTAAATTAGTATCCTGTCTGGATATAAACATAGGTTAGAGTTCGCCCGAGACGTTTGTCTGGGAGCAGGCAGTTATTGGTGTCTTTGAAGATCTTGAGAACGCTCGTATATACAAACGGATATAAATATATAAATAATACAAATCCAGAAACATTATCAGAGGTTAAATCATTGTAACCATAAACTAATGTTATATGATAAAGGAAAATTAAATACAGACCACAAATCTAAACAAACCATTCATTGTGGTGAACGGTCAATGCTAAGCAGTGTTGACGTTTTTTTATTAACAATCGTGTAACCTTTAAATTTCAAAGTCGTATTTAGTTTAAGTGCCTTTTTTCCAGTTGACAGGAAGTCAATATGTTTCGCTATGTGATTGACGCACTGAGAGGCTCAGCAATCAAATAATAAATATAACTGTACGTAAGGCAACTACACATAGTATGGAAACGTGTACTCTTTAGCATCAAGACCGGCATTATTATTTTTCTTTGAAAGGAATTACAATCTTGCAAGTAAGACCGTACACTTCACTGTAATATATGCGTTTACATGTCTTTCTAAAGAATAGTCGCTTCCGAAGTAAGACCCAAACAACGAAGGGATTTTGATGATTGTCTACAAAATGCATTACACACTACAATCAATAAAGGACTGATAGATTATGTTTATTCGTGGTAAAGATACTCGAATTCTGATCTCAAACCGTTGCTTACCAATACAAGAAATAATTATTATAAGGCATTAACTCGCATATTGTGGTAACATGACTGTTATGAATCTCCTAGCTCAAAACTCTTTGTTTTGGAGGTATGCTTAACATTACCGTTGTTGTAAAATTGCATATTACTGTTTGCCAAGTGTCTATTTATTATTTAAAATATAAGTGTACACTTGTGTGTTTCACACCAATGACTGGTTCAATGGAACTAAGCATTGCCACTCCATTTTAACGTACTTTCATGTTGGTTTATGCATTTGTTTTCAACGGCGGGTTAACGAAAAATATCAAAGTTGTGATAGTTATTACTTCGTATTTCTAGTTTTCGAAAAGACATTAGTTGATCTATGTGTAAATGACTTAAATAAAACGCATACAAATAAATATTTAAATCAGATTAATATTTACAGTTTCTAAATGTAATGTATGTCAAACCGATAGCATATCATGATGTTTGTTTCCGTTTTATTCCGATGTCAATACAATCGCTTTTAATATGTTAAATAATCTTGAGTTCACAATATCACATATAACATGTACATGTATCCTAATAATGTGTTAATGTACGATGCATGCGAATCACATGGGCAAGTTTAAATTAATTAGACTACTTAATGCCCGTTTGGCAAAAACCTTTTTCAAAATAATAATTTGGTTCATGTAAAGGTCGTTTATCGACGAAGGCATGACACCCTCCCTATTAGTCAAGCTTTCCCTGGCTTTGATTAAGGGTCCTTATGTTTTGTAGAAATTCATATTCTTATATAGTTCGAAATCGCGTTCAGTCCTACAAAGAAGGAATTTATTGTTAACTTTTTATTACAAAATAAAACTCTTTTCGACAAGGTTGAGACTATATCAATCAACACATTAGTAAAATTACCTTGATTGGTGTACAAGGAATTATTCATTTCTTAGCCATATAAAGGAATAATGATTTTAGCAAATGTGTGAAGTATGTACTTATTTCTTAAAACTATGAGCCGATTATTAGAAATATACGCTTATGTTTAACCAAAATATAAAACGTTATTTTATTATAATATAAAATAATATCCGTCCACTATCAATATTGGATTGGTAATGACAACATATTGACACGAATGTTAATAGCTTCACTTTGTCTGTAACACGTATGATGTACTGCTACAATGCCCTTACATAACTGTCATGTTAATTTCAAAATCGTCCAAAACATTCAGACAATAAATAACACTCCTTCGATTTCTAGTATATCATATTATATACATCACTGTTTTGCATTATTATGTGAACAAGACATTTATGTTAAATCATTAACTTGCTTTGCATGGACCAGATCCGAACAAAATGAGTATAAACTATCAACATAACACCAACAATCTGGTTATTGAACTATTTGAACGCAACTACAATTGTTTTGTCTGGATAATTAAATATCCATCTGTCAGAATCGTCTGTATGTTATTTGTCATTGTCATGTTCTGCTTTGTATCGAAAGTATACTTAAAATGCTGCAGAAATATCAGCTTTGGATCATGTTTACACCATGTTGAGCTAGTCGTTAGCATACAGAGATATTTAAACACTCTAGCACAGAGCATCAAAACACAAAAACAAAAACAAATGTTAAGTGTCATCCTACACGCATGAAAATGTGTAAACAGTACGTTTGGATTTAAGAATACTCGCAAAGTCTGAATATGTATTTGTTTCTATCAAAGGAAAGTGGCAATTTTGACAGAAACTAGCAAATTATCGGGGAAAAGAATGCTTTCATCAATCAATGGTTTATCACAGCAATCAATGGGCCGAAGTGGAAATAAATGAATTGGTAATACAGCTTTGAACATTTATCTTTTCGGAGGTTCGGTATTCCTGAAGTGTAAGCTCATTTTTGCATGATGCTTCCAAAATAGTACATGCGAATTTTAATCAATACGTTGGGGACTGCCCCCATAAATTATTGTAGTTGTGAACGCGAAAATACAGTTAAAGACAAGATTTGAGAGGGGAATTAAATAACTTTTGTTTGAAAAATGATATTGCATATTTTTCTTTGAGCTTTCAAGGTGGACGAGGAACCATTATTGTGTTCATCAATAAGACCATCGATGTCATATTCCAAAAGCAACAGTAATAAATCATAGTTTAATGAATTATTGGCAATACGTACTTATTTCCTATAAACAATCTTGGATAATTTCTTGATTAAAAGTTTTCATTTAATGTAAACTTGATTGAATTATTGAACAAAAAAAAGTTCATGAAATGCGGAAAATTTGTAAAAGGTGTTTTAATAAAATTGATTGGTTTCGAAAAATAATGTGTCCTTAAATTCGTTATTGGTTAATTACATTTTTACCCATCATTGTGATTGTTTAAGCATGCAAGTATGCCAAGTAGGATAAACTGAATTTACACTATATTTCTAACTTCTGTATCTAAGTTTTAAAGGCACTATGCTACTCATACGACACTAAATTTGTACATAAACACGCTTATGCTTTCTAACTGTACATTTGATGACGATAGGTCTAAAAAGGAACACTTTTCATTTTCGGCATAAGATAGTTAATTTTATTTATTAAAATATAATAGAATGCTGGATATAAATAATAGCATATTCATAGAATCTATGTGATCGAGCATTTAATACCTTACGTTTCTGACCGAGATTATTACGATCTGGAATAAACATTTTAAACAGAAGGAATAACTTGATTATTGTATTAACTTCAATGCATCGTTCTTCACAATGGTGCTATGATGTTGCTTTAGTAATATTGAAAATTGAGTATTTAAATTTAAATTTAATCGCAATTTTTATTGTATTGCTCTTTAATTTGAAATTCGGTACTTATGAGGCTTAGTTTAGAAAGTTTATTCACATTTGTGTGTTTGTGGGTGATTCTGTGGCAAGTGTGAGGTTCGGCGCACCTTTCACTGTATTTTGTTATGTCATGTTTTGTATAGGCAATCGGTCAGCTGCATTCAATTAAAGACTAGCGGCTGTAAACCAGAATGCCCCATAGTGCGTCAGTATTCCCTTATTGTACAGAACCGTTGACAATTATTGCCACCAGGAGGAACCAAGTTTATTTAAAGGGATATGTAAAACATGGTGAACTCTCTTTAAGCTTCATTTTTGTATAATCTTATTGGAACTAGCTGAGATGATTTCTTATAATGATATCTCGACCAAGTTCGAAACTGGTTTCGAACACATCACAAAAGCTGCTCAAACCCGTACAGTTCCCCAAAGTCTCGTGTGAGTGACCTAGCTGTGAAGGCCCTCCTGTTTTTATAACTACAAATGACCAGTTTTTGATTTAATATTAGATTTAAATTATATTGGTAAAAACAAGAACATTGACAATCTTAACAAAGTTTCACCCATCATTTAATACATTTGTGAAGTTGAGTCGACATAGCAACATGAAAATATGAAAACCTCGACGTGTATTATTTGTCACGAAGGCACAACTCTATGATGCAAAATAAAAGCTTGTATGCATACTTTTGGGTTGGTTCATTTAAAGACATTTGATGATTTAAGTAAGCAACATTGGGAGGCAGCTCAGATCTGCCTAGGTTTGCAAGGAAATTTTGTGAATTGAATATATCAATACAAAACTTTTGTTTCAACAATTTGATTAATAATAAATTGAAATGGTGAGGTGTTTTCGAAAAAAACAAAATGTCTTAAAATACATGTATTTTAGCTTTAAAAAAAGAAAATTGCGTGAGACCGTTAGTTATTTGCTCGTTTTCGCCAGTCAATGTGGCAAGTTATCCTATGTGGACATTCTTTATGAAATAATTGATGCGGTCATTCCCGCCTTAAATATTATTAATGTAATACATTTTGTCTTTTACTGACATACTTGAGTGAACTTTGTTTCTGGTAAAACGCTTATAGACAACCATGGCTAAAATAATGTTCGGTATGGTAAATTTTAATACTTTCAAATATAAGACTTTTCATGATTATTTTAAATTTGATTGTATACATTTTATCATAGTTATCTATACTTTAACCACAAATAACACAAACCAAAATAAAAAATAATAATATAAAATAAATAATAGAACAAGTTTACATGGTCTTATTTCAGCAATTTGAAGGCTTAATCTATATTAATATTTTGAGCACTTTTCTGCAAGACTGTTAATAGTGCATTTTGACGTAAGAGTAACTGCACGTCTAAAATATTATGAGTATTTACAATTAAATGATTAATGAAAAACTCTTTATCATGTGTGAAGTTTGGAGCTCCAAAAAAAAATGAATTTTACCCGATTGCTTTGAATTGGCCACCCCAAGTCGTTGACTTTGCTCGGTCGGTTTAATTCACGGTTGTTTTTATTTTTTGGTGCGTGCTATGTCAAATACATTTGAGCTTTCTCATACTGTTTGGAAATTAGTCGCTTGACATACATCGTATTTCTATCCTACGGATGCAGTGATATATTCACTGTGCTTATATTTAAAGCAACTTACCGTTTAATACGTAATATAGATTGACAGATCCAGACACATATATCGCATGACACTCAAATTAACTACTGTAACAAATTATTCCAAACAACCAACAAGATGTAAACTACCGGATATATATTGCTCTGTGTGTGGTTTCTTCAATTGTTAATTGTAATACAAATGTTAAAAAATCAATTAACGGCATCACGTATCGATAGTAAGATCATTTTTGTATTTTCAACTGTCGAATACATTATATTTTGATACTGGTATACCATCCGACAACGATACATTACACATAATTGTAGTTTCTGTTTAAGATATTGCATTAAAATAATATGTAAACGCTTTAGGTCTGCACATGTTACAGAATAAACGTGTCACGTTAATAATTAATGCTGTTCGAATACCAAATCATTGATACATATACTTAAATGATACTTTAATTGAACAACGGACTTGGACGTCATTGTTTACTATTTTTCGTATGTACACTAGTTATTCTTGTTGCGGCACGGTAATTCTTTGGAGAAATTAGCAGTTTTATGATTGGTCTGTCTTTTCGAGTTGATTGTTAGCACACATTAGCAGGATGGACATTTTAAAAACGAATCTAAAAGTGACTCAGGAAATAGTGTTCGTGTTATTTGATTAAATAAACATTCGAAATAAAATATAAATATGGTATTGAAAAACTTACATTACATTGACATGTATTACATCATTACACTCGTTCCATCAAACTGCAAGAACATACAAGAATGACACAACATAGCAACCATCTTTCTATTCGACAAGAAATCACGATTGGTTTGTACTTTCTTGAGGTAAAATTCATTTAATATTGAAGCTGCCATAATATAAATGAAAATGTAGATACGTCGCCTTCCAACGGCTTTAAAATGTGTATACTGTCTCGCAAATAATTTCGACCAAGTCTAACATGTTCTTGGCTTTGAAAGAATTATCAACAGATTTATTGCAAACCGCTTTTTTCCATGTCAATGCACATTAACTCCATTTCTTTATTTATTCCAGATTCAAAACAGTAAACGACGTTTCATCAGACAAACACACAGACATGCGTGGGTTATGTTAAATAACAAATATGATTATTCATATGGGCAATTCTTTCAAATAGTGAATATACGCATATCAACCTAATTTGTTAAGTAGAAAGGACTTATTTGCTTTCTTGATTAAAAGCAAAAATTGATAAAGACATTAAATACAACTCATTTGTTGAATATGAGTATGCAGTCTGCTGTAATATTGGCTTTCGGTTTTAAATATTATAGTTTTCTTTAATAAAAAAAGAAAAACTTTAATTGTGTTGTAAGCATGTTAATTTATTATTTACATTCAGTTTATAAGTGTTTAAACATCATGATCGACTACAGACATTATACTGTTGATTAATTATTTATACAATTATGTAATATGGGATTGAATTGATACACATTACTGCTCTTTATTCAGATAAATAGCTGAAGGTATTTGAAAAATATTTTCACAAAGCAAGTGCATGCATTTGTGTTTGTCAATTGATTTGTTTATCAAGTAATCTACAAATAGTGAGTGTTCGAGTTTCTCGTTGTTTTCAAAGATTGGGTTGGCTTTTTCCTAAATAGCTTTTCATCAAAAACTTTATTAAATGCATGTATTATTCTGTGCATCACGGTTTTGTCTAGAGGTATTGCATTGTTTTAAAACAAACATGTTTTCATTTTAATATATATATTTAATGTTTCCATTTTGTTTCAAGCGTAAAATATAAATGAAATCATTAGTTTTACTATAATGCAACGAAAAGTCACCAGCATTTAATGTCGCTAGAATATACTGTCAAAACAATGTTAAAACCATGATCAATTTATGAGAATTGATAAGACGGATTCTTTAATGATTTAAGACGGGTTTGATCATAATTTATTGCTGGCTTTTCAGAGAACAATCCTGTTTCGTAAGAAGGTTATATATTTTAGAAATCATAACAAAATACATATAATGCTATATGTAGTTGTGCAGGCATCCGCGTGTTGTTGTTGCTGGTTTTTTAGGGGCATTATATTTATGGAAATGGTTTTATTTCGTGAGTCAAAGAGTGTTAGTTAATGTACAGTCAATACAACATGAACATGATCAATTTACAACTATACACGTGAATGCTATTAGGCGCGTTAAAATAAAATTACTCTTAAAATGGAAAATATGCCAATAAAAGATTATAAGTGAACAATGTCAGATTTATTTGAAACGATAGGCACTTATTACGCGGTTATCAATATTTTAAACATGCTTGGCACAGTCATATTAATATGCCTGTAATCGATTGTCGCTGCCATCCGACACCATCAGATGAGATGACACATCTCTGTAAAGCTTGTCTTTAATAAGTCTTTTGATTACAATTGGTGATAGTTTGGTTTGGTTTCCAAAAATCCTATCTGAAGCATTGAATAATGTTCTTTTCTTGATGCACACAGATGATCAAAACACTTTTCTGAATCATCGTGTTTGTATATGAGTAATACTCATGTCATTCAGTATGAACACACACTTTCGAATGACACTGAATTGCTAATATTTATTAATTGGTGTTTAGGCTAGATAAACATACAACATACATATGGGCCGCGCTCTGTAAAAAGCGGGTTTAATGCATGTGCGTAAAGTGTCGTCCCAAATAAGCCCTTGCAGTCCGCACAGGCTAATCAGGGACGAAACTTTCCGCTTTTATGATATTTTTTAGTTTACAGAAAGTCTCTTCTAAGCAAAAACCCAGTTTAGGCGGAAGGTTTCGTCCCTGATAACCCTGTGCGGACTACACAGGCTTATCTGGGACAACACTTTACGCACATTCATTCAACCACCTTTTCACAGAGCGACGCCCATATACATATTTCATTTCATCCACATAATATATAAACACACTAAATTCTTTAAAATAGACAAATGTTTTGTTAATTTTAAGTTATGCAGGTAGCAAAGGTTTCATTAACCATTTCAAACGTTTTTAAACCATGTGCTAACAAAACCCTCATGCAGACTTGCTTTCAACGTATTTGTTATGCTCTAGAGAAATCAATCGTGGACAATCTTTATGTCATTTTGGCTGGTCGTTAGCATACATGTACATTTTAGCACTGAACAGCTTTACTAGATTATTATCGTTAAAAATAAACAATTTCCTCCTGCACTCATGAAATCGTGGACGAACTATATTTCGCTCTTCCAGAATAATTGCATTGTCAAATATACGTGTGTGGGCTACATCAATAGTGGCAATAGTGCCAATAGTATTCAAATGGATACGCATGTTTCCGTTGCTTTATTCGGCATTACTAATCAAATCCGGAAAAAAGGCGAATGAGTTTTCATCTGAATTATACTATTGGGTTAAAAAAAAATATAGTTTGGTAAAAAAAGGCGTTTAAAAAAGGAAATTCTTTGGCATGATGCTTTTATATAGTGCAGCCTTATCTCGAATCATGTTTCAGTAGTAAAACATAATTACTTCATCAGTTTGCCTCCGTGGTTCGTTTTTGTATTCAATACTTCAGCAGTGTTACTTGGTTTACGGGACTTTTACAATTTTATACGTTTTCGATAAAATATATATATTGTAACATCTTTCCATACCAGTACTCATCAATACGGATCATACTTGGCCGAATATCAATATGGTGTACAAAGAAAGCATTGGAAGCTAATGTCCGTTGCATGTGTCATTGTAAATCCTTTGGTAAGAAAGATGGATAGATGCGACTACAGAAACGCAATCCATGACCTCGAGGCCTCATCCTTATGACCTGCGTACACGATTTAATATTAAAGACAATGTACAATGTTCTGAATGTCGCATATTGAGGCATTATTGATACAATAATGACATTTATTTGAAATTGCCATTTTGCCTTACTGTGATCAAGTCTCTTTAGGTATAGTTTAACCATATTTAATTGAAAGGAATACACTATAGGTGAATACAAGTCTGTGTTTATCTCTATTGAGCTTTTAAGAGATATTTGCTAGCCAAACCTGTTTGTGGAATTTTTCAGGATAGTTACTGCGTTGAAATTTTATTTGCAGGTCTCACGTACCAACTGACCGACGTAGTGTGAGCGCTGTATTCAAGAGACAAACAAACCAGAAAAGATTAATGAGGTTTTGGTTGGTTCATTGGTGCCATGCCCTTTTAGGCTTTACGGTTGTCATTCAATAATAAATTGAGATCACTATACAAGAGAAAGTATCCTGTTCTCAAGCAATTGAGATTGGTGTATACTGATTATTATGATACGAAAGAAGACGAATACATTACGAGTGTATACCATTGACATTATCAAGGCTATTTACTACGCGAACTCATTTAGTTAATATAGTTAAAACAATGTGTGTCCATAAACTCAAACAAAATATTTTAAGAGCAACAATATAATAAATACTAACGTTGGTTCTGTACTGTTTTTTTTGGCATATAATTAGTTCATATTGGCTAGGCAAGTACAATGTCTATTATTTGAGTTGTTATGTGTTTACATTTCAATATAAAACAGTTGTCTTACATGGGTATCCTTCATTGTTTCCAAAGCCTCACATGACATTTTTCTAAACATTATAAAAAATACAACATCATTTTCTATCATTTCGATCATAAAATCCAACAAAATTGCGTGGTTTCTATAAACGGTCATTTCTGTGTTTTGGTTGATCGATTTACTTACCATTGGTACTTTTATTATGGAAAACAACTTAAGATGTAAATTGTGTAATAAAGCTAGCATTAATGTTATAATTTGTCATGACATTGGTCTTTAGGAAAAATATGTGTCTGCATTTTGCGGGCAATGACATAATCTTATCAATATCAAATTACAAGCAAGCATTGACATGATTTGATATGCCTTCAAATGTCCACATTAAACAGATCCCATCACAACGGATAATGCCCTCGTGTATACTTGTGATTCGGTCGAATATTATCTGAATATACATTGCAAGAGACCATAGTTCAACATTCTTGACAAAACAAAAGTTTATTAAACTCAAATTTGTCTGGTAACATAGATTTAACAAGATAAAAAATGCTATGTTTTAATTGTTTGTGGTATAATTTATCTATCACATGTTCATGTATCAATTTAGTTTTCGTGTGTCGTATGAATAGATATCGTTGCGAGGAATTATAATGGAATATATTGTACCACACACATTGATATTGCTATAAGAAACACTGATTGTTTATGGGTTAACTTTATTCAACGAAAGCTTTTACGAAATATTCGTGGATTTTGAGTGTTTACGGGGCTTTTTAAAAAGAAGCTGGAATTCAAAATATCACATTTAGCCTGTATTCTAATAAGCTTTTAAATTTCGATGCATGCGAAACTCTTGGGCAAGTTAAATAATACTAATTAAATGCCCGTTTGCCAAAACCTTTTTCCAAATAATAACCTGATTCACGTTAAGGTCGTTTATGGACGAGCGCATGACCCTCTATAAGTCGAGCTTTCTTTGGCTTTGATTAAGGGACCTTATGTTTCGTTGAAATGTGTGTACATAGTTCGATATCGCATTCATTCATACAGAGACGCTTTTAATTGTTAATGCAAATTCAGCTTTTTTAAACAAAGGAAAGCTCTTTTTGAGAAAGTTGAGACCATGCCGATCAACACATTAGTAAAAACAAGATTATTGATGTGCACGGTTTTGTTCATGTGTTAACTATGTAAACGAACAGTGAATTTTAGCAAATGTGTGAAGTATGTACTTATTGATTATGAATATCAGCCGATTATTAGACTTTTAGGTTAAACCATTATATAAACGTGATCTTATAATTCTCTACACACATATTGAACTGAATGTTAATATCCTCACTTTGTCTTTAAAACGTGTCATGTAATACCTTACATAACTGCCATCCTAATTTCAAAATCGTCCAAAACATTCAGACAATAAACTACACTTCTTCGATTTTCAATATATCATGTTATGAACATCACTGTTATGCATCATTATATGAACACGATTTTTTAGATGACACGTGCTTGCATCATTTTTTTATGTATGTCTCAAATACGTTTACCAGTAAAACAAAGAGGAGAAAATATCACACATGTTGAATCATTTACTTGCTTTGCATGGACCAGATCCGAACAAAAAGAGTATAAAATTATCAACAAACATGAACAAGTTCGTAATCGAACTATTTGAACGCAACTACAACTGTTTTGGCGGGATAAATAAATATCCATCTGTCAGAATCGTCTCTATGTTATTTCTCATGATCATGTTTTGTTATGCGTCGAAAGTATATTTTTAATGCTGCAGAGAAATTCGACTTGGATCATTGTTATGCAATCTTGAGCTAGTAGTTAGCATACAAAGACATTAAAGCATTCTAGACCGGAGCATCAAAACAAAAAAACAAAAACAAATACTTAGTTTTCTCCAAGACGCATGACAATGTGTAAACTGTACGTTTGGATTTAAGAAAACTCACTTAGTGTGAATATGTATTTGTCTCTAGCAAAAGAAAGTGGCAATCTTGACAAAAACTAGCAAATTAATCTGGGAAAGCATGATTTCATCAATCAATCTTTTTGATAGCAATTCGTGGGCCAACATAAATAAATGGATTTGGATAATGTCTGGATCAATATTTATCATTTAATTTAATGCCTTTATCATTTAACCAGAACGTAAATTCTTTACTTATTTTAATATTAGAAGAAATAGTTTGAGTCCCAAAAGACCAAATTAACTTGTCATGTACTTACTCAAATGTCATAATAAGAATGTGTGTTCTGATTGGTACATGAAATTGTCAAAAGTTGTAAAATATAAGTGACAAGTTAATGAGGCTATGCGAGGGCCTTTTCTTGACTAAAGGATTTCAACAGATGGGACTTATCTCTAAAACCGAATTATTAAAAACAAAACAATTATTTCATAAACTGCGTAAAATGCGTTTTTTAATACAATTGATTGGTTTCGAATAATAAGGTTTCCTTAAAGTCGTTATTGATTAATTTAATTTTTTACCCATCATTGAGATTGTTTTAAGCATGTTAGTATGCCAAGTAGGATAAAATGAATTTTGACCCTATCCTTAAATACTTTATCTAAGTTTTATAGGCACTATGCTACTCATACGACTTTGAATGTGTATATAAACACGCGTTTGCTTTCTATCTGCACATTTGATAACGATAGGTTTTTTTAAAACGATAATGATCATGAATGTTCGGTATAAAATATGTTTGCTGACACTACACACATATTTATATGTCAACAAACGTAACTGATACTGGTAGACTGATGTAATTGATGGAAACACATTTCGATTTGTCTTTTATTATATATTGTTTTCACACACAAAATATTGTATTCTACTTATGAATGATAATTAAAAATAAATAAAAGGTTTATAATAGGATTATTATTTAACCGCGTTGTGTAAACAAGCGAGATATATTTGTTCGCTTACTTAGCTGGCATACTCAGTTTTGTTTCGCCTATAGGGATGAAAAATCCTTTCTATTAAATATAGTTTTGTTGACTTTGAATTTATTTGAAATAAACTGCATATGGTAAACTACGACAATGAGAGGACCCGAAACTAATAACAGAGACTTTGTTATCAATAACGTATCAACCAAACATTGGGCGATTTCAGAAACATTGTCTGCCCTTTATCGATATTCGCTTGGCCATCACAACATAATACAGAAATATTGAAACTCGAGACTAATTATCAGGAAAGATATAATGTTCATCCCAAGTTATTTTAGGCAAGTGATATGTTGCCTTTAAGCCCGTTCTTCATCTGTTTTACTAGCATTTTTTGATATGTTTTCTGACATAACTGCCATTCGAAGCGCTGCGAACCATTAATACGATCGAATACACTTCTACGAATCCTACAATGCTTGAATACATGAATACATAATGTTATCGTTGAAATTATTCACTGTTAGAGGTATCAGTCCTGCTATTTGTGCTGAGTTATTTAAAGTAAGAGTAGTTTATATATTTCTCTAAAATCATTTTATAAAGAATACTATATTAATCTGATTAATCTGATTTACAAATAAATGCCTTACGAAGTAATACAAATACAGAAGTATAACAAAACATGTTTTCAAGAGTCTACAAAACAGCAGTCAGCTTAGCAACTGATGTATCCTACCACAGTTTTAGGCAGTTGGCACACATTCGCAGATTAAGTAACAAGCAGTGCTGATGATAAACTCTTACCAACGTTATCAAGCTATGCTGTATTCGATAATATTTTTAATACAAATAAGACAATCCAAAAGATAGAACTAAGATTGGTAATCTCAAGCTAAAACAAGACACTCATATATGTGTCAATATGTATAAGAAACAACTATATTTGAAAAGAAAAAAAGTAACGTAAAACTGTGATCATGTAAATGCATTTGTTCTAAGAAAACGTCCGGGCCATAATTTCAGAATAAAATACATTGCAGGATGTTCATTTTATAATCTTGATAAAGACTTAAATATATCAGCTTATAATCTAATAATATCTAATATTTGTATCATACACACATTAACCAAGTTTGCTTGGGTGAAACATGCTAATCCTATGTATGTAGGATGTACGATCCATCTTCAATTTCACGAATTTGTTAAGCATTTAGATCACGGTCGATATGAAACCGAGGCTTGTTATTTCAGTGAATTATCTTGATAAAGAAATCGTTTTGACTGGAAATATCTGAATATCATGCACATTTGAATAGCATCTATCCCCTAGAGGATACAAATTAGTTTCTCTATGATTTAATTTAGGACAACGCGCATGTATTACATCCTTGTTGATCCATTTCATCGTTGTGTGTGAATAATTATTTGAAAAGGTTCATGTCATGGAATGCATGACGACATTACTCTACTGTCGCAATTATTATAATAAAACCGTAAGCTATATATCAAAAAAGTTATAATTGCCTATATGTGCCTTACTTCTAAGGCCATACCAATTGTGTGTAAATCGAATTTATAATTATACCTTGTATGTGATTACCGTGTTCTCACTGACTAATTTAATTGCAATAAAATCGAATTTATATGTTTTATTGCGTTTTTATTTGAATTATGAGGTTATATTAAGATAATAATGTTTATTTATTTACACGTGTGATTGTGTAATTATGGTTTAAGCTTATGGTCGGCATGCACTTCCATCGGTTTAAACCCAATATTTGTGTTTTCCTTGACCATTGCAAGGCGCTTAAATTAGTATTGATGTGTTAGTGTCTCTTGTGTGAAGAGTGTGTCATCAATTTGGCATTAACCTCTTTAAAGGATTTATTATAAGGGTAATATTTGACAAGTCGTTGAACTGGCTAAGACCCCTTATGTTTTGTATTGATCGTTCGAAGGCGGTTCTCACCGCTTTAATTATTATTACGTTTACTTGTGTATTGTATGTATTGCCCTGTCTTTTTTAGGTAAGAGGTCACTTGCTGTAAGTAAAAGATTGGCGGATGGTAACAGAAATTTCGGTCCTGGTAATGTTTATTGATTTTATTATTGCTATATTGTATTTACAAATAGGACGTTGTAGTTTATCAAGTCAATAGTTGTGCATTTGGTATTTGTTTCCAAAGTGGTCATGCGTTTTAACATAAACAAATATTTCCTTCGTTTTCAAGCAGTGCGAAACCATCCGGTTTAAGGCATGTGTCAGTTGCAATTAAAACAAAACTCACTCAAACGCAAACATCACGTCCGTTATCGTTTCGCTTTGAGACTTTTGAATTACAGAAATTTTAAACAACATAAGCAACATGTCTTTTCGAATGAATGAATGTTATCCTAGGATATATTTTTATTCCCGTTCCTTTTGCTATTTCTTGGTTATGATATGTAAGTTACTATTACCATGCTTCCGTTCATTCCCCCACAGTGGTCATATCGATTATATTTGCACAAGCATTCAAAGCTTGCACAAATAAAAGTGTTTACGCATATTCATGACATCATATGCTTCCTGTCGTTCATCCACATCTTAAAATAAACGGTTCAGTGAAGAGGTTGTAGTGGGAGTGGGTTCGATTCGACGAAAATAACGTTTTTGCTTGGTCGTCGACTCTACGCCTCAAAGTTGTATCGTGTTGACAACGTTGATGCTGCGCAAAATGTCATGCCAAAAGGTTGCAAAGAAACTTAAGTTAAACTTCTTACGAAGAAGCACTGTTTTTCGTGACTGTGCAGTTAACTTTACTCAGACTTGTAGTATGGTAAACATTAAATGACGTCATTTCAACAAACAGTATGTTTCTTTGGTATTGGAAGTCCATCCTCAGTCAATCAGGTTTCCAAAACAGACACGATTAATAAGGTAATGATACTTATAGTTAGCACACCATTAGACCATTATGGTGACTTTTATGAGACCATTCAGTTGTTGATCGCACATAAGCGTGCCTCATCGTATCATACAACTCTTAACAACGGTTGTTTTGAATTGGTAATGCTCAACCGTTTTTTTTTTCAATTGATATGTATTGTTTTGGTGGTTGTTAGTATACGTGGAAATAATCAAATCTTATCTTTAGAATTGACGCGTAGAATTTTCCTGATTTGATTTATAATCGATGTTTGTATGCATCAAGTTGTTTCTTATATTATAATACAGGCACTATTAAACTACTTTTAATAGTATTAACAAAATCCTAGCTTACATCTTTACACACAGAAGAGCTGGAATTGCAAACATGTGTTTTATTATGCTGATTCACATACAAGAATGCATTAAGTATTTAAAACAAATAGTATTTCACAGTCAAAAATCACGTGCATGATGTTGAATGCGTTATTTAAGTTCACTTAAATAGATTTATTTCAAATTATGTACACGCTCAAAACGTGATAATAACGTGCTTTTGTAATGTGTTGACATGTAAGCACTGACAAGCCTCTCAATATAAAAAGGGTACATAAGCTTAAAAACAAGATGAAATCGTATACACTTTCTTATTATATGTGTGCATTGAGAATTATAACAAGGATCACCATTTACAATTTGGCGGCGGAAAAAGTGTACATTTTGAAAGGATTTCTGTATTCGGTTGAGGTTCGTTCATGATAGTATACTCTGTTCGGCAATTGGACGCAAAACAATAAACGAGTTTTATCAGACAGAAAAACACTCTGAAATGAATAATGAAACCTGATTAGATAACGTTATCAACAAATTGTAAACCAAGTGTACTAGCAAGAATCTCCCAAATATTGCATAACCATTCAAGTCAATCTAAGGACTTTTTTGTTCTGACATTGTCAGCTTCTTTTTGTATTGCGGTCACATATTCCAAAGTTGATTAAGAAAGTAATGTTTACGACATTCACATTAAAACTTCCTGAATAGCAAGGTCAAATGCTGAATATTGTTTTCTTCGATATTTTATGATGACACTTGACGAGTCTTAAAGCAAAAAATAACATCGCATTAAATTTCGTCGATAGCATCAATATACGCTGAGTAAAAAAAGAAAGGACACGTCTGTTAAATGTTTAACTTCACTTTTTTACTATAACGTTTTTCTGTACCAATGCTATCAGATGCTAATAATCCACGCGTGTGTCAAACACAAAAAAGAGCGAATCATCAACACAAGGATAACACACTTTAGCACACAAATCAAATAGTTTTATATTTGAATGGTCCGTATATTATTATCTGGTATTGTCAATATTTTGCTATCTTTCGCACATAGCCTGTTATTTTGGGATTTTTTTATTTTCCAGTAAAATTAGCCGCGGAATCATCGTTATGGCATCATTGTCATGCCACACTTTGTAGGCCGTCAGCATACAATACTTGTTTTAGTTCTGTATAGCATTACATACAATCAAAATATCTACAAATGTATATTACCGTTCATTTACATAAAACATCGTTACAATAAATATTTTACTATTTCAGAATATTTGTCTGATTTGTATTTGTTGAGTGCAAACTATATATAACTCTAAAATTATGTGGTTGTTTAATCGGGAAAACTTATGTTTTTGGAAGTGCGTGTATTTTACAAAATAAATAATTACATACCGATCTTTATTCCCTGAATACCGATGCAAAAGTAATAACTACAAAATAGTATCGACTGGAAAATATATCATAAGATACGTCTTTAATATCAATGTTATACTGTCGTTTATATATGCGTATGAGTGTGGGACAAATGATCACATTCGTACCATAATAGTGGTTATTGCATCATTGGTAGGTGACTTCATTTGTGTATTACCTCAGCAGCAGTTACATTAAGCGCTGGGGGGAAAAAAAACGACAAACATGTAAATCTTCAATCAAATTTATGTACATTCGAAACCAACCATCTTCTAAATCTACCCAGTTCTGACAAAACACCATAACTCGTCCAAAACAAAATTAAGGTAGAGTGTAGATTTATCCTCCAAAAATATCCCAATTATTTGCGTTTTAAAATTTGCAATCCGCTAGAGATATTGAAACCTCGCTATCGGAGACCAAGTTTGGAGGACATTCCAAACTCTTCATGTAACGATATTGGAATACGGCAGACGCTAAAATGTGCCACAAACTGGTATTTCTACAAAGACTGCATTGTTGCTATTCACACTCAAAATAAAGAAAAGCACATACATATACACATGCGTATCCCATTGTTGGGAATTTTAACGACGATTAAGGTATCTTTAATTCAATGGAATAAGGTTCATAACGTGATATGTTAAAACTTTGCAGTTTTCCAACAGATGATATTAAGCACAAATAGTATCTGAATCAAATTCACATTTTATCACTTAAACTAATTGCATGTTGAAATATATACACACACATTCAATTGCACGCAGTATAAAGTTTATTTTATTGCATCATTTTCTTTCGTTAAACAGCATGTGTCCATAATGTTAAAATACCACTTTTTGGATTTTGTCAAAAAAGAACAATTTGATTATATGAATTTTACATCACCACGATCTGTTGCGTTCAAATACAGTTGTTTTATAGTTTGGTGCTAGAAATAGCATAGACATGTTAATGACAAAACAATACAATTGAGGCTTTATACGTTATAAATATCGTTCAAATGAACGTTTGAGGACTAATTGAAGTCATTTTAACGTGTAGGTTTCCTTACATGTACTTAGTTGCTTATTTATAGGCTTTTACGAAATGACACTGAAAAAACATGGTTTACTCTAACTTATTTATTTGACAATATTGTTAAAAATCATTGAGCCGTCAATCGTGCCACAAAATTAATAGTAATATCCATACAATCATGTTAAGCGCTCAAATGCTACAGCCAAACATACTGACATGCATTGATGCAATTGTTAAGTTTCTCAAGATGTATCCGATGCATTGCGGCGTGGGGCTTGCCCCCATGAGAATTTGAGCAAGTATCTTCACAGCAATAGGAAAACGCATCTTCATAGAGGTGACTTCCAATATAACCTCTTTATCTTCATTTAATACTTCTATATGTTAAACATAACATTAGATAGTGTTATCTTGAGTTACAAATCAGACTCGTAAATTACAATTACGTATTAAAAAGTTAAACCAGAAACCAGGTTAAATATTTTATGATAACATTAAATTCTTAAAATGTGTGAGTGAGACATAACAAAGCAATTCTTCATTACCATATTACTATAGGAATACAACGCATGTTGACTTTTAAAGGCACATTTTAAAAATATCAAAAACAATCCCATTCACTTATTAGGTTTGGTCGGCATAAAACATGTTTTTAATAGAACAAGCTGCCCAGCTATGACATTATCACTAAATGTATAGACCTGAAACGCATCTAAATCACATAGGATATAAGAAACATCCTATATATTGGATGCACATGCCATTGTTAAAGGAGCGATCAGAACAGCACATATGTAAATGTCATTCAGATTAGAGTTGAATAAATTCCATAAAGTTTCTCTAAGATTTAATTCAGGACAATGCATCCGAGAAAACAGCTTTTTTAATCAATACGTTTTGCTTTTATTGTGAGCATGATCCAATGTGCAATAAAGTCTTATTAAAAGCAGGTCTGATTATCAGAGCTTAAGTAAAACAAGTGTCAAAGTCACAATACGCGCTTCCGCATGTGTTCACGCATTCCTGGTCATAATGAAGTTAAGCATCGAAGAATTGTGACTGTTGGCAAAACCCATGAACAATAATTGTTTTGTGTTTTATTCCAAATAGGAAATGTTTTTGATTCAATAAGCTTTCTTAGAAAATAAACGTTATCTTGAATTTCTGGATCTCAATCTAGATACTTAAGTAAATGTATATCTATTGTCAGGCAGTATGTCTTAATAATTGAATACTATAAAAATAGCATCATTTGCATATTAAACATGAATATTGTTAGATTAACAATTAAATATATGTTTCAATCCATATTTCTCTGAAAACATAACTGAAATCATTTCGCTTAGAAGCCTTATAGTACAATTCAATTTCAATGTCTGTCATCAAGTAACTGACTTTATAACACATATACTGTATCTTAAGCAACTAGCCAGCAATGGGCATTAATATTGTTTTCTATGGAAGACCCAATCCGATACATTTCATTCAAAGATCAATAACTGACCTAAGGTGAAGGCTTCGTTGTGAGAGAAAATCAAAGCCACATTTTGTTTGCCAGGTTCATTTATAACATGCACTGTTAGAAGACATGAAGAGACATAACAATTTTAGTTCGAATCTTAAACTAACAAATTATTTGTTTATTAACAAGAATTCAGTATGTTTGATTTTAAGTGGATGAAGTGAAATAGTTATATGTACGTTGTAGGTTTATCTAGCCTTGAAAACATGAAGCAATATTAACAATTAAGTAACATTCGAAAGTGTGTGTTGTATTGCATTATAATATTAACACTCATACATTCATATACCAAACGAGGAATCAGAGAAGTGTGTTGATGAAGTGTTTCCGGCTCGGAGAAAAGAACATGATTCAATGCTTCAGGAAGGAGTTTTGGAAACCAGACTATCACCAATTGTAATCAAAAGACTTATTGAAGACACGCTTTACAGACAATTGGTGTGAGATGGCAGCGACAATCGATTACATACATATATTAATATGACTCTGCAAAGCATGTGCAAGATATCGATAGCCGCGTCATTCTTGCATTTCATTTGAATTAAAATTGACATTGCTCACTGATAGATAAAAGTCTCTCTATTATTGGCATAGCTTCTAATATAATAGTTATTTTATATTAACGCGCCTACTAATATTAACGTGTATAGTTGTACATTTATCATTTTTATATTGTATTAACATTACATGAATTAACGCTCTTGGGCTCAAGAAATAAAACCATGTATATAAATAGAATGCTCCTGCAAAAATAGCAACAACAACACGCGGGTGCCAGCACAAAGTAAAAATAGCATTATATGTAGTGTGTTTTGATTTCTAAAATAAATAACCTTCGTACGAAGCAGGATTGTTCAAGAAAAAAACAGCAGTAAATTATGATCAAACCCGTCTTATATCATTTCAAAACCCGTCTAATTTATTATCAAAACATGATCAGTGTTTTAACATTGTTTGATATTATATACTAGCGACAATGCTGGTGATTTTTCTTTACATTATAGTAAAACTAATAATTTCACTTATCTTTTACGTATGAAACGATATGGAAACATTATAAATATGTAAACAGAAATATGTTTGTTAAAAACAATTCAATAGCTGTAGACAAAAACCTGATGCACAGAATAACACATGCATTTAATAACATTTTTTATGAAAAGCTCTTGAGAACATTTGACTATGATATTTAGAACGCCTTAATTTAATTTCAATTTAATTTTCTTAATCAATGTCGGAATATGCAAACATATGCTAAACAAGTGTATTTAAATACATTACATACAGCACTGTGTTTGCTTTAAAGTCGGTCGAACATTTTAGAACAAAGAAGTCCGTAGATTGACAGGCATGTCTATATTATTATATGGGATAATCTTGCCTTTGCAATGGGTATACTCTTTGTGGATACCGAAATCAACTAATGTTTTACCATTCGTGTCCGAGTGTTTGATTGTCTGATGAAGACGCATTCATCGTATTGCGTCTGAATGCGGAATCAAGTGTATGCGCATGACCTTAATCAAAGGCAGAAATGTTGTTAAGATTAACACATCTTCCGCAGACAACTTGCAAATTGGACGGTATATTGATTCTTAGAGTGAACATATTTCTTGATAGTGTATATGCTTTCATCTTGAATGTAGGCGGCAATTCTTCATTCCATTTATGTTGTAAGTTTCGTTGATGCTTACATGCTTATTGAGTCCATAAGAACAAAATGCTGAAGTTTTAAATTTGTATATAATGTAAATTGACTATTTTTAAGTGAACATAAATCACTTATTCCACATCCTTCAAGTGCGTAAGTCCGATAAATAGTGTGTAGGACGATTACTTAGTTTAAATGATAAGCCTATTTCGCTCTACAGCCGATATGATTTAAAACTAGCATTGTTGTCTTACAAATATGCGCAATACAATCACGGTGATAGATTGGTGTAGTAATATTGAAAGAGTACTGAAACATAAAGCTTGCCGAGAACGCATACTTTAGCGTATGAAGCAGTGATCAAGATTAAACGACTGCGTAGGACCGGAAGAACATTCATGCGCAGTAAAGAACGTGATTCGTTTAATATACATCGACGAATGAGATGAATGTTTTGCAAAACAATGTTAACTTGCGATTGTGAGCATAAAAGAGGCGATATATAAATAAATGTGACCCCGGCTTTGAAATCGGGACAGCGTGTATGGTTAATGTATGATATATTCGGTGGCAGTCAATACGAAAGAAAAGGTTTATAACATGCTGTAATTTACTGTAGCTGATTTTAAATTAATAATGATCATTTTGTTATAACAATGTCTTGGTAACGAAGTTGTTTCATTTCTCCACAACCAATTTAAAGAATCCCTAGAGAACACACATTATTTTATTGACATCAGCATTGTGTGTGCTAATAACAGCAGTGTCTGTGTTAAAACCTTATTGTTTTCAAATGAGAAACTGATCGAGTGTCATGAAACTGTGTCAAAAAGTTAAATAAACATAATATAACATGTATTTTTCCAAACCTCTTTCAAACTCCGAGAAAGACATTAAACAATTAAACATAACCCTTGCGTTTTTGAATAAATTAAGCATATATAATATCTTATATTTTGAATACCTGTTTTTAATGATGTGTTTTGTACTTATCAACGATGTAATATTGTATGTGCTTAGGAATTGATAAATACCTTAACTTGAAGGCAAAACCGATATGATTTTATTGCAATTTTCTTGGACAGTTCTCCTGTATGGACATATGAAAACCTGTCAGGAATTGTTTTACTTAAATTTTTCTTAAATCCGTTATTGAATATGTTCAGTACCATAATGATTGAATGTGTGTCTGAATAGAAATAAAACACAAATAATTGTATCTCAATATGTTTAAAGACTTATTACACAGGCGTCACAAAAATGAATCTGAATGATATGCAAAACAAACATATAATTCACGTTTAGGTGTTGGCGTGACGATTATATTTTCTCAATGCAGACCTAACAACAATATAAAAGCTGCGTTATTGCTTGCTCTTTAGTGGGTATGTTAATGCTTGCTCTGTAGTGGGTATTTTAATGAAAGCTGCGTTAGTGCTTGCTCTTTAGTGGGTATTTTAATGAAAGCCGCGTTATTGCTTGCTCTTTAGTGGGTATGTTATTGCTTGCTCTGTAGTGGGTATTTTAATGAAAGCTGCGTTATTGCTTGCTCTGTAGTGGGTATTTTAATGAAA